>NW_017564582.1:2877831-2977154 GCF_001854935.1 Bemisia tabaci | reverse complement strand
CCAAGGATGTGTAGAAGCTCCCTAAAGGTGTCTCATTAGGTGACCTTTGGTGACTTTTTTTTAAAATGAAAGTACGTGGGAAAAATCGGCATTTTTTCATGAAAAATAGGTACTCAACTTCTTCCTTGTGTAGAATGTTTCAGAATGCCTCGGAGAAAAATTGTAATTAGTGTATTACAATCCTCTTAGAGTCTTCTACAAAATGGTATAAGCAAGATTTCTGAGAAACCATTTCATGATTCAGGAGACGCTCCGAACGCTTTGTAAGAAATAGCCACTTCACGGGTCAGAAAATACATATGCGACTATTCGCACAGTTTGTGACACTTTCAAAGTGACTAGAAATTTTTTTGAGGTATACTACGTGTAGTTTATGACCCGTAGATACTATATTTATCAATTTTGACTCGAAAAAAAAATGTCGTCCAATTTCATAAATATCGATTTTTGAGCGCTCCCGAGCGGATTGGGACCATAGTGGGCCGGAACGTGGCTAATCAGTGCGCGAGGAGTCGCGGCCGCAGGTTGACCCAAGTTTCGAGACCTCGACAAGCACTGATAACAAAGCGGAGATGTTCTTGCTCGGACAATACGTAACGTAATATCCGATTCGTTCCGTTCCGGCCTGTCGGTTGCGGACCTGACCGTTGCCCGTTCGCATACGGCCGCGGAGACGCTTGACACTGGTGTCGTGTTGCAAGTTTACGCTCGGACCGTGACATAAATCGTCGCCGATTCCAGGGACTCCCGACTCCCGACTCGGACCGGATCGATGCGTCAGAGTCCTGGTGTTTCGATGTTGCTCCGTATACTTGCAATGAGCTGATTACATTCGAGTATACGAAGATAAATCAGACGCAGCAAAAGCTGCTTGTTACTTCGTATAGTCCGTAGCATAGGACTTAACTACTGCACTGGAAAAAAAGTCGTTTGAGTCTAGAGTCCTGACTATTAAAATCATTGACAAGAAAAAGTGCTCCCGATTCAATCGGATTTTGGCTTTTATCGAGAACCAAGCCTCTTAATTTAAGCGGATTTCCTTTTGATTCAAGCAAAAATCTGTTTGAATCAAGGGTAGTTTTTCTTGTCATTGTTTTCAAGAGTCTGGACTCAAGATCCAAGCGAATTTTTTTTTTCCAGTGTGGTTGTGACATCGAAACTTCACGAGAGCAAATTTTTTTGAACAGTCCATGCAGATGAAAAATTGAATTTTTCAAGAAGTTGAAGTGTCTTTTCGAGAGCTTTTCCCCCAAATAAGTAAAATTCATTGAGGTTATTAAGAGTTGTTGTAGGTGGTATTTTTGGTGTTTTTACCATCCATATTTGACTGCTATATTGAATTCCATGCTGTTCAAACATTTTCCTTCCCTGAATGCTTCAATATGCTTTCAATGTAACTAACTTTAGGGTCCGTCACCTAAAGAGGGGAGGTGGGAAGAGGAGGAAGAGAGTGAAACTTGCTTTTTTTATTAAACCATGGTCAACCATTGGATTAGTGGAAAGTTTTGTTCCTACTATATGTATTTTTCGATTTTGTGAGGTTTTGTCCCCTTTACCTAAAAAAAAATTGCCTTTCCTGTGATTTGTGAGTTATGATAGATCAGGGGGCAATTTAGGTTGACTTGAAACGATTTTAGAGCATTTTCACAGATTTATTGAAGCCTCTCTCCCTCTCCCCCTCAATGAGAAGTGAATTTTCCCGCCTAGAGGCGCTTTTGCCATTCTTCCTCCCCCTTCCCCAAGCTTTGACAGGAGTGGCAGTTATAGTACCGGGAGACGAAACGGAGGGTGAATATCCGAATTTCCGCCACGATCCCGCACCTCTGGCTGCACCGACCTCTCGTCCGCGCGGAATGAGGTTAATGAGTCAGTGAGCCGACAGCCGATAACGCACCGTCCAACGAAGCGATCATAAAACAGGGTTGTTGTTGGTGTCGGTGATGGATGCGGCCCAGCCAGCGCGGAGGGGCGACTCGCGGTTGCAGTGACAGGCAGTGGCGTGGCGTAAATTGCAATATATCGATTGTTATGCCATTTAAACCTATGATAAAGAATCGATTATTAAGGTGACACCCTGTTTATCGATCCTTTCCCATAGATTTAAATGGCATAACAATCGATACATCGCAAATCACGCCACGCCACTGGTGACAGGTCGCGATCCAGATCCCGGGATCGCGTGCAGCTCGTACGGGCCACCGCGCAGCGTGGAATCTTGTTCGCGGGAATTTAATTCGATTAACAGCGCACTCCACTTGTCGAAGGATTTCCAGATCGCTCGACATTTAAAAAGCCGCCGATCGCGTCCCCCGAGTCGCCCCGCACTCGTCGGAAAAAAACTTGAATGGATTATTTCCGAACGAAGCGGCGCACAGCGGATCGAGTCAATAAGAAAGGTCGGACAAAATTCGGAAACTTCGAACGTTTATAACTCCGTTTATACAAAAGTTTGAGGTTTTAAAAGTGGTCCCGTTGGTTTCCTCGTGAAATTTTTACCCAGGAGCACCCCTTAAGATTTAAAATGTGACGAAATAAACATCGAAATTTGCAGTTTTAGTCAACAATTTCATGTCCGACCTTTCTAATTGAATCGATCCACTGTGCGGCGCGGCGCTTCGACCATACGGTTTCAGAATTGTCCTTCGGAGACAATTTATTTTAGAGGCGCCCTATGCTATCTTTCTATATATTCGGGAGTCAATGCTCATATTTGGATTACATTTTGCGATTAGAAAACACGAATTTTGGCTCATTCACAAAGCACCCATCAACAGGTTAAGTCAAGGAGTTTCGCGAACAGGCGTCGGTTCAGCAACTTTGACCGGTGCGATTCAAGAGCGTGGCTTTGGAGACTCAAACGCAAGGTTAGAAAAGTAGACTACATGTCCTTTTTACGATTCTACACTAATAATTCTTACAGTTTTTGGGCACCTAGGCTAAAACAGTGTAAAATACACTAATTATCATTGGAATATAGAACACATGGCTCTGGAGACTAAAACGCAAGGTTAGAAAAGTAGACTGCATGTCCTTTTTACGATTCTACACTAATAATTCTTACAGTTTTTGGGCACCTAGGCTAAAACAGTGTAAAATACACTAATTATCATTGGAATATAGAACACATGGCTCTGGAGACTCAAACGCAAGGTTAGAAAAGTAGACTACATGTCCTTTTTACGATTCTACACAAATAATTCTTACAGTTTTTGGGCACCTAGGCTAAAACAGTGTAAAATACACTAATTATCATTGGAATATAGAACACATGGCTCTGGAGACTAAAACGCAAGGTTAGAAAAGTGGACAACACGTCGTGTTTACGATTCTTCATATTTTAAATGCCTACAGTTTTTGGGCATACGGGCTTAAATACTCTAAGATACGCTGATCATCGTTGAGCAATGAAATACATGACTTTGGAGATTTACACGCAAGGTTAGAAAAGTAGGCTACTCGTCCTTTTTACGATTTTGCATTGAAGAAGAAGTATAGAAGTTGGAAAGATCAGGATCTGACTGGCTCGTTTGAATTTCCCCGGCGTGATTGTGACTACGCAGCGCGATCAAAACAAGCCGTTTGTTTCAGATGAAACCACCGAATACGTCGGGTCTCGAATGATGCGGCCACTAAACAGATTGTTATCACCGCCAAAATCAAAAGTCGTCAAAGCTGCCACGTCCAAAACAAGCTCTGTCAGAAGTAAGAGCGGCCCACGGGCGCACGCTCCGGCAGTCGTTCGATTGAATCTTTATCGAATGACTTTTTTTGATAACTCCCTATCCTAGGAATGCTATTTATCGATTTATTGGAGGTCATTCGATAAGGATTCAACAATCGACCTGCTCCCGCCAGACCCATCAATGGATTTGTTGGGTTTCATCATCAACCGATTCAGATGCGATACGGCGCACAGTGGGTCGAGTCAATTAAAGAGGTCGGACTGACTAAAACTGCAAATTTTGATGTTTATTTTGTTGTATTTGCAATTTCAATGGGTGCTCTCAGAAGAAAATTTCACGAGAAAACCGATGGACTCACTTTTAGAATCTTAAAGTTTTGTATAAATGGAGTAAGAAGCTTTCAAAGTTTCTAAATTTGTCCGACCTATCCTATTGACTCGGTCCACTGTGCGGCGTAGCGTGGCGCATGGCGCGCCGGAGCCCATTGACCATTAAATCACCAGTGGCAGTGGACTGATTATTGAAATCTATAGACAAAGCTATAGACAAAGAGAGAATAGAGGGTTCATTGGTGGAAGCGAGTGGTTGCAATAGACAGAGGTGGTAATTCGTAGACTAACGAACGGCAACCCACGTCAGCGTCATTATTTCCCCCGTAGTCTAACAACCACAAGTTTCACCCAATAAGATCGTTCAATTTTCCTTTGATCTCTTTTGTCTCTAGCTTTGTCTATCAATTTCAATAATCAGCCCGTAGAAACCCACAATGAGCGTAAATCGTAATGAAGCGAGGCGGCTGACTAGTATCCACGCTCGAAGCAGTTTAGTATCCATGACTTGTACAACGAACATTCAACTCGCTGCGTTGTCGACCCTCGCCAAAGTCTTGGCTTTTTTAGACGAAATTTTCGGTGCGTATCGTGATCTTCACTGGAAAAAAAAAGTCGCTTGGATCTAGAGTCCAGACTCTTAAAAACATCGACAAGAAAAAATACTCTTGGTTCAAACGGATTTTTGTTTATATCGAGAGCCAAGTCTCTTAATTCAAGCTGATCTACTTTTGATTCAAGCAAAAAGAAGATTGAATCAAGAGTATTTTTTCTTGTCATTGTTTTTAAGAGTCTGGAATTTAGATCGGAGCTACTTTTTTTCCACACTGAAAAAAAGTTCGGTAAATCCGAACTAGTTAGGATCATATGGAACCAAGATTTTGTTCGGTACACACGACCGAATTATTCGGTCTGCTCAGCCGAACTGTTCGGTCCGCTGAACCGAACTGTAAGAATTTATCATGGTTCGGTCGCACAAACCGAACAATTCGGCTGAACAGACCGAATAATTGAATAATTCGGTTGTGTGTACCGAACAAAACCTGGTTTCATATGATCCTAACTAGTTCGGATTTACCGAACTTTTTTTTCAGTGCAGTGGCTTGCGCAACTGTTTGTGCCGGTTCGCAGCTGAATCTGAAAATTATCACATCAAAAACTGTTCAGTATGCGCATATTTTTCACAAAAGAAAACTACGTCGGCGGAAGTAGCAGTCAAACGGAGAACTGAAAAATATGTTCCGTGAAACGAAGCAGAAGTCCGGGTGCAATGTGAATTACCTAACGAATTTATAAGACTTACGGGCTCACTCAATTTAATCTCATATTTCAGTAATTAAAGTAAAATCGCCTTACAATTTATTCGTTTTTTGAATCAGTTTTTACGCATTAAAAATGTCATCTCTTTCATCTTGCCTCGAGTCAGACTTGAGTGTAATTTAATATTTTCGCAAAATTTTCGCGTGGTTTTTAGAACGCAGACCATTTCTACCTTCCTCAATAGAACACTATTTGCATTCTTCGACTGGAACTAGCTTGGGTTTCAAATACTTAGCGCTCAATTAAGTCCAGGCCTCTAGCAATAATCACCGACTCGCTCCAGTAATTGGACGTATTTCTGCCAAACAGAACTATGTGTATTAAATCATGAGCTCTGTGACCCATAAAAATGTATGCATGACAGGGCTCACGTCATAACGCACATAGTTCCGTTTGACAGAAATACATCCAATTGAAACCACACCAATGGAGTGGAAAAAAACGAGGAAAAATAGACCCAACCGGCAATCTGGTTCCGAGAAGTGATGCACTGACACAGCAAGGAGTGTTACAAAATAGTTAGAGGGAATTACACAATTCGTAACAGCATCCATCGCCACACAATTCGTCTCAAGTTCATAAGTAGATACTTTTTTTGTTCTTCTCTCCCGCGCTTCCTTTAATTAATTTTACCATTTTCTGGTCGGATCTCATTCATCAAAAAACGCGTGAGAACCAGCTCCAGTTCCACCGCTAACTCGGCCATTGTCCTCGCTCTCTAGCGCTTCGCCTCTCTGTGGTCGGCGCTCGTGGTTGCCGATTTCAAGGGTTACAGCAGGAGAAAAAACCTCGTAAACGGCTCTTTTTGTCAATGATTTTGTAAACATATCAGTACATTACAGCTACTCAGTCACGTTCTCCCCTCTTTAGTGTAATAACTGTAACTAACAGGATTTTTCCACAAGTCGTAAGTCAATTTCCATAAGTTTTGGACGGACAGGAGAAATAGGGAGATGAAATACGATCTGTGTGTATTTTTACCAATAATAAAGTTTAATTAATCAGGTGTAAAACATGAATAAGCACATCTTAAAGTCAACAGGAGTAATCAAACTCTTCAAAACAACAAAAACTGTGTTGTATACATTGGAAGTCGCGTACAAGCCGATTTTTTGCAGACCCCGAGGATACTGAACACATTAGTGAACATCCATAGGTCGTCATACGCAGATCGACCAAGATCATTTTTTTCTTTTTTTTTTTTTTAAATAAGACGCACTTCCTTTCTACCTGTAGTGGCGAACTATGGCAAATGAAGTTTCTTGAAAGGAAGAATAAAATCCCGTTGAAATATTTTATTGCTCTCCGAGCGCGTAGAGGTGGGTCAGCTGAGGCGATGGGCAAAAGTTGTTGAAAAGAAAGTTTTATGAGAAGGAATTCGACCAATTCATCAGGGATGGATACAGGCTGTCTCGAATTCTGCCCAAACCTTGCTGCCTGCCGCGCACAGTGGACTCCAAATTCTCTGTGCTGGAATTATCATTTCTGGCTCTTAATTTACCGGGGCCGAGAAACTGAAGGAGTGTTTTACGGTGTAGTCACGATTTATTAATTTTAATGAGTCACAGTAACCATGTATTATTAGCAGTTATCAATTTGCTTGTAATCAGAGGCAAAAGTTCATTAATTATTTCTTGTACTTACCTCTGCTAGTTGACAATGCTGTTAATCGATAGTCGAAAAAACTCCCCTGGAAAATTTTTAAAAACTCTATCGAAGAACAACATGATTTTACTCTACGAAACTGTGCAAGGTTTTGAATTTAATGACATCCATTCTTTCCCTGCAATGATGATAAGCAGTTTCATGAGCATTTAAATGGCCAATGATGATGACGAATAAAGGGCCAATTGAACACTTTGCCAATCCCGTTTGTTAACGAAATAGGTCTCATTGACAAAATAGATCTCCACTCGCCGCAGGGATGCAGGAAGTATCCCTTTTATTAAAAATATTCAAAGCCGTGACAATTTTTGTCCTTCATACACGACTTACTGTGGTTTCACGAATTCTGCTGCAATACCGCAAAAATTCGCGAATTTTACCGCGACATCCTGAGGAATATACGGTACCAACGCCAGGGGTGGAGCCGGTTGAAGCAAACTTTTAAAAAAAGAAGAACTAAAAAGGTCAGTCGGTCAAAGGAAAAATGGAAAAACTTTTCGGAAGTGAGTGAAAAAATAATCCGGGATTGCTTAAAACGTTTGGCCGAATGGTACATTTTGCACCCCGGATCAACGCTATTGTAAACTGGCCACTCCAATTTTCACAGCCCTCCCATTTTTTCACGCGAGCGGCTATGCGGCCTCGCCAGCCAACTCGCCAGCCAACTCGCTGAATCCCGAATATCCGTCATTCTTCTTGCCATTCGGCGTAATGTGGAGCCGGCTTCAGCTTGACGGTTTTGTCTGGGGGCACTGTGCCCCGATCCGTTTGAGCGACGGGCCGCGGGAAGCGACTCGCGGTGGCGGCGGCGGCGGTGGCGCGAGGGCAGGAGGTTGTAGGTTGGAGCTCGCGCGAGCTTGTGAGAAAGCTCGGCGGCTCGTGGCAGTCAGTCAGTCACCGAGTCACCGAGTCGGAGTCGGGCCCGTCCAGTTTACAAGGGAGTGTCCCGTGTCGCGCCAGATGAAAGTTCTCCGCCGCGACGCGCGAAGCCACGCCGCCGGCCTACTTAGGGACGCCGAGGCATGCGGATGGGCTCTAATGCTTTCGTATTAGGACTCGGCAGGAATGAAAATGGGGCCCCTCCCCGCCGCCCGCCGCCCTCGCCCATCATATTCCGATGAGCCCGGATCCGATCGTGGTTTAGGCGCCGCCGTCTAAATGTCATCGAACCGTGCAATATTGTCGCCATGGGCGGTCACTTCCAGGGGTCAATGACCTCGGAAATTTGAGGCACAGAAAATTTAAATTTTAGTTTGATTAATTGGACTTCCTTTTGCAATTTGGAACTATAAACTCCAGCCCGGTTTAAAAAGGACGTATGTGCCATTAGTTTCCCTATGCACATAAGTGTTTTTCCAGAAGAGCTAGAATGTATAGTTCCAAATTGCAAAATGCAGTCCAATTATTCATCCCCCCCCCTTCGGTCACTCAGAAAGTTGCTGCGTAACTGAAGAAAATGGAGAATTTGCATGCACATTTTTTATTGCTTCGTCTGAAAGTGCTTTAAGACCTGATTTCACAGTATTTTTTATAATTTTTGCCTGATATGGGAAATAGTATGAAAATCGATTTAAAAGTGAGAAAATGCACCGCCTAGTGACGTCATCTGGCGGTATTTTCCATTCAAACACTTGTATTTTAGCAAATTAGATCATTTTATCATATCTTCTCCAATAATCTTTCAATTCATGAACCAAGGGTATCCTCGTGTTCAGTTCACTCAGTAGTTTCCACTTAAACACGAAATTCATCAAATTTCAGACACCTGCAAATTCTCAATTGCAGCTATGTGAGTACAGTGCGGTTTTTTTTTTAAGAAGAAGAAACTAATTTTGACTAATTAAATGAAAGTTGAAGGCATTGATGAACTTTGAACTTTAGTAAAGAAACATGAAATTTTCTCCTCGAAGGTACAATTCCTATATAAAGTTCTATATCCCGAGGAGAGATCTCCTCATAATTTTTTACGATTAATAAATCTTCATTTATTCGCGGTATTTTTTCGATTAGTTTCTTTTTACATGCTACATCTCCTTTTTTTAAGTCGAATAGGTACCAAACGCATAATTATGATCTTAAATTTATATATTTCATCATATTTTCATTACAATCGGGGTCAACTATTTACCTTACAACGGAAATACAGAAATAGAGTGACAAGAGTTGAGGAAAACACTTGAATGCAACTATTCGAGCTCTTTGGATGTCCATGTTGCGGACTGGAAAATGAAGGCACCGTTTTTCGTGGTCTCAAGTAACGCGCGCTGCGCACCGTCATATGTAGGTTGCCGGCGAAATGTTGGTCAAATGAGCAAGGAGCAAGGAACGCGAGAACAAGGAGCAAAGGTGACATGAATGAGACCCATCTTGTCACGGCATAGTTTTTAAGAAAGAGGAAGCGCGTTCACCCCGTCCGCTGTATCAAAGCCGCCACCAGCACAGCATATTCTGTCATACATTTTTCCTTTTAGAATAGGAAGAAAGAGGAGGATGAGGAGGAGCAAAAGACGAAGAAGAAGAGGAGGAGGAAGAGGAGGAGGAAGAAGAGGAGGAGGAGGAAGAAGAAGAAAAAGTAGAGGAAGAAGAAAGAGAAGAAGAATTGCAAAGAGAAGAAGTAGAGGAAGAAGAAACAGAAGAAGTAGAGGAAGAAAAAGAAAGCGAAGAAGAAGGAAGAGAAGAAGGGAGAGAAGCAGGAGAAGAAAGAGAAAAGAAGAAGAAAAAGAAGAAGAAGAAGAAGAAGAAGAAAGAGAAGAATATTTAGATTTAGGTTTAAGGAAGTTTATTTAGGCTGGCAACCATAGGACCAACTGGCCCTGCGACTTCCTTGTGGCCAGCATAACACATTCAATGCATACAATACAACAAACTACATCTGACAATATTTGCAAAATCAAAGAAAATCTGCTTAAAACAAGGAAAAACATGAACTTCTAGGGCTGAACATACTTTGACAACTGTAGGATGAAATATAGAAAAGATCATTGAATCGACAGCGGATACTAAACAATTAATATAAATGTAAGGTAGGAAAGTAAATAAGCTGAGTCAATTAATCATCATATCGACGTATCAAAAATAATATTACATCTCTTCTTAAAATATTTAAATTGTCCTCTTCTCTACATGATATGGGCAAACAATTAAAGATCCTAATTGAAGAAACTGAAAAGGATTTATTCAAGACAGCAGTTCTATGTGGAGGAACCCGGTATTGAACACTACGGCAAGAAGAACAGATTTTAAAGGAGAAGAAAGGTAGAAAGAGGAAGAGGAAGAGGAAGAAATTTGGCATTTATCTCTCTTTCAAGCATTGCAAAGAGTAATTTTTCAGGTACCTAGCTCTAAAACTTAAAAATCAAAGTACAAATTAAAATTTAAGAGCATATCTCTCATAGGTCAGCTTTTCTTTTTTTACATATCAATCTATTCCAGTTAGTTAGTTAGTTATTATAATTTTAAGACATTCAGCGACTCAGGCTATTAACGTCTTTACAGATAATTTTGATAATAGGAGTATAAACGAAAATTTAGATTTTTAAATCAAGAGAGGTGAAGATCATTTTATTAATTTGCTCATCAGAATATCTGCGTAAAAATAAGGACACGAACCTGTTGAATTAGGGGTCTCTTAATACTCCTAACGTTTCATGTGCTCATTCAAATGTCCAATCTCGACCCTTTTCCCGGTTAATAAATCGTTGTCCGTCGCCCCTCAGGCACAAACGTCCGGAATGCGATATAAATCCACGCGATGCGTTCGTGCCCGTGCGAGTGAGATTGTGCCAGGAATTAATCGCCGATTTCGTCGCCCCTCTGACGTAAGGGCGTATCTTGATTTCCATGTGAACCCTGCTGTCCATATGCCTCCATGCTTTCCAGAGGTCATGTGGAAATCGATATACGTCCTTACGTTAGAGGAGCGACCGACGATTTGTCCGAGCCGCCACCTGTTGCCACTTGCCAATCGCGCGAATCAAGTCCAACCGAACAGAAATGTATTCGGACGTATTTCTGCCAAACGGATCTATGTGCCTTGAGTCATGATTCCTGAAACTCATAAGAATATACGCATAACAGGGCTCACGTCATATTGCACATAGTTCCGTTTGGCAGGAATACGTATTTTTAAAAAAAGACTCGTTTCATTTTGCAGCGCGGAGCGAGAGTGACGAGACGCATAAACGCACCGCACAATAGAACGAGCTGAGCCTCCATTGAAACCTATGTCAAATAATCGATTCTATAGTCGGAGCACCTGGCCGCGTCAATCGATACCTTTTCATAGGTTTAAATGGGGAAAAAACAATGTTGCCAATTTGCTGGATCTGCTAATGAGAACGAGTTAATGGGAGGGATCGGATATCTTGTATGGAAACTTGAAGTGCTTGCATATTCGTTGATTAGAAACTGCACAGAGAGTTTCAAAACAAAATTTTGATTAATACAGGGAGTAAAACACAAAAAACGGCTTCGGTTGACAATTTCAAGAGAAAATGCCAGCTAGTTTTCTTGAAGTTTAATAAAAAACGAGAGGCATTGGCGAATCTAGAAATTGGCAACATTGTTTTTTCTACATTTAAACCTATGGAAATGTATCGATTCTTTCAGGGGCCGGGTACCCCTATAAGAATCGATTATTTAGCATAGGTTTAAATGGAGAAAAGACAATGTTGCCAAATCGTTGGATCCGCCCTTGACGAGAGGTGAATACCAACGTCACAATCGGAGGCATGCATTTTGCCAGTCCCTCCATACTTTGCTACGCTAAATTCACCGGAAACTGTACCTAAATCAACACAATTTGTGTTGATTTAATTGTGTTTCACTTCCTATATTAACCAAAAGTGACACAAGTACACAAATATTTTTATCAGCGCGGGGGGTCTCGAAGTAGCTTTCATTGGTTTTCTCGTAAAAATATATTTTCGAAGCGTTCCTTAAAATTTATAATGTAACGAAGTAAATATTAAACTGTGCAGTTTCAGCTGAACACTATTTGTTCAACCTCCTCCGATGGTTTGATCCACTGTGCGCCGCATTCCCGGCCGACGATAATTCAAATCTTGGCGGGCAGCACGCGGCCATTGACGTCAAAAACTTGCCGTTTTGGCGACGTGACAGCATCAGCAGATTCGATCGTTGAACCGATATCGAAAGATCTCTATCGATGAATTGGACCTAATTCTGTCAGACGGAATTGTGTGCATTATAACGTGACCCCTGTTATGCATATATTCATATGGGTTTCAGGGTTCCTGTCCTAATGCGCGTAGTTCCATTTGGCAGAAATACGTCCAATTCCTATCGTAGCACTGTTATTTATCGAGCAAGGTCGATTCATAACGACTCAATAGTCGACTCGTTTGATTGCTATCTTCCGTGCGGAATCGTCCTGGGGCTGCGGTTTTTAGTGTCGCTTATGGCGCTCGAGCACCTGACTTTGATGCCTTTACTTCCACTTTCTATATTTTGATTCATTTGCACTGGAAAGACCTTGGAGGTATTAAAGGAAGGTGGTCTGGTTATGTCTCTCACTGAGAGTATTAAGAAAGGAAATAGATAAATCGGACGGATTTGAGCATTAATTGGACTGCATTTTGCATTTGGAACTATAATTCTAGCCCGGTTTAAAACCAACGTATGTGCCATTAGTTTCCCTATGCATATAAGTGTTTTTCCAGAAGAGCCAGAATTTATAGTTCCAAATTGCAAAATGCAGACTAATTATGGAATATAAATAATCATCCGAGATCATAATACGCGAGGTAAAATTAAGCGAGAGCATTAAAATGTGTTTCGTCGTCAAAATTCGGGTTGTCATCAAAACTCACGCAGATGTCGGTGAGTGTACTGTAAACAGTTTGAGCATTAAAAGCAATCAGGTATGAGTATAGGCTAATTCTTAATGAAAAATTTCGCTATGAACCTACTCAAGCGTATAAGCCAATCATCAACCACCGCAGACAACGCAACCATATATAAGCTTGGCTACCCCGATTGTACATGTCTATGGAGACTTTAACGAAAGGTTAGAAAGCTAGTCATTATCGCGACGATCATCAGACGCGCATACCACCATCATGTTGTGACTGGAGCTTTCTTCGCCCTTCAAATGGCTGTCTGCAGCGATGGAAAACGTGTATAGTCTACGAAGTATTAAGGGCATAGACTCAAAACAAAGTTACAGGAAATCAACAAAAGAAAAATCACCCACACCGAAGATTCAAAATTTAGAGTTGTTCATGAATTCAGCGCGTGAATTTTAGCGTCTGAGAGGAGAGGCTGAAATTCTCGGACAGTTTTAGTATAACCAACCCTGATGAACCACAAGTACTCGGTACATTGAAGTTTCACACCCGTAAAGGCCAGTTCTTTAATATTTAGTTAATAGTCAATCACCGCAGCTAGAACTGATGTAACAGGTGCTCTGAGTATCTGATAACTTTTAACCCCGTAGTTAAGTTTTTTAGTTTGCTCCAACACTGGAAAAAAAACACATTAGATCTAGAGTCCAGACTCTTAAAAACATCGCACTGGAAAAAAACACATTGGATCTAGAGTCCAGACTCTTACAAACATCGACAAGAAAAAGCACTCTTGCTTCAATCAGAATCTAGCTTTAATCAAGAACCAAGCCTCTTAATTTGAGCGGATTTCCTTTTGATTTAAGCTTAAATCTTATTGAATCAAGAGTCCTTTTTCTTGTCAATGTTTTCAAGAGTCTGGACTCTAGATCCAATGTGCTTTTTTTGTCCAATGAATTCCAAAAATGGTATTGAGATTTTGGAAACAAGTGTATGATACTAACATTTTCAAAAACAAAAGAGAAAAGAAAATTTCGCTGGTCATAGGTGAACACTTAATCACAGGTGATAGAACCGTTCCCAATTCATTATCCACGGCTCCAAAGACAACCGCATGACGTTATCCCTCCTCGTGTGGCTCATCTATACCAACTTGGCGGAAGGCTCTCAGGGTATCATGTTCCCAGTGACGTTATTTACATTGACATAGATTCAATCGAGCCGGATTTATGATACGCTTTGCGATTCGATCGCGCTCGTCACGCGCGTTCGCGAGCGTCGCGCGTCCGCGTCGCTCCTCCGATCTGCATGCGTTTCACCCTCCCCGCGGCCCGCCTCTCCTGGTACACTCTTCCCTCGTCTCATAGGCTAATCCAGACACTTCTAGAGGGGGGGGGGAAAGAGGGGGGTCTGAGGGCCTTCTTATATTAAATTTTCGAAATTTTAAAGCATCTAATATGCAATTTGAGTCATTTTTGTCGTGAATTAATAGTCACCAAATAGAAGCTCTCCTCTTTCCTCTGTTCCTTTGTTTTCTCTTTCTTCCCTGTTTCTTCCTTTGTTTTCTCTTTCTTCCCTTTTTCTTCTTTCGTTTTCTCTCTCTCTTCCCTTTTTCTTCCTTCGTTTTCTCTCTCTTCTCTTTTTCTTCCTTCGTTTTCTCTCTCTTCCCTTTTTCTTCCTTCCTTCTCTCTTTCTTCCCTTTTTCTTTCTTTGTTTTCTCTTTCTTCACTACCGCTTTACGAGTCGTCTTTAATTCCCAAATAACTCGAGTTAGCTTATCATTCAAGGAATATTTGTAAATACCTCTGGCTCGTGTTGTCCGTCTCGGTCAGTCAAGATCTGATCTGAAACTTTCGCTGTTTTTAAACAACGCTTGATAAATTCGTAGGTTAATTTTTTGTTTCGGATTCCACGTTGTGAGAACTGGTATGTCTGGAACACCGGCATCCGACTTGAACCGTTGCGCCAGGATAAAATATTTAAGCTGATCCATCCGACAGGTGTATCGCCGAGCCGTAAAAATCCGATGGAGCGATAAAGTCCGTCCGCTCGTTCGGTTTCGAAGCAACACTGCCAGAAGCTCCCTGGTCAGAGATTTGACTGTTATATCTGGATGTGTGACTGGTGGCCGTGCTTCCATTTCTTTGAGAGCACTTCCTGGCCACTAGATGGAAACCGGAAAATCAAGTGATTTGGCACCGTTGATGAGTGCAGTGCTGCCGCGTTTTCCATCGAAATTCGGAATTTTAATGCCGAAGGACGGTCGCGGGATTTCTCCTTGTACGTACGTCGACAACGCCGCACTGGTTAGGACTGCCGGAAGCGAAGAACAAATCGCTCGAGTGTCCAGTGGTCGGTGTCTGCCAGTCCTGTGTGACCAGTGCCCGTGACTAGTTGCCGGCTATCAGCGGATCGTGCTCTGGTCTGTCAGCGGATAAATGACAAGATAGCGACCGTGTTGCCCGGTCAACGGTTCAACGCAGATCGAACTCGATCGGCCGGCGAATGATCGCTGGATGATGGCGAATAATTCGCATCGGAGAATGGCATTATGGTATGATCGAAGTCGATCGAGAATCGCGTAACGAACTTCGGGGAGGAGGGTCTGGAGTTGCGTTACAGGTACGTTACGAGGAAGGAACCTAACTCTATTTCAAATACTGGGCTTTATTCCTTAAGGAGGTATAGATTTTTAGACTTTTCTTCGGAAACTTGGAATATTGTAGAGGTCAATACTTTTTTTGGCGACAGGTCATTGACAATAGTTGGTTCGACATTTTTTGGGGGTCCGCTACAATGCGGAGGGGGGGGGGTACCAAAGCCTCAATTGATTCCAGGTTTGGAACCTTCACGTATGGACGAATCAATCTGTTTATCTGAAAATACTTTATAACAATTTATAACATGACCATCATTTTAGTTAAACTCAGAGGCCAGTAAAATTTGTTGGGATGAGACAAAGTTTGTTTAAAGGGGGCGAAAAGTTAATCAAAGACATCGGCCAAGGCCCCCAAATGTGTCAAATTTGGCTACATGTGCCCCACATCCACTTAAAAATTTAGAGGGGGAAGAGGATTTTTCTACGTCAAACTCAAATCACGCCCCTAATGAACATTTGACGGAGGCGACTCCGTCCGGCACAACCTACCGAATTTTGTTTTCTTTTTGTAGATTAAAGTTTTTAAACAATTTTGTCTTAACGGTTTCCACGTCCAACATTAATCAATGGTTCATCCCTTGTAACGTACAAAAAAAAAAAAAATTCAACTGTGTGTACCGAACCGACCGAAAAGGAACTTCCCTCTCCTCAGATTTTTATGCCGAGCGGCATGGCAACCCTGCAAACGGCACTAGGTACACTTTTGGTGCGCTGTGCCGAATGTTGTCTCCGGATCGAGCCACTTGACACTCATAATCATTTAATTACTGGGGGGGGGGGGCGAATCCATCTCGCTCGCCTCGCGTTCCGCGTCCCCCCTCCCCCTCCCCCCGGAACGAAAGTCTTTCCGTTTTCTCCGGGCGGATGAGCCGGCCGCATACCGAAATCGTGGAGGATGAGCCGGACCCCGGAAGACCGATCCACGGTCCACACTTACGCACACACCGTCGCGTCGGCCGCCGCTGTCGCTGTTCCGTTCGCACTCGGAATATGGTCAGCGTTGCGATTGCAAGTCATTGCCGTTGTGGTTTTATGGTGTAATATATATTGACGTAAGTGCTGCTTAGGAGAGGGGGGGGGGCCTTACCGAGTGGTTTTGTAATCGGGAAAACCGAGAGGATGACTCGAGGCTTTTCTGCGCTTTTCCAGCTCGACGGGTACGCATTGAAATTTTTATGTCTTCGGTGAGAGACGTAGGCGAATCGAGCTGATACGCCGCACGATGGAACCATCGGCGGATCTAGCAAATTGGCAACATTGGCTTTTCTCCATTTAAGTCTGTAGAAATGTATCGATGTTTGGAGGGGCCAGGTGCTCCGACAAGAATCGATTATTTAGTATAGGTTTAACAGGAGGAAATCCGGTGTTGCCAAATTCGTCGCTCCTTTGACGTAAGGGCGTATCTCTATTTTTACGTGAGCCCTGAAAAGCATGGGGTTATATGAAGAACAGGGCTCACGTAGAAATTAAGATACACCCTCACGTCAGAAGAGCGACGAATTGCTGCACCCGCCTCTGGATGGAACGAGTTTTTAGTATGAGAAGTCGGACAACAGGTGGACGCTTTAAAAGCTCGTATCTCCATTATTACAAAACGTGGAGGTCTTAAAGGTGGTTTCATTGATTTTCTCGTCAAAACTACTTTAGAAAGCACCCCTCAAACTTTAAAAGTTTGCCAAATTAACAACTAATTCTGCTATTTTAGTAACAAAAATCATGTCCGACCTCCCATTGACTCGATCCACTGTGCGCCGGTTCAGCGGCAGTTTTGCAAGTAGGCAACACTGTTTTTCCTCTGTTTAAATTCGTTGAAAATATCGATTTTAGGTGGGGCAAGCTATCTCACCAAAAATAGATTGTTTTACATACATTTAAGTAGAGGAAAAACAGTG
This sequence comes from Bemisia tabaci, assembly GCF_001854935.1. Lineage (NCBI taxonomy): Eukaryota > Metazoa > Arthropoda > Insecta > Hemiptera > Aleyrodidae > Bemisia > Bemisia tabaci. The sequence continues at coordinate 2,959,802 of NW_017564582.1, read as the reverse complement.
TTGCTAACTTTCGAGATTCGCCATTGCGCCGATTTCGAAATGATAGGTAATTCCATTCCAAGGTTTAAATATTGACTTGAACAATTAAATTTCATACGATTTTTAAGATTTTGAGGTTTTTGCTCAAAGTTCTGCTGAGTTTTGCGTGGTTCCGGAGGAAAAGTTAGTGACATTTTTAGCTTCAAAGGCCCATCAGTTCCTCAGTAAAATTACGATTTACGAGTGAAAATTTGGCAATGTTGAAACGTAGTTTTGTGTTTTTCATCCGTAAAACGACTTTATAACGATGGAAATGCAGAAGTATCAATCTGATTTTCTTTAACCTATGTTAATGTCAATCCACCATCGTGGATAAGTCACTGAACCTAGAAAGGAAAAATTTAATATTCAGTCACTAAGTGGTTTCATAATTCGCTGGTGTAAAAATGAAAGTATTTTGCCCTCCGAAAGTGAAAAGATTTCGGCACTCTCTTGGCCTTGGAGTGATGGTTTGAAGGCACGAATTCCTACCCTAGTTATTTTAATATGAATGGCATTGTTTGCCACGATTTCACAACACGGAATTTTTGATGGGGTTTTAATCCGTTTTTATTACCGATTCATTCCTCCATGTCATCACGAGAATCAAAACAAAATGTCTAGATTCGTAATTTGCCTCGCTCTTGCATTAATTTTTCAAATTAAATTAATCAAAGCTAAGTTGAATCGATTAATGAGTTCCACTCAGGTTACCTTAGAAAAAATCTAATCGATAGGAGATAGATCTTTTCAAAGTTAAAAGAACAGCTTTAAAATGTAATGATATAATGAGTCGTTGATCTGTACCTTCTGTTGGTCCAATTCACAACAAATTATCAAAAATAAATCCATACTGACCTATACAGCGATACATAGAAATGGTGGCGACTTCCGGAACTATTCATTCCGGATTCACTATAATATCGCATCTATACTATAAGCTCCGAGACCTCCTAATTTTGCGTAACTGGTGACGCTTAGTTCCAGCCTTCTACCGGGCCGATTTTCATGATTTTTGCGGCAATCGACGGGCAATTGTCCCTAAATTAGCCAACTCTTTTCAGATTTTCAAAATATGAACCAGGTTTTTTTATATTACGTGGTAAAGTTGCGAATTCTCCCATTTAAACAATGTAAATTTATACTTTTTGTCATAGTTCGTTTGAGCGTTCTACCGGGCCGATTTCCATGATTTTTGCGTAGATCGTCAGGTAATTGGCCCTAGATGAGCCCGCTTTAATTAGATTTTTGAAATAGGACCCAGGTTTTTTTAAAATCACGTTATACAAGTGAGTAAATTTACAGAATGCTCCGGGACTGCTACCGCTATGCGCGGGAGGATGCGCAGTGGTCGAAGAGGTTGCGCAGTGGATGTGTAGCCTGCGCATCACTTCTACACTTATTTACACAAGATTCGCACCAACGACCTAATGTCGAGCGATGGCCGAGTCGTCTAAGACGTCGATAGAATTTAGTCTTAACTCGGTGTGGGTTCGATCCCCGATTTAAGTATTTTAAATTATTACCCCTGTTCATTGTTTTACTGCAATATTTCATCAAGCAGTCATTCCAAAACGCGTCCTTTTAATTTTAAAGTAATTTTAGGTGAAGTTTAAAATTAAAGTATATCTCATATCGTAATTTTTTAGGGGGAAAATAAAACTAAAACTGATAGGAGGGTAAAAATAGGGCCGCGAAGCGGCCCATTGATGGCGCGGAGCGCCTTCGGGGGGTTGGGCCGCGTAGCGGCCAGGGGGCGTAGCCCCCTAGTAATTATTTGCGCAGCGATTAGGCTGGCTCATGCAGGTTGGCATACCAACCTAGGCCATTGGCAATCTACCTTTCCATTTACTTGTTGTTTGATTATAGAATACAGCCCAAAGTCTTCCGCAAACCAAAGTAAAAATTTGCCAACTCATCTTTTGCCCGAGCGATTTTGATCGAACTCGAGTGGACGGTGAATTCAAGAGGCGAACAAATTGGTCTCTAATGCTACAGCATTGAATCATTGAAATCAGCCAGAAATTTACCCATGATCCTATAGATTCTCCCGTGTGTCGTGAAGAGAAGTATCATTGTGTAATGAATTTCGCTACACAGTTGCCCAATCGATCGGACGCAGAAATACAGTCAGAGTAAACTTTGGAAGAGACAGGGCGGTTCAGAAGAGGAATTGATCTATAGATGATGCGTGATAGAGCAAGATTGTAAGAGGGCGAGTGAAAATGTCAAAGCCTCTCCGACTAAGAGGCGATCAGAACGCAAATTAAGACCAGCACGTATTCTTTATGTATGCTGCCAAATCTTCGTAATTTGCCGATGGATTATATATTGAACTCCCGTCGGTAAATGACATCTAGATCAATTAATAGTCAAGGACAATTAAAAATCATAGACGGTGTCATTCACTGTGTTAATGTGAACTTCTAAAGTTTCACCTGGGCTTGTATGCACTTGAAGCAATGATCGAACATACTTATGTTGCCAGGAACTACAAGCAAATGGATTAAATTAAAAAGAACACCGTACCTACAAAAGATTTGCGTGCTTCGTAATTATTTTTAATGTGACATACTTTTAAAAAGTTCCTTTCATTATAATTATAATTAAATCTAATAAAGAGCATGTGAATATTTGACAAATGAGAACGTGCTGGGAGAAATAGGCAGTTCGTATTTACGTCGTGTTTTCCAAGTAACTTCATCATAGGAAACGTGACCAGCCAAATCAAAGGGTATAGGCAAACACTCATTACGTTCGTGCACGAATAAGTTATCTTCTCAATTAGTCTATCCTCCTATCCTTTTAATTTTACTTAAATTAAATGGGTGAATGCATAGCTGAAGTGCGCTCCAGCTAGAATTATATTTAGCAAATGGGTGGTTTTTATACGAGGACTAAAAATAAACAAGTGGTACGGAATGAAACAAAAGAATATGAACTATGCAAAACGATAATCCGGGTATCGAAACTTGGCTGATTTCAAAACGCCTTCAAATGCGGCGTGATACCTCACGCATTCCGGAGAGTTCAAATAGTTGTATCATTGCGCCGTAAGAATGTGGCGGAAGAGTAAAGTGGAAATAGGCTCCATGCACGCTGGGCTTGTCGATTTCCTTTGACATTTTTGCAGTCATGAATGCATAGCTTAAGTGCGCTCCAACTAGAATTGTATTTAGCAAATGGGTGGTTTTTATACGAGGATTAAAAATAAACAGCAAGTACGGAATATATCAAAAGAATATGAACTATGCAAATCGATAATCCGGGTATCGGAACTTGGCTGATTTCAAAACGCCTTCAAATGCGGCGTGATACCTCACGCATTCCGGAGAGTTCAAATAGTTGTATCATTGCGCCGTAAGAATGTGACGGAAGTGTAAAGTGGAAATGGGCTCCATGCACGCTGGGCTTGTCGATTTCCTTTGACATTTTTGCAGTGGTGAATGCATAGCTGAAGTGCGCTCCGGCTAGAATTGTATATAGCAAATGTGTGGTTTCTGTACGAGGATTAAAAATAAACAGGTAGTACGGAATATATCAAAAGAATATGAACTATGCAAAACGATAATCCGGGTATTGGAACTAAGCTGTTTTGAAAACGCCTTCAAATGCGGCGTGATACCTCACGCCGTCTGGAGAGTTCAAATAGTTGTATCACTGCGCCGTAAAAATGCGACGGAAGATTAAAATGGAAATAGCCTCCATGCACGCTGGGCTTGTCGATTTCCTTTGTCATTTTTGCAGTAGTGAATTTGAATCTCGTATGATATAATTCGACGGAGTTGCATATAATAGAGAGGACAAGATTTCAGAAAAATATCAGACATTTTTGCGCAAATTGACTTGATTGTCTGAATTCGCCCCAGAAAAATTTACAATGTGTGCACAAGAAAATTTCTCTTCTTTGAATATGCTTGATTGTTGCACAGAGTCCAAGGTATTTTTTTAAAAAAAAATTCTGTCAATAGAAATAGATAAAAATCGATTTTTACATGAGAAATATTACGCCGTGTACGACAGCTTAGAAAGGTTTTTCCTATCTAAACCCTGTATTTCAGCATATTAGATTATTTTGTCATAACTCATCCAATAATTAGTCAATTTGGGAACCAAAGATATTCTTCTACTTAGCTCATTCGGCAATTTCCATTTATGAATGAAATCGACCTTCAGACAACTATTTAAATTTTCCGTTCCTAGGAGGAGGAGGAAATATCTGCTGTTTTTGGCCGCCTCTTGAGCATGACACGCTGGCTGGACTTTTCTAGAGTCCCTTTATATTGAAAGTCAAGACAACATGCCCCCTCATGGAGTCACAAACGGGAATAAAGATTACAGAAATAGAACGTTTTTTGTAATTTTTGATCGGCCCATTCTCAGATTCCTTTCTCCGTTCCTTCTCTCATTCCGTTTGTTCCTTGCCGAACCCGTAATTCCCTGGTCCATTCCAGATTATAATCTTTGCAATCGGTGAAAATGTAATCTTTATTCCCGTTGGCGACACTGTGAAGGCCTAAAACACGGGAACCAATCAGAAATGGATTCACGTTGTCTTGACTCTCAGTATGAAGGACTTTTCCGTAGTAGTACACTTGGCAAAGGAGCTTCCGTTGGGGCTGCGGTGCGGGGGCTAATGCGCAGAAGCCGAGACAAATTGGCGGCGGATGCGCAGGCGCAAAGGCGAACATACTCCTCCTTCACTTTCTTCTCTCGCGGAGTCGGCACCGGCTGAAATATGGCCGCGATAACAACGAGCAACGATAACAACAATCAACAATGGATGAGTTTGATCCCCGGAGACCCCCGACATGTATCAGCCAATCTATTATCCCGGCTAATGTATGCACGACCATTTTTGCCGGGCACCGGGATCGCCAACGCCAACTCAGAACCCAACTCCTCCGGCGACCGTGAACCGCGCAAATCCGGTCGAAACCCCGCACGGATGCGAGGTTTTAACTTAACACGACGATCAACCCGTAATATAGCGTATTTTGCGTTACGGACTGGCAACTATGCTCACCCCCGATGTCAAAATTCAGGCAGGGAGTTTCGAGATTGCGGGAAATCGGGCGAGTTTCGAGCGAGAATTGGCAAGCGGGGTGTTCATCCTCGGTGCCGCGTACTTTGTGCCAGATAGGTCAAATTTGATGCCGGCTCCGTCAAAGTTCGTCCCGCGCCAAAAGAGAAAGCTCCGCGCCCCCTCTTTCTCGCCCGCCCTCTCCCCCGCGGGCAGTCATAACCGCGGTCCGCGCGCGCGGCTTAAGGTAAAAAGCGACGGAATTTGCGACAAAAAGTAGTGAGCAAGCAGCTCGAATCGAAGCATGGATGACAATCAGGCGCTTGATCAAGCCGTTAGTGTTTGGGGCTATTTTTTTCTTGTCTCTAATTGCTCGTTGTCTGAAAATTTCTCTGCCAAGACGGAGATTCACTCTCAATGGATCATTTTTCGTTCGGCTTCTTCTCTTTCTTCTTCTCCCTTCTCTTCTTCTCCTCCTCCCTTTCCTTCTTCTTCTTCATCTACCTCTTCTTCTTCTCTTTTTTCTCCTCCTACTCCTCCTCCTCTTCTTCTCCTCCTCTTCTTCTCCTCCTCCTCCTTCTTCTCCTTCTTTTTCTGCTTCCTCTCCTTTTTATGTTCCTGGATTTCTTCGTATAGGTGCTATGTTATTGATCTCATCTTTAGTCAACAATTCACATGATGGATTTTGGTTGTTTCTCGCCAAGTTCAGTAGGTCTGGTCTGAAGGAATTAATGTCAGTATCTCTAAATTCGTATTTATGTTACGCCTGTCTTTTTTAGTGCCTAGGCCAAAACCCGACAAAAGTCTAGTTAATATTGCAAAATAACTGGGGTACCTAAAAAGATTGCCAGCCTCATCTGTTTTTCCAACCGTTTTATGAAGTGACTTTTCATTTAGAAATTAAGTTTTGCAGTAATTTCCCAACTCTCATACTGACCGGATGCGAATGGTGATCAAATCTCACTATGTGGATAAATTCATGCATAGGAGTATCGCGTGACGCTTAACCCCAAATGCGCGAAGCGCTTCGGGAGGTTTGAACCGCATAGCGGTCAGGGGGCGACAGGCGTTTATAGCCCCCCAGTCGCACCCCCCCCCCAAAAAAAAATAATAAAACACAGAACAGCAGTACCACTTTTGGGAAATGCGAGGTCTTCAAACATCGCGATTTGTTGCAGGGTTTCCCTCTCCCTCCTTTTTTGCTCTGACTGCACAGTTTCCTATGAAAAAGACTGTCGTTTCTCAATCGATCAATGTTTAATTTCCCTTACATCCGCCCCTCATTTGCATTTTTCAATTTTCAACAGCAACGAATCAAGTGTTAATTCCATACATAGCATAGCCCACGCGGAACCAAAGATTTTTCAGGATTCAGACGCAGAGTAAAACAATGTTACAGCATCTGAGATCATTCACGTTGTCTCTCCGTTCGAACGCTGAAAAGCGCACGCCAAGGTCAGTGTGAACATCAAGCATGACCTTGAATTTCTAACATTCACTCGTGAAATTTTTCGCCGACTGTCATCCTTGGAACCCGTTCATGATTTATTTCCAAATCGACCGTTGAATAAGTCGAACTATTTCCAATGTATATTATTAGGGAGATTTGAAGGGAGTTTGGAGAGTTCGATTGTTACGGGATGTTTGGTTCTGTTTTTTTTGTATTCATACTGCGTGAGTAGCATGAGGATTGGAGGCTTCCCCTGTATTTTATAGCAAATAGTTGTTAGTTTCTTTTTTATACTAGCAAAATCGTCCTTTAACTCTAGACGAGGGTGAATCTACAATTTCAGTTCCAATAAAGTATAAATTTACCCTGACGTTTTTTAATTGGTCAGTTGGGCAGGTCAAAGAATCGTATTTTGATAATTGAATATTATGGATCAGCTAAGAGTAATACGATCTGAGCAAACAGCAACTCTCTATGTTCATTATTCGCATTGCACTTTGAAAAATTCGTTTGATGACGTCATCCACCGCGGTAGTGACACCCTTGGTTTCTTCCACCTTGCTCTCATCCGGGTTTCACGTTGAGTAACCAATGAAAATGTATATGTTTCCCTGACAATTGAAAGCAAGGTGAAAGAAACCAAGGGTGTCACCACCACGGTGGATGATGTCATTAAACGAATTTTTCAAATCGCTATATCTCGGACAATATTAAACGTAAAGATTTGCTGTTTTGACTGATCGTGTAATTTTGCCGATCCAAAAGAATCCAGCATCAAAACACGATTATATGTGACCAGCGCAACTGATTCATCGTGTGTGAAATCATGTTTAATTTAACTCTCTATTCACGACGCATATGGGCCTGAACGTTTGAGTGCTGATAGAATGTGTACACATATTTCGTCCAAGAAAACTGGACCCAGCGTAGTTTAAGTTCCCGACAGCGAGAGTAAAAACGGCCTCTAAATTCTCGATGAATGAGTAGGTTGACACTCTAAACTTTATAGCCCCCGCCCACCGGCTCGTGATCGATCTATCGATCGATCGATTCGACTCGATTTCGATTATTCGTGCTCTTTTCATAGCGTTTCATACAACAGTCGTTTGTATTTTCAACAAGGATTGACCGCGGAGTTCGATTTTTGATGATACAGAGACTCTAGCCCTCGCCCTCTTTTGATACAACAGGACTCTGCCCCACTAATGGATGGGTGTGAGAAAAAGTGCATCGTTGAGATTTTTGTAACCGGAATAGAATGTCGATGATTTTTTGAAGTTTAAAATATTTGCGATATGTGCTCCTTGTGTGGGTAGTCCGTATCTTTTTATTATTGTTGCAAATGGGAGAGAGAAATACGCCCTTCAAAATGTGTAGGGAATTTTCTTCTAAGAAAAAACTGTATGTATGCGTATTCAAGCTCTTATTTTTACTTGTTATGTGTCAATAATAATGCCAATAAATAAATACTGGCTTGATGGATTTGGTTGAGAAGATACGGTATATTTCATACATTTTTAATATCTTTATTGTTGATTCAATTGGAAAAAGAACGAATATAGTTTTTTTTTTTCTTTTCTCACCCTTTTTTTCGTGGAATGTTAGCGTCTTATCAGTTTTTTTTCTGCTACAAAGTACGCGTCTTTCGATTCATCTCACTCATGCATTTTTACTTCGCGTTGAATTTTAGGCGATTATGCAGCCGTAGCCCAAACTGAACCAAGTAACTCTCTTTAAGCAAGCGGGAAATACAAGGAGGGAGCTAGGGTTTCATTAGAAGCCAGGTATAAGGTTGAAACAATGGTTAAGGTAATCATAAAGTGTCTTTTAAAGAGCTGTATGTCAAAAGCGGACCTAGTTTTATGAAGGACCATCGCTGAAGGATAAAAACAAATGTATGCCTCACAATTTTTTTTTTCGCAGTTGAATTTCACGTCGCGTCATTCCTCCCGTTAAACTAAAACAAATGTTGACCTTTATGTCAAAGGGTAAAATATAAGATTGCCTTGAATGGGCCGAAAGTTTCGCTTCTTTGCATTTTAGACACAGAAATGTCCTACCTTAGTGATCGATGTTCGTGAAGACAGTTGCGAATATGTGGTTACGCAATGATGAATCCATTAAATTCATCAACTGCTTTTGTGCCTTGTCAATTCAGACGTTTTAAAGTTTGGTCCGATTTGGAAAGTCGGAAAAAAATTACTTACCCAATGTTGAGCTCATCATTATTGCTGTTGGAGCTTATTCGATGTCCTCAAGTTCGTACACATGATACATATTTTTATGTAAATCTCATTGTATTCCATACTATACTTAAAAAAAATGATGCAGGGTGTCTCTAAGTCCGAAATTTCCGAAAATAGTACCGATTTTTTAAAGGGGTCCGGAAGTACGGAAAAAGTGCGGAAATTCCGCAAAAGGTCCGGAATTTTTCTCTTTTTTTGGTCATTTGTGTCTCAATTTCGGCGAGAAATTCAAATTTTTGAAATTTTTCGAATTTCGTTAAATGAAGGTACTGAAAAAGTATTGATTTTTTCTATTGAGGAGGTACTGAATTTTTTGGGAATGCACTGAAAAAGTACTACAAAAGTACTGATTTTTGGCCCGCCTGATTTAGTAGACACTCTGATGATGTAGTGTGTATATATTGTCGTATGCAATACCTTACATAGGTCCGCAAATATACTTGTAGGTGTTTTCTGCTTCGCACCTCATTAGGCGTTGAGAAGAAGAATGCGAAGCTGTTCATTCTAACTAATTATTATAAGTATGTGTGTGGAATGAATAAACTCTTAATTAGGGAAGAAATTGCTTAACCTATCCACTTAAGAGTTCTAAATTTATCCACAAATCATATTTAAGCGCTGGTTTCTTTTTCACGAGTGACAAATTTTATGGTTTGCGGTAAATTTATTATCGCAGTCGGTTATTCTCGTGGAATTTTTGTTGGAATTTCATTTTTAGATCTCGCCTTTTCGCGAAGAAAGTCGCCTTTAATCATTGTGCTGTATCCGTCATCTGGCTCGTGAGGATAGTGAATCCTGTTCATTTCTAATTTATTTTCCTCCGGTCTAAACAAGAAACAGTCAAAATCCTGCTTAGTCTCAGCGCCAGCGCTATATAACGTGTTACATTTTCTCTCAACAGCAATTTACACGAATCGTTTTTTCCTCTTCGATAGTTAAAGGAATAAATGAATAAGAATTATTATGAGTGGAGTTTAGTTTAAAACCTATTGATAAGCAGAAAGATTCTTCGGGACAGGCTCTCAACTTTCAACACAAGCACAGCAGCTTTGCATTGTTAAACAATATTATTCTTCGGAGTCGACTTGAAAAATTACATTTCGTCGTTTTTTGGACGAAGAAACGTAACTCCATTCCATGGTTGCCAAATCGACTGAAACAACCGATTTTTTTTTTTTTTTTTTTTTTTTTTTTTACCAGAAAGTACCTGTGAAATATGTGTCCAAAATTTTCTGATTTTTGCTCAAGATCAGAGAAAAAAATCAGTGAAATTTCCAGTTCGAAATGCGTAGGATTCCCCTGATAAAAATGCGATTTTTAGGGGAAATTTGGCAACCTTGAAATACAGCTACGTTCTTTCGTGAGAAAACCGACGGTTCAAGCGGCAAGCAGCCATATTTTTCATCGGATTTTTTCCAACAAAATTTAAAGCCTGCATGTCAGAGCCACGTTAGTGAGTGTTTTGGCATTGTGAGTACGAATTAAGAATGACGAACTGCTGGAGCTTTGATCCCCAAGCTTGTTTCACCAGCAGCGACTGAAAAAGCTCGAATAATTGAAACCCTTGCCTTTTGTGGGAACGCCGCCGCGCCGGGCCCTCCAGTTTGACCATTGTGACGCTGATCCTTTCGCACTAGCGCGGAGAAATAAATCTACTTTCATTCTGTAAATCTCGCGCTAGTTGCTTTAAATGCAGGGTGGTCAAGAGCTGTCCACTTAAGTCGCCCATAAATCTCAAAACTCATATTTTTTTCAAAAATTCTGAATTGGTGGTCACGGTTGTCCTGTATCGCTCCTTGATGCCAAATTGAAGTCCTTGTATGGGAATTTTTCACCGCAGTCTTTACGCACCAATACAAAAGTTCAAAGTTATGTGCGTAATACCTAAATAGGTGAGAGAGAGATGAGGGGGGGGGGAGTTGCATTGGAGCGCTGTAAAGCTGCAGCTTACTCGTTCAATTATTCGTTTGCTCAAGAATGATTGCAATTTCTTTATCTTAAAATCTGAATTTTTCGGTGATATGACTAACATTTATGTTCTAAAAAATGCACAATTGCACAAGTTTATGAATATAGGCATTGATATGAGACTTTGAAACGTCGCAATGCAGTTAAGACCGCCTGGTTCTCAATTCTTCACGTATCAGAGAGCATGTGTTTTTAGCCTGTTTTTAACCTTTTCAAGGGCACTCACGAAGAAAAAGCTCGCATCGCAAGTATGGTAACGCGGAATAAAGGCAAAAGCCGGTGGCCTGTCGGCAACCTTACTCGTTCAGAACAATAGAACAACCAGCGTTATGCCCTTTGATAATGCCATCAACAACTTCACGTTAAACATTTTATACATTCACTTACGCGAACAGGAATTCAAGTAGACCAGCACAGCCGCTCAAAATTTATAAGTGCTGAGGGTTATTTTAAATACTCCCATCAGTTCAATCGCACAGCAAACAATGTAAATTATTTGAAATTTTCTTATGAAACTCTCCCGTCTGTAATTATTTTTCGACTGGGCCTCACCGTTTATGCCGTGCTAAGCAAGAACACCGTAAATCCATCAAGATTTTCCCTGGTTTTTTGGAACTTAACACTTCACAAAATAAAAACTGTTTTCCCCATGCACCTCAAATTTTCAGGTTAAATTCTTGATAGTATTTGCGATAGAATTCTGTAAAAACATTGTTTCAAGGTACGCAAGTTTTTCTGCTACGAAAAATTGTTTCCAAAAAATGTAAAATGGCGTTTACGGCGTTTTTTCGTCGCACAGCAGGTTTGTGGCAGTAGCAGCTGTCACTAAAAAAAAAATCCTCTTTATCATCACGCCGGGCAACCATGTCTCGCACCAAAGAGGTTGTTCCATCCCNAGTTCAACTCAATCCGATTTTTCGCTCAAAAGTTATAGGCAGTTGAAGGTTTTGACTTTGACCCCCCGCCCCCCCTCTCTGGGGGGGCCTAAGTCAAAATGACCGCCATATTTGAACGTCTCGCATGCTACTGTATCACTCCTGAAAAGATGGATCATATCTGATAGGGGGCCAAATCTAATGGGGGATGGAACAACCTCTTTAAATCACAGATTTAGTTGGAACTTGTTATTATATTTCACTTTTTGACTCGCGCATGGGGCCTTGCAAGAGGCCGCAGGGTGCTCGAGCGGGATTTTCACTCGGAGTGAAAATATTTTATTAAAGTGCGATCGATCATCGGCGATGCCTGGCAGCGCAGTGTTCGGATTACGGACATTGTTACGAGGGAAGCGTTCTCGTTTTTAACGAAATGTGTTGATGCCGAATTTGGAGTAGGATATTTCGGTGATACGACAGCCCCGCCAAAATCTTGGGACGATATGTTCGAATTACTTTCCCCCGCTCCCCATTGGAAAAAAAACATTGGATCTAGAGTCCCAACTCTGAAACATATCGACAAGAAACAGCACTTTTGATTCAATCAGAATCTACCTTAAATCAAGAACCAAGCCTCTTAATTTAAGCGGATTTCGTTTTGATTCAAGCAAAAATCCGATTGAATCAAGAGTATTTTTTCTTGTCAATGCTTTCAAGAGTCTGGACTCTAGATCCAATGTGCTTTTTTTCCAGTGCCCTGTTAAAGCGAGCTACCAATATGCAATATATGATAAAGAAAAACGGCGTAGCCTTTTTTTGCAAATTATAAATGTATTTTAATCAGTTTGCATCGGGTGCACCTCGATTATAAAGTTATTTATAATATGCAAGGAAAAGCTAGGCCGTTTTGCTTTATCGTAAAACCTCAAAAGTGAATTTTTATAAATTATTCAGTTTTTCCGCTGTCTGTCTTGTAAATTCGCTCGTCTTACCTCCCTTCTAAGAAAATAAAGTAAGAACCTCCGCTTTTAACATCATATTTTAATTAACTTCGTGTTCATTGTAAATACTCCATTTTTTGCAGTATTTCAGTGTTGTCACTTAACAAAATCGACTTACACATGCGTTTTTATGTTACAGGTACGTTGGTGTATTGTCTGTATTCAGAACCGTTCTCTTTCAAAACTTCCTTATCACTGATGCCCTATTATGAGCTTTTCCTAAGAACTTGAGTAATTTTTTACTTGAAACCGGAGGTGAGTCAAAAATGATCATTGTCACGTGTGCACTCCTCAAGGTATCAGCTCAAAATGCGAAGATTGAGTTGTTTAGTTGAAGAGAGGTTATGGCCTGAAGCATGTTGCCAAATGAGAATGACATTCTAAGTATAATGTCCTCCCCACCCCTTTTGCTACATTACATGCATATTGATGATCACAGGCCTGCATGTTTTGTTTTTGTTGTTTCTGATAACAGGAACATTCACTGCAAAATAACGGCTCGCAACGAAAGAAACTGTAACATAATTTTTTTCTTTAAAATAACTCATCGTCAGTTTAGTGGCGAGGTGTGAATAATCGATTATCGATATCTCCTCATTTGAAGCTGTGGTAAAGAATCGATTATCAAGGTGCTCGCTCGTTGCGGATACCCTGTTTATCGATCCTTTTCCACAAGTTTAAATGGCAGATCAATCGATACATCGGAAGGTACGCAACGGCACTGACTCAACTTTATTTAAACTTAGCTAACTTAAATTTTAAATTATTTAAACGTAGGATGACATATCCTTTTTAATCTTTAAAATTTGGCAATGTGTCGGTGTGAAGGCGAAATGCAGCGACAAAATCTGTAGATCCTCAAGACTTGCGTACGTGCGTGTTAGCGGTTGTTAGTTTTTGTTATTTTCCCCTCTCTTTATTACCCGAACGTCTTCCTTTCGAATAGCCGCAATTTATTTTTACAGTCGGGTTAAAGTGTACTTACGATAGACATGCACGAGGATGAAGTTTTAATCTCCATGTGCAAGTTCCGTCGCCAACTTTTTTTTTTTTGAAGGTAGGGAACTGAGGAGTCAGCGGTGGTCATTGCAGTGCAGGAGAAGGTCACGCGAGTCACTACTTCGCTTGACCTCGGTTCATCATGTTCGCCGGCCTATCAGCCACCCACTGCTGCCAATTTCCACCACCAAGCACTCAGAATGTGATTCTCAATGCATTAATATTTAGTCTATCCTCGTCAAGTTATGTTTTGAAAGCTTTCTGACGTAGAATTTATCTAAAAATTGTATAATTAATCGAATACAGACTACCATCCACCTAACAGAAAAAAAATTGGAACATTTTGATTAGTGACGTTCTAAAACTACCAATAATAATCAAAGCCCGCTAAGAAGAGAATTAGTATCCTCTTCACAAACTGTAGACTTCATATCCTTTCATAGCAACTGAAAACTTGGATCGATTGTATATTTTGATGATAATAAATTTAAAAAATAATAAATTGACTAATATTTTAACGGGAAGAAAGTTGCAACCAATCAAGATTCCTTTAACTTTTCCTATGCGGAAAAGCCAAGGTTGTCGGAAGAAAACTCTTTCTAAATTTTCTCGAGATTTCAGCTTCGGCAGATTGAGGCACTTCAATCGGAGAGGGCGGAATGAGGCTCTAGGAGGCCACTTAAAAAAATTGTCGAAATTTCATTGCATCCAATTTGCAGTTCGAGTAAATTTTGTCATGAATAATCACCGATTATACGCGTCCTTCCCTCTTCTCTCCTCTGTTCCTTCCCTCCTTCTTTCTTGCTGTCCCATTTCTTTCTCCTCTTTTTTAGGCGAACACTAGAAAAAAACACACATTCGATCCAGAGTCCAGACTCTTAAAAACATTGACAAGAAAAAATACTCTTGATTCAATCGGATTTTTGCTTAGATCAAGAACCAAGCCTCTTAATTTGAGCGGATATCCTCTTGATGTAAGCAAAAATCCGAGTGAATCAAGAGTATTTTTCCTTGTCAATGTTTTCAAGAGTCTGGACTCTAGATCCATTGTGCTTTTTTTCCCAGTGAACGGGGTGGGGGAGGGGGGGGGGTTGTCAGTAGACGTTTCAGAACGTCGCAGAAAAATACACCGACCGTAACGTGGCAACACGGAGCCGACCAATCGCACATGCTGAACAGTTTACGTATCGTCACGTTTCTAACTGGCCGGTTTCGTATGATGAGAATTAATCACTTTCAACGCGCCCCCGCCTCCCTCCGTCCTCCCACGCTGTCTCATCGCGCGAATTCCTTGCACTTTTCTCACGGATTCATTGCGTAATACCACCAGTTTTACCGGAAAACCGGCAGCTTCGCTTTAGCCGCGTCGTGCCCTGTCACTCGCCAATGCTGCCGTGTGAAGGAAAAACGCCGTATGAACCTTAAGGCGTTGCCAAATTTCCTTTTGTAAAGCACAAATTCTCGGGTAAACTTACGAATATTTTTCTTCCAGTTTTTGAGAGGAGTTTTTACGTAATTTGATCTAAAGTTCCTGAAAATTTCAAGGAAAAACATTCATAGGTTTCCTCGAAAATGAACATTTTATCGAAGGAGATTTGGCAACTCTCGAATGTTCCTACGGCGTTTTTCCTTAGCACGGCAGAATGAGCGTCCTCTAAAAATCGAAAACTAAGCGCCGTCGTGAAATTAAGTAAGTACCCGCAACTTACGCCGTAATAAATGGTCAAATCACGGTAATTTTAGCGTGCGGTCATGGAATCCTCGCCGTGACCGGTGGGCAGTTACCAGGTGTTTTTCGGCGTCAAATACCGGAGACCTTCAAACTATTAACGAAAGAAAAAGAAGATGAGGTAGGAATACGTACATCGAGCTTACATTAACTGCAAATACTATGAAGTAACGTCATACAGGATTTGTGTCGCAATCTCCATGATGTTCGGAATTTTTGAGTATTTTTATCGTAATCACCAAACTGGGAAAAAAACACACTGGATCTAGAGTCCTGACTATTGAAAACGTTGACAAGAAAAAGGACTCTTGATTCAATCAGATTTAAGCTTAAATCAAAAGGAAATCCGCTCAGATTAAGAGGCTTTGTTCTTGATTTAAGCTTAAATCTGATTGAATCAAGAGTATTTTTTCTTGTCGATGTTTTTATGAGTCTGGACTCTAGATCCAATGTGTTTTTTTTTTTTTCAGTGCATCATTCCATTTTTATTAGGTGTTTGCCGCGCTTAAGTTTCATTCGTATGTAATTATACCCGCTTTATTTCGTCGAGGCTTCTAAAAAAAGGAAGTATGCAAAAGACTTGGCAGATCTCTACAGCTTTAATGACAATCAATAGTTACAAAGAATCAGAAAAAGGTAATATTTCCCCTTTTGTAAATTTTTATCGCACGATCCATCAGCGATAGTTTTTTTTTCAGAAAATATTTTCGAATAAAATTCTCCCTGGGTCTTTAAATATAGGCTTGGAGTATTCTTTCATTTATTCTGTTTTCGTGGAAATAACGAGTACCTACTTAAGCGAGGGTAAAAATTGCAGGTTTACCTGGAAAAAATTCTAAGAATGCAGTGTCTGTTACCGCTGTTTAACAGAACTTTCTTTTTTTGAAGAACGAAAGAGCAAAAGAAAAAATACAAGGAATCTGGATTTCCAACAAACAAGTCCTATGCTTATCGGAATAATTTTTAAATGATCACAGCAAACGACTACGATCTCATTTGTAAAAAGATTTGTTAATCGAACGAGCGAGCCCTCCAATCAAATCCGGACAGAGAAACTTTGATAACCTTCACCTCCAAGAAATTGGGTCTTACCGATTGTGTGCTACAACCCATTCCCGAATTCCTTTCTCCGTTCCCTCTCTCATTCCATTTGTTCCTTGCCGGACCCCCGATTCTCCGGTCCATTCCAGTTTTTAATCCTTGCAGTTGGTGAAAATTTAATCTTCATTCCCGTTTGTGACACTGTGAAGGCCTAAAAAACGGGAACAAATCAGAAATGGATTCGCATTGTCTTTACTCTTAGTATAAAGGGACTCTAGTGTGCGCTGGCACCTTTACGTCCCCGTCCCTCCATTGGTGTTCGACATCATTTATGGACTCCTATCCAATGGTTTCAGTCATACATATGTATACGCGTTTGTGCGAAGTGTCGAAATTCGCAAGAGTGGTTTTCTGCAGTCGCTAGCAAGCACGCATGAATGTTCCATGAATGAGATGCAGCATTCCAGCGCAGCGCCGCACAGTGGATCGAGTCCATCGGAGAGGTCGGACAAAATTTGAAAACTTTGGACGCTTATAACTCCGTTTATACTAGCCTTTGAGGTTCCAATGATGGTTCTATTGGTTTCCTCGTGAAATTTTCTTTTATAAAGACCCCGTGAAATTTAAAATTAGATGAAATAAACATTTAAATTTGCAGTTTTAGTCGAAAATTTCATGTCTGACCTGTCTTATGAACTCGATCCACTGTGCGCCGGCAATGTTAATTCACCAGTCATGAGTTCGCGGGCAGGATCCAGTTATATGTGGTTCTTCGCCGGGTCTCGTTTTTCCTTCTCATGGGCGGCTTTGCAAGGCCGTCGCTTAGCACCTCTCTACCGCGGAAAAATGACACAGTTTCTAAACATGGAGTTTACCTCTGTACCGTTGCTTATCTCCGCGGTGTTTTAATTCATGAAACAGGAGATGTAAGGGGGCTGGGGATAAAAATCCGAAATTTTGCGTCACATATTTTATGAACGGCCCCTTGTAACAAAAAGTACTTGTCTAATTTTTCTAACCTTGCGTTTAAGTCTCCAGAAGAGTACTAATAATGTGCATGGCATTTGCGTCGTGCATGCATACAACATGCGTACTTTTGGTCGAAACATCCGAAATTTGGCGCTTTGTATTTTATGAACAGTCCCTTTTAACAAAAGTTACTTGTCTAAATTTACCGACCCTACCTTTGCAGTTTCAGTATACTTAAAAACTACAAAAACCCTCAAAAACATTTTTCGGGCAAAAAATCCGGTCGAGGAAATTGACGTGTCACTTCCTTTTAATCAAGTATAAGATAGGCAAAAACCTTTGATGAATTCCCAAGGTCCACTAAGACTAATAGTCATCAAAAAGTTCAAAAAAAAATAAATCCCTTGCCAAAAATAAATAAAAAACCGATTTTGAGATAAATCCCTCGAATGAACTTGAAATCACAAAATCGGTCGAGGATGTCAACTGAAATTTTTCCCCCTTTAATTATGAGCTCCGCAACAAGCGTGACTCGCTTGTACCTTTTCATACACGAGCCGCACGAATTCATCTCTTCTTCTCTCCTCTCCTTCCGTCCATGGACAGAGGTCCAAAATTTTTCGGATTTACTGACGCGACCGGCTGCGGCTCGATGCTCTCAGTGAATCGGTGCCTTCTTATCATCCCTGATGTCGGCTTCAAGTCGGTTGCAATTTCACCAGTCGACCCATTTTTCCATAACCACATGTTAGACTTTTTCGAAACACGATTCATCTGAAACATGGATTTTTTTTTTAAGGGAGCTTACCATTTGCTTTGGACGGTAGGTAGGTTGTAAGTAATAATTGTTCTTATACTCTATCAGTTAAGTATAAAATACATCTGTACCATTGGATGACATTTCGACAGACACGTTAGGTCCGGACAAGTGAGGGGATTTCTGAATCGCAAAATTATTAGTGGAATTGTTATAGTGGAGGAGTTGAGTCCCTTCACGGAATGAGCCCCACTTAAGTCGACAGGTTGTACGTGTTTCTCTCTGACTTATGTGTCATCTTAGTATAATCCACCCATGTTTACGCACCGAGCCGCAGCCGGTCGCGTCAGTAAATCCGAAAAATTTTGGACCTCTGTCCATGGACGGAAGGAGAGGAGAGAAGAAGAGATGAATTCGTGCGGCTCGTGTATGAAAAGGTACAAGCGAGTCACGCTTGTTGCGGAGCTCATAATTAAAGGGGGAAAAATTTCAGTTGACATCCTCGACCGATTTTGTGATTTCAAGTTCATTCGAGGGATTTATCTCAAAATCGGTTTTTTATTTATTTTTGGCAAGGGATTTATTTTTTTTTGAACTTTTTGATGATTATTAGTCTTAGTGGACCTTGGGAATTCATCAAAGGTTTTTGCCTATCTTATACTTGATTAAAAGGAAGTGACACGTCAATTTCCTCGACCGGATTTTTTGCCCGAAAAATGTTTTTGAGGGTTTTTGTAGTTTATATCAGGTCGTTTTTGGGTGAATAAGTACCTAAAGGTCTGGCTGTACGAAGAGCTAGCAAAACCGAAGCGTCGAAAAAACACAAGCAGTGTTGTTGATTTCTCCATAAGCCACCATGTTAGAAATGCCGGTTTGGTTCACACTTTGTATAAGTCAGAAATTAAATCCCTATGTGAATAAAATCCAGGAGTAACATACATGAATGGATTTATTATGGCTTTGACCATCTATTTATAGCAAAATTTACACAAATTAACATCGATTGACTTAAAAAATGTCGAAAAAACACAAGCAGTCGTTGCTTTTCCCGTAAGCCGCCGTGATAAGAAATGCTTGTCGGTTCACACTTGGTTTAAGTCTCAATTTACTTCCTTTTTGGAATATTATTCAAGAGTATGATACATTAATGGATTCACTATGACTTTAACTACCCGTTTGCAGCAAAATTTGCAAAAATTAATGATGATTGAATTAAAAATGTCGAAAAAACACAAGTAGTTCTTGATTTCTCTATAAGCCACAATGATGATAAGTGCCGTCGGGTTCACACTTTTCGGAGCACAAGCGGCTCGGAAAGGCCCGTTAATGGATTGACTTCATCGGCGCTCCAGTACATTGCGACTCTATTGTACTCTATGGTTCAGAGCGAATCGGAGAACCGGAACGAAAGCAGAGTGCTACTCAGCGCTCCTGGTGGAGAAAAGTGAAAGTGAAAACTAGGGTTCCGGCGTTAGCCGCGAGAGAGCGCACCAATGCTGATTCTGAAACGAATCTGCAGGTGTTCATTGGTTGAGATGTAACTGCATCATGAGAATGTGGCCACCACAATTGAGTCCTTATTTTTACTGAACTTCAGACAGTGGGAAACGCACACAGAACTGTTGTCAAATTAAATGATGTTTTTAATTATTAATAATGGAACTATCGTGATCTTTTTATCCAAAGGATTGACGCCAAATCACGGATCGGTTGGGAACAATTAAATCTATGAATCGCTGCGTTGCAGCTAGTGTCTTTTGTCCCACCAATAACAAAAAATTATGTTGGTACCTGCACTTGGTATAAAGATTGACAACTGACTTGACCTATTTAATTTATTATCTTATGTGTTCTTAATGTAGTAAATAAGTCTGGAGATCTAAGTATTGGCATGAGTTCATTAGAAAAAAAGGCTCATCTGAATGTGAGAGGCCAAAGCGGTACTTACGGTCACCATACCTGGGTTCGTAGGCTCACCCTCGTACCTACTGAGACGGCGATCTCCATCTCTTGATCGGAGGATATGCCGCACCTAGTTGGTAAGAGTGGAGAGGCATTTATGATTACATTGATACCATGGGGTCTAATTGTATTTAGCCTTGATTAACACGATCACACTTATTCCAATGGAACTAGGCAGGAACACGTACCTACGAATCTTACTACTGTAGTCCTCGTAACAGATAAGCAATTTATTCTGTTACGCTTTTGAACAGAGGAAGAATGGACGCACCCATTTCACACAGTAATCGATGCAAGAAAATGAAGCCTTCATTGTATTTTTATCATCAACTTATGAAATTATGAGAATAAAACGGGTACATACCTTTCATTAAAGACCTTTTTATACATTGTTGGGCAAAATGAAGTTTCTAACAACTCCTGACGCAAAATCAAAGAGACTCAGAAGAAACCAATTTGAGCAAATGCTCACAGTCAAAGACCTTTGATTATGTGACATTAAGTTGACCTATGATTGAACTGTTCCGAAAAGGGATGGAATTGTGCCTCACATACTCAGGTTCGCAAGCCACGCGTAACAAGAACGGTAGAAGAGATAGGAGGATTCCAAGATAAATCATGAAGGAAACATGTTCTTAATGTAAATAACATACACTTCAGAGAAGCATAATCACTCCAGTGCACATAGGTTGATGGCAAGATATAGAGCGAATAAATTTTGGTCGAAGTTCAGTGACAGTCGCATGTGAAGGCCGAGGCTCATATTCCAGTAATTTTTAGACTTTAGTAGTGAGAATACATTCTGTGATGTAAATGCTGCTTCCTTTGGAGAGTTTGGCACAATTTCGGTGTAATTTCGTTAACGTAATTTACCTGAATTACATCTATCGCTTAGGTCAGGTACTGACATAAACATGACGACATAACCTCACTTAAAAATTTGTCACATTTTCGTTCAATAAAATAAAGATACCACTTGAAAATTTTAAGAGAAACTAAGGTAATAGAATATCGGGCTCCAGTAGAACACGTGAGACGTAATAATATGAGTATGTAAATATAGTAGTTAGCGTCTACAAAGAATTAAACTCTTATTCAAATTAGGTAAATCTATTCACAACTTGTTAAAGAGGTTGGTAACGACCGACCAGAAATCACTTGAGATTTTTAAGAAACCAATGAAGTAGTGTATCGGGATAAAAGTGGGCGTAATAATATAAGTGTGTAATATTAGTTAGGATCTAAAATGAATTGAACTTTTAAATTAAATCTGTTCATTATTCACAAATAAATACAGTAGATGGAGGTTGATAACGACGACAGGAATTTCGTTCCCGAAACTTGGACGAACCTGAACAGAATGAACCAATGGCGTTGAACCATTATATTACTGGTTTTTTTCTAAATTCAAAAATTATAGCTAAAATTTTGAAGGATGTAAGCGGATGCTGGATTATCCGTGAGATAAAGCGCTTTTTTATGTGGCAAAATGAAATCCTCACATCTTCACGGAGTGCCCTTTATATAGGCTCCATTACAATCCGCGGCCGGGTAAGCGAGAAATCTGTTGTTAAAGATGGTCATGACGGGCAGTTTAGTCGTATTTTCCGTAATTTCTCTTTAAGATCACTAGGAATGTTACAAAACTGTAAAAACCCGTGGACACGGTAACATGACGATTCTTTAGGTACCCACTTTTATGGGTCTAAGGTTTACCGTTATCGCGGAGTTTGAGTGACTTTCTCAGTACCCTGGATTCTTGAAATTCAAATTTCCCGGCAAAGTAAAAAGTAAAATTTTCCTTGTTTTGGGTCATTAAGTGCTTATAACTTTTTGAAAACTCAATGGATCTTATTGAAACTCTTCCACTTCGTAGTCCTAATTGAGATGCGTCCGTAGACACCAAGATCGTAGGAATCCGTGCCGTCGTTTGGGCTGCAGTCGAATGGCAACCGAATCAATTTTCAAGTTAAGGGAGTTGCCTGTGACTAAGAGTGTCGGCCACCCGTTTGTTATCGGGACTTTAGTAGGACGTCATTTTCCTCGACCGGGGGTGGCTACCGCCACTCTTGATGATATAGATAGGAATCATTCTTATTAAAGTTAGAGTTTCAGCCCAAGTGTTCTAGACCCCTTGCAATCCCTTTTAGTTCCTTCCTAATGAGAGCACTCAAAAAGTATTTCCTCGTAAGAATTATCGTTCAAATTGGTAACCGTTAGTTTTTCCTTGACGCAAGTCGTGCAAAACCCGTTAACGTCAATTTTTCCAATTTTGAGTTTTTTCACTTATGAAACATAATATACTCTTTAAGTTTAGATACAAGCACGACTGTGGTGCAAAGGCTCGTATGGGGTTACTGTAATCCCAAAACGAGTCTTTAAACCACTTTCTTGATAGAATAGACTTTTGAATAGTATTATAACACAATTCAAAATTTAAAGAATGGACATTAACAGTTGCTGTACGATCCGATATACAACTTATGAGTGCAAATGTTAAACATTCAAACGTCATCCGATGTTACTGAGATTGTGCCCACTGTCACTCACCGTAAAATAACTTAGACACCTCTGCTCTCTGAACTTTGGAATGGTAAATTCTTTCTAAATGTTGGTTCTATTCTTAGTCCAAGAATTTTTATCCTTTTCCTTTACACAAGGTAAATAGTTGCATAACCTCAGACACGCCTAATGGCACCTTAGGTATTCTGAATTTCCATTTTTCGATGGTTGGCGACCATCTTGAACCACGTGCGTATAGTAAAACCATTTAGTGCACGCTAATCGTTGGTTGTAAATTCAGTTGCGTACCCAGCATGAGCAGTTATAGGTTTAACAAGTGATTAAATTACCGGCAATTCTATCAAAAGCACGCAGCAAACGAAACCGAGCACTGAGGGCAAGGTTTTAACCCCGCGTGCGTTACAAATCGTAGTTTCTCAGCCGAGGAAACGTAACTCCATTCTAATGTTGCTAAATTGACTCAATCAATTCTCTTTTTTTCGCAGAAAAATAACCGATCAATTGGGAAAAAAGTCTCTCGGATCCAGAGTCCTGGCTTTTGAAAGCTTAGACAAGAAAAAAATACTCTTGACGTAATCGTATTTTTGCTTGAACCAAGAGTGATTTTTCTTGTCAAGAATCTGGACGAGTGCTCCCATTTTCCGGAACTAGTTCCGAATTCCGGAACTTTTGAGATTTTCCTGATTTTCCCCCGGAACTTTTGAAATTCCCAAAATTTGCCGGATGCCGGATGTTTAGCGTTTTCCGGAACTTTTTCGGATCTTTTGAAAACATATACAAGGAATCCCGGAACTTTTGACGGTTATGGAGTGGGAGAAATTGGAATGAAAAAGTTCCGAATTCCGGAACTTTTGACGGACATTGAATGGGAGCACTGATCTGGACAGTAGATTCAAGCGACTTTTTTTCCCAGTAAGCAGAAGATGAACTTACAACAGCAATACATAAGAGACTGACTCCTCAACGGCGGCATTGGAAAGTTAAGTTCACTGCTAAAATCCGTTACGTCACGGCGGCTAATTTTTTAATTCCTCGCGCCTCTACGGACGCCGGGACGGACGGGGCTCGACCCGAAGCCGAAGAGCGAGGAAATAGGAAGCGTTCGGCGTATTTACATATTTACATAAGGCGCGGGCGGTTTCGGCGTTCGGATCCGCGCGCGAACACGCGTTGAACGCCCATAAAACGCACCGCGCGGAACATGATAGTCATTACAAATAAAGTGATCCTATCGACAGTTTACGCAGCACCGGTTGCCATGTCGAGCGATGGTTGCTGGCTGTCCCTGTTCGGTGGGTGAGAGTCGGGAGCTTTAACTTGCGAGTTGGCAGCGAGCGCGGGCCGTAAATTAAACTACGTGAACTGCACCGGGTCGCGAACGCTCGTCGGCTGACGAAAGTGCGGCCTTACGATCCTGCGACTTCGTCGCCTCGAAAAACGTATCTTCTTCACGTAGCATGGCTGCCAGCCTTTCAAAAAGCTAGTTTTTTTGGACGTAGATGAAACTAATAGATCGTATTCGATACATCAAACGGGTGAGATTGTATCGATTGGTTCAGAACATGAACATAACCTCTAAAGTCAATTGAGTAATCTGACGCACTGGAAAAAAAACACATTGGATCTAGAGTCCAGACTCTTGAAAACATTAACAAGAGAAAATACTCTCGATTCAATCAGATGTTTGCTTGAATCAAAAGGAAATCCGCTCAAATTAAGAGGCTTGGTTCATGAAGCACATCACCTGGGCCATTAATTTAAGTTCCTACAAGATCACTGGAAAAAAAAACACATTGGATCTAGAGTCCAGACTCTTAAAAATATCGACAAGAAAAAATACTCTTGATTCAATCAGATTTAAGCTTAAATCAAGAACCAAGCCTCTTAATTTGAGCGGATTTCCTTTTGATTTAAGCTTAAATCTGATTGAATCAAGAATCCTTTTTCTCGTCAACGTTTTCAAGAGTCTGGACAGGGACCAGTTCTATAGGACCCTGGACTCCCGTAAGAGTCAATGTAAAAATTCGTGAGCAGGTACTAGTGCTGCTATCGCGCGTAGGATCCTCGCAACTCACTGCTGTTATCAGTTGTTGGACTTCATTAAAATCCGTAGGATCGCGTATAACTGCGAAAAATCGAATTTTTCATCGTACTATCACATGCGGCGGGCCCTTCCTAGTCGAAAGGGGTCGAAAAACGCCAAAAATATACTTATTTTTCAAGAATTCAGCCGCCTTATGTGATATTTTCCAATCTCCGGCTTAACCTCACTTTTGGAGCGGGCGATGGATGAGTCGAGGTTCGGGGGGAAGGATCCTCTGAGTTGACTAGGATCCTACGCGAGAATGCGCTGCTATCACCCGCTCACAACAGAACGGCGTCCTATAGAGCTCGTCCCTGGTCTGGACTCCAGATCCAATGTGTTTTTTTTTCCAGTGCATTCGAACAATTTCGAACATTTCTAGAGTGTAGTAATGAATGAATTACCCCGATTTTCATTTTTCTCTTCATCGTCTTAGTTCAGTGCTGAAGAGTGATAAGAAAAAGTGACCCGAAAGTGATCAAGGTTCGTTTTACTACGGAGCGTTGGAGTGAATTGAACCTGCGTCAACGTTCCCCGGAGCAAAGTGTAGTGCAAATTGAACTGTCATGTGACCTGTTATTAACTTTCAATTACTCCTCGATTTAATGCCGAACGGGTTATGCCCATGTCAGCGTTGCAACCTACCCCGCCTAATCTCACTCTCTAAAGCAAGTACTACGTATCGATCAAGTTCATTAGATATTGAAATCCAAACGTTGAGATTACCGTGAAATCGCGAAAAAAAATCAAGTTAGTCAAGTGGCAACACCGCAGCTTCTTCGCTAAGCCGCGATACGGCTGCAGGTTGCACCGATTGCAACACGCTCAAATGTGAAAAATACTCGAGCGTTTCATCACCGTAAATACTCGGGGAGCTTATTAAAGCAGTTTCGTAAAGTTTATTTATATTTCGTCGTTAAGTCGGACTGGACAAATATTTTATGCTCCTGTTCTCCTCAGAGATGCGCTCGGCTTCTTGGCTAGCTGACGCTGACATGCGGCCCTAGCATGAGGGAATAATTAATTTTTACGGATCGTGTGCTCTGCACCCGATCATACTGCCGTGCTAGGCAAGAACGCCGTATGAGCATTCGAATGTTGCCAAATCTTCCTTCAGGAAATATTTATTTTAGGAGAAAGTTATGAATATTTTTTAGATCAAATTACGAATGAAATCCTCTGAAAAATCCGAAGAGAAATATTCAAAAATTTGCTTGTGAATTCGTGATTTGTCTAAGGAAATTTGGCGACCCCTAATGGGTTATACGGCGTTTTTCCATAGCAAGGCAGCACAAGTGAGTGTCCGCGGCGAAAGTCAGTTTACTTTCACAGAATCTCGGCCGACCTTTGTGAATGCTACCGTGCGAAAGGAAAAGGTAGGAAATTATGAAAAAAATTAGTCAAAAGTGAATCGCTGAGTTCAGTCTGCATTTTTATGTTTTCAAAGCTTCCGAATGGAAAAGTTTACCTAATGAGGGCTGGAGAGGTGGAATGTTTTTTTCATCTTCGAATTCTGCACTGCAACTACCGTATGACGTCACGTAAAAATTCGGTGCAAATCGTTAATTTTATGGAAATGTCATGGTTTTACTAAAAATATCAACACTGGAAAAAAAACACATTAGATCTAGAGTCCAAACTCTTGAAAACATTGACAAGAAAAAATACTCTTGATTCAATCAGATTTTTGCTTAAATCAAATAGAAATCCGCTCAAATTAAGAGGCTTGGTCCTTGATTTAAGCCTCAGGAGGCTTGGTTCTTGATTTAAGCCAAAATCCGATTGAACCTATAGTATTTTTTCTTGTCGATGTTTTTAAGAGTTTGGACTCCAGATCCAATGTGTTTTTTTTCCAGGGAACAAAAATGCCAATTTTTTCACGGATGAGTGGTGCAGACATTCGTGATAGATGCGTTACACACGAGACGGTTGGTGGAGGGGTGTTTAAAATTTCAACTTCCAAGGACTTCATTATTATAATTATACGATAATAACGTAAATTTTGGACGGCTCCTTTAACCTCTTATCTTCCTTCTAATTCCGACCCATAGATTTCGATCAGAATCCGAATTAAACGCGCCGAAACCACCGAATCTTACGTAAGTATCCTGATTTAAAAACGATGGGAAGAGAGAGAAGAAGAGAAAAGAGGTTGGGTTAAAAAATCCTTGATATCATCAATACAAAAAGGCTCTCATTGAAAAAATTATGAGAATTACATTTTTGCCCTTTGAAATGAAATAAATGACTGAGATTTTGAAGAAAGCGGAGCAATCATAGCAGTTTAATCGAATGTCACAAGGAACCAGCAAGTCGTTTCTTACTCTTACGCTGCTTCAAAGTGTAAATTGGGTGGTCGAAAAAAAATTGCTCATCGTCAGTGTAATCTCGAACGCGTCCTGTCTGGATCGGTACGTAACTTTGGCAGCTGTCTGAGACACGAACAAGCAAGAAATGTATGAAACAAAAACAAAACGAAAAAAAAGACAACAAAAATACTTTGAATTGGTGGCACGTAGTGTGTATGGCCGCAATTTGCCTTCACATGATTGTTGAGGGCCAAAATATTTAGCATTTGGCACCGTAACCAATGGGTTAATTGAATCTTAACGGCTTTAGAAGACATATTCATAACCCTCTCGATTAAGAGTGTCTCTTATACAAGACAATAAAATGGACGGTGTCGAAACATTTATTCTGCGAGACTGAAAACTGCCACAAAAACTCGGTCTGCGCGGATCATTAGATATCACAAGAGATGAATATTTTGCCTTTTATATCTCCCTCAATTTTCGCTTCACAAACGTAATGCTTTGGGAATAATCTTAGAGTCCAAGGTGAGTTGTATGAGGTATTATATGTTTTTTTCCTACGAGCCGAGTGTTGAAATTGATAGACAAAGCGATAGACTAAGAAGAACTAAAGAGTATGAAGAGATCGTATTAGTTGAAATGGGTCGTTCTTATAGACTAAGAGGATTTTTAATGGAATAACTAACTCTCTCGTGGGTCCTTCTTCGTCCATTTGAACTACCCACTTCCTCCAATAGGATCGCTCCATACTCCCTACTATGTCTCCTTTGTCTATAGCTTTGTCTATCAATTTCAACAATCAGCCCGCTGTTTCATGACGCTCTTCAAATGAGATACCAACCTCTTTCTTCCCCATCATTGTCAGCAACAGCAGCGCATCCTGCATCCTTTCGCTGGTTTTGATCTTGAAAGAAAGGAAGCAGTGCAGAAAAAAAACGACGTAAACATGATTTATGATGGGACTGCCATGTGTTAGAGATAAAGGATGGTTTTAAAAGAAAGGGATCGATAGTATTCAAGAACCTGGAAAACTTGGAATAGAATAATAGAGCTTATGGAATGGTCAAGAAAATCTAAGAAAAACCTCCAGTTACTCAATGACTATAAAAGTAATATGATGGCACCCCATCGGTAATAATCAAGGGAGGCTGAACCATGATGCTTTTTATATAAAATGTGGTGTACCCCTCTCATACGAGGCAGAACACGGTGAAAGAAATAGAGGTTTAAGAGGCGAATATATGTGCGAAATGAAAGTGAAATAAATTAAAAGAATAAACCGGAATTGGCACGATTAAGGATTGAGACAAAACCAGAACTAAATACATTTGGAAAATTTATGGTGGCCGCCCAACTCACGACTCTGATGTTTTCTATAGACCTGAATGATTTTTTGTACAGGCTTACGTAATTTGATGATTTTTTAGCCCATAATGCAACATTTATCTGATCGCTAGCGCACACGTGTTCGTCTACAAGGAGGAGCATAATATGATATCCCCTCCGATTTATGAATTTTCAGTAGGTTAAGAGGACGAATTTTCCTTTTGAAAACCGGTTCGGCAAAATTTACGACACCGTGGCTTGGAATTTCGCTTGATGGCGAATTTTTCACCGATTCCCTACCGTCATTAATACCGGGCGATCTTGTGGTTATCTTTGATGTATGATGAGCCTCACTCAGATCATTGTAAAGGACTTATGAACGCTATAAAGATCGACGTTTTAACATTGTATTGCACTTCAATCATCTTGTAAGAAGCATAAAAACAAAACAAAAAAAGAAAAACAGGTTGCTTGGTTTCCATTTGCACTTGTATCCGAAGAACTAATAAATAAATACTTGAATGCTGAATCAGATTTTATAGTTTTTCCCTTTTCTTTCTCTCTCCGAGGAATTCCTCATAGTAGTCTCCTGATAATACAGTCATTATCCATTCTTGTCAGATATCGGCATAAATACGAATAGTTGATTTAATGTAACATGTAAGTTTCGGTCGTTTCGGATTATTATTTAAACTCATTGTTTACAATTGAATCAACTTCTACAACAACGTCCGATGTCAAACACAGATTTTTAGAATTTGTGTTGAATAGTTTTATCATAACTCAGGAGTTTTAGTAGTCCACGACGTTAAAAGTATAGGATAATTCTATACATTTATGAAACTCCACAAATCAGTCAGAAGCTGACTGAAGATATTAATTTTGCCAATCAGTGTTATAGGGCAAAACTAACTGTAGGAAGGCAACATGCTGCACTTCAGAAAACATACAATGTGCATCAAACTTTTTCGCACAAGTCGATTGAGATTTATGACTTTAGTAAAATAAAGGGCGAGTACAGATACAACATGTGGAGTACATTATATATGATTTTATATAAATCAATAACATATGAAAAGCTCAGGATTCGTTCATGCATAATCCAAAACAGGCACTTTCCACCACCTTTGTAAAAATCCAATGAGACAGTTCTCCAATTTGCAACGGCATGGCAAGTCAAATATATCAGTTACGTAAGCCGTTCCAACGCCTCCGACACCCCATCTCTCCTACCTGTGCTTGTCAACTTGGCGAATTTGAATTTATCTTCATCTTTGTTTTCTTCTTATTCTTTCACTGCCGAATGCGCGGACTTCCGACAAAAAATTCTGGTTTCGCCCGCGGCGGCAGGAATTTAGCGCCGTCGATACGAAGAACTCTAATTGCACGTCCACTCTTGCCGTTTCATTCCATAAACATCGTTTCTTTCGCTCTTGTGCGCGCAGTCCCATTGTAAATTTCCAAACTACCCGGCAACAGGACGTATGCGCATACCGCCAAGACTCTCTCCATGCGCACGATTGAAATGCGTGATGGCGTGGGCGTAGTCGTGCGTGTGTGAGTGTGCGAGTGCGTGTGTGTTGGTGTGAGGAATCGATTACCTTCAGATCATCCGCGTTGAAGCATCAATCAAGATCGTCTCGTTAGATGTTGGATGTTTGATTTTCGTGACTTTCCTCTCGATGGATGGCGCTTGAATGGGAAGAGTGGAGAGGCCCTTCAGTTGGGGCCCTGGGTCTCGGATTCCCTGCTACTCACAAGAGCGTCCAAGATTATCTCATAGTAGTCATGGTGCCCTTTTATAATTCCTGTATCAACATACGGTAGCGTCGCCCCGCCGCGGATGGTCAGACTGTTGCGTAATTGTTGCCAGATTTGGTTTCGCCTTCTTTTGCCGGGTTTTTTTCCTTTTTGCAAAACTTGTATTACGAAGGTAGATTGCCGCAAGTCTCGCTCAGAGGTACATTCCCCATGGAACTCTTGCATGCACAAGGAATCGGCGATTTAAGTACTCTTATACTATCGTAAAATTTCGCGAGAAACACGATGGCCCCACTGGTTTTTTCTGAAATCAACTCCAAATCTCAAAAAAAGCTCTCAAAGATGAGGCTGTAATGGAGTGGATATCCCTCACTACCTGAAAGTCCACCTGTATATCTAGTCAAACTCTCCATGCAAAGAAAGGGAGCAGAGAAAGAGTTTGTCTTGATATAGAGGTGGACTCTCGGAGTAGCGTGGAATACCCCCTCCATTACAGTCTTAATTTTGAGAGCTTTTTTGAGCTTTAGAGTTCATTTCAGATTTCATAGAGAAATCCGGTGGGACACTATTATGTTTTTTTTTTTTTTCAAAATTTTACAAAAGAATGAGGACTTAAATCGCAAATTTCTGACACATCCAAGAACTTCATCAATTATTTTTATGTTTTCACTGTTAAACATCAGTGATTTACTCTGAGTGAATAGCCGGCGTGTAAAAAACAATCCAGCGCGAATTTCGCGCCGTACTCTGAGTGAATAGATCAGAGCGTAGCTATCACCAACGACGGACGAATTAGTTGAGGTACCTCGAGTAGCGTGAATTCAGGGCCTCCTGGTACGAGCGCTGAATGGTAAAATGGTAGCGCACTCTCTTCTATCACCGCCGCCACTCGAGTTCGAATCCATGCTGCGGCAGTTCCCTTTTACGTTTGCCTGTCAGATTTTCACTCCCGCCAGAGCTCGAAATTCGCGCCGGATCCATGCCCTCAGAGTAGTAGGTGGTCAAAATAGCAACTGAGTAAGCGTGAATTTCGCGCCGGGATTTTTAACAGTGATTCTTGTCGAATAAAACTGGCATCAGAGGATTGTTGGCTTACTCGGCAATCAGAAGATAGCTCTACTGCCGTGACAGCGAAGTGAGCAGTAAGTACATTTATGTATGAGCCATGGTCAGCACATGCTTCTATGTATTTCAAAGTTCATTCCAGCAAGCACTTACTGCTCTTTTCGCTGTCACGGCAGTCTACACAGTGTTACCACGTGAGGGATTTTCCTTGCATTTCCTCGAAAGCACGCATTATCATGAGCGAATATGCTGATTGCACATGGTATGTGGCAACGATGACAGTCCACATCGAGACGAATGGAAAATACGGGACATTTGAAATGATGGAGTCATAGAGTGGGCGAGTATGTGATTCAGACGTACGATAAATGATAATGCTCGGCCGAGAAAAATAGAGGACTTTAAAATTCATCGTGATTCAAAATTATGAAACGACCACCGTAGAAGCAGATGCGCAGAGTTAATAGCAGCCCCTTCGGAGTACCGCTGACTCTCACTTTTCTCAACGTCTCAATCCAGGTTGCCAGGTATTATTGAACCATTGGCATCATTGACATCACTCATACATATTATCAATTTTAACGATCTGTTGATATCGTGGAGGGTTCGAAATACCGTTCTCATCTCTCTCGGGTCTCACAGTCTCTTAGTTATTTGCAGTATGATATTCTGCTTTACTCCCAAGCACATTCACTGCATCTCTAACAATAAGTCAGAAAGTGCAACATGACCTATATGTTTACTCTCTTGCTCCCCATGTTTTCTTGGTGCAGGAGGAGGCGCCCAGCTTTCCTCCTCATATTTTGTGAAGAATTAGATGAGGTCAAGGTTTGACTGTATTGGCTTCTTTTCAATCGAATACACAATCTGAAAATAAATCACGTGAACTATCATTTCTAAAAAAAACAGCACAAATTTAAGGTATAATTTATTAGTACCATTAACACTGTCTTTACTTCTATCAAGCACTTCCACCACCCCGTTAAATGTTGAAGAATCGTGACATGTGTCCTCCTTTCAAGTCCCAACGAGTCTAAAACTTGCCTTTTTGTGAACATTTTTTCGACCTCTCAAATAACCGTCCGGTGTCAGTAATCGCCAAAATGCACGTCTTTCGCGTGAGAATTTTACATTGCTCCTAGTCTCTCTTAGAGTCCCTTTATACTGAGAGTCAAGACAATTTGAATCCATTTCTGATTGGTTCCCGTATTTTAGGCCTCCACAGTGTCACAAACGGGAATAAAGATTACATTTTCACCAATTGCAAAGATTATAATCTGGAATGGACCAGGGAATTACGGGTTCGGCAAGGAACAAACGGAATGAGAGGAGGAACGGAGAAAGGCATTTGAGAATGGGCCGATCAAAGATTACAAAAAACGTTCAATTTCTGTAATCTTTATTCCCGTTTGTGACATCCATGAGCCGAATTGTCTTGACTCTTTGTATAAAGGGGCTCTAGTCTGTCTGTGTGACGCACTCTTCCCGTGTTCTAAACTCGCTGTGATTTTGATAAAAAATGTCATTTAAGAGGCAATTTTCTATACCTTTCAAGGTAAATGCGAAGACTTTAATAATTCTTCATCATGATTCCTAAATTAAATTTTGTTATTAATGTCATTGTAGCTATTATTTTTTCCACAAAAGATAACAAAATGCAGAATCATAATAATTTCTGTCCTCATCGGTGTGAGCGTTGATGCTATTCCTTCAACAGTAGAAGTTTTTCCCCCGCTGCGTGTCTTTTCAGAATGAAATCTTCAATTATTCTTAGTATGCTTAAATAGAAGAAGTATAAAAAGCTCATTTGACTTGAAAATGATTTCTGATGTGAAAATTCCGTTAGCAAGTACTTTCAGATGTTGCATGTAGTATTGGAGTCCGAGAAGGTCAAGGACAAGAATTGATAGGATTCCGTTGATGATACTCGCAAATCGTGTAATTATGACAGGCTGAAGAATGGCTGATTTGCACCTGCTCCTCTCGAGGGTATTGCATTGCTTGTTTGCATAGCTGCAGTTTCGTCCTGTTATAAGACCTTGGGAGGGTCACACAACTTCAGAGTGTTGCCAACTACGAGAGAAGCACGGATTAAGTTGTCTTTGAAAAGCTTAAAGCAGAGAACTTCTACTTGCTTCTTCTCTGCTCGCGTTACATTTTCATATTTTCCCGCTTTCCGAGACAAAATATATGTAGTTCAAATAGATCGTTTTCGATACATCAAATAGGTGGGATCGTATCGATATCGATTGGTTCAACATGTAAACATAGCCTTAAAAGTCAATCGAGTAATCTGATGAAACGGGGTTTTTCTGATAGATTTTTTATTTTTATGAGTACTAAGTGGCGTCGCATAGTGAAGTAGTTGGGAATTTTCTCATTTTCAGCTTTTCCGACTGAAATCTTATAAGTTTTGTTTGAGGTTATGTTACTGTTTGGAACCAAACAATACATCGAACCATTATCGAAAACGATCTATACTATTCGCGGCTTCCCTGATCAATATTAAAGGATGCGACGTGAATCGTTTCCCTCTGGAGAATTTTGGGCATTTCTAACTGAAAATTTCCTTGATTTTTTTTTTTTTGATTTCATGGAAAAATTTTCGACTAAAATTGCAAAATATATTCTTGTTAAAAAGTTAATTGTTTGAATCAATTTTGCAACCTTGGACTGGAGTTACGTCCCTTCGTCCGGGAGACGACAAGATGTTTCTCCTGGAAAAAATATTTCGCGAGTAAGCAACAATAATCTTTGCTGAAGGGTGTCTCACGAATATCGTGTTGAGCCACTCGCAGAGAAAGTTTCTCGCACACATTGTTGAATTTGTAACTCGTCAGTCATCAATAATAAGCGAGGATAGCATTGATCCCCGAAAGTAAATCTCGACGTTGCGGTGTCTCCAATCATATATTAGTTGCCTTATTTGTCACCTTTCACTGATCGTTAGTAATCCGCCGGAGACTCAAACGCCTGGTTAGAAAAATAGCCCATCATTCACGAGCTAGAGCTAATCTCTGGTGCATGTATTTGATTCGACTTCGTTCAGTCGAATCTCCTGGTAACATTTAACGTGCGGGTCCCGTCGCAAAATTTCTTACAGCTTTTTTGTAAAAAGTTTAAGAAAATTTTCATTCGGAGATGGAGAAAATTCAGATTATATCAGAAAATTTGAACATTTTTGGTGTCAGGGCTAAGCAAAAGAAATTCAGGGAATCTGAAATTGAGGGTATCATAAAAAGCAGTCACCATCGTATGATTTCACTTCCATGTTTCCTAGGTTATGCTTCATGTCTTGTCTGTACTGTCCATTCCGTCTCACAGGGTGATCCATCAGGGTTAAACGGCCAGACTGCAGGAGCGTGTTCTATGGGTCAAAGTAAGACTTTTTTGTTGTATAAAGTGTTTTCCAAAAGTGCCCCCAGTCGGAGCCACGCCCCCTCCCCAAGAAAATTTCGGAAAGCAAATCGTTTTTCCTGAAATTTGGCAACGGTTGTGAACCAAATCTCATGAAATTTTGTACTTTCCTGTACTTTTATGCCCTGAATTCACATAAATTGTCAAAAAAAAAATCAAAATCTCAATCTCAATTTTAAGAGGGGGTTTGGGCGTGTTTCGGCTCCTGCAGTCTGGCCGTTTAACCGGGGATCACCCTGTACAAGGAGATTTCAACATTTTTGAGGTCCGAGATAAGCAAAAGGAACTAAGGGAATCTGAAATTGAGGGTATCATGGAAACCTCATCGCAGGGTTGTAATTACCATCGTATGAAGGTACTTGCATGTTTCCTAGGTTACGCTTCATGTCTTGTTCATCCTCTCCATTCCGCTATACCTTTCTTTCGTCGATATCGTCTCTTTATCCATTTCTTCCGCTGTTTTTACCCTGTTTCATTCGAACCCCTAAATGAAAAATCGTAGCGAGACCTAGTGGAACTCGGCGGAATCTTTCTTCAGAGCCCGGTGACATTTAGCCGCCCGATGTTGAGCGACAAGGCCGGTCCGTGCCAGGCTGGCCGCAGCGGCGGCGGCGGCGGTCGTTGATGAGCAGTAAAATGAGATAGGCGAGCCGCTCGCAATCGGTCGATAATCGGTGGAATTAAAGATGGTCGCCGAGCGGGCCCTAGACTCGAGTCCTAGGTGAGGAGCTCGCCGGGGCCGGGGCCTGCGACGGGGGGCGACGGGCTCCTCGGCTGCATATGCCGTGGGGCTCGGGGCTGGCACCGGGTCATTACACTTGTTCCGCTCCCCGCGCTGCTGCCCGATTGTCTTCGAAATCCCTGGATTTTCGGAGGTAGTAGAATCTGGTGGGTCATCGAGCAGGGTGTCTACAAGTTCGGAATTTCTGGAAATAGTACTGATTTTTTAAGGACAGTCCGGAAGTACTGAAAAAATGCGGAACTTCCGCCAGAAGGTCCCGATTTATCTTCATTTTTTTTGCAATTTGAGCGAGAAATTCAAATTTATTGAATTTTGTCCAATGAAGGTACTGAAAAAGTGCGGAAATTTCTCAAGAAGGTCCGGAATTTTTTTCAGTTTTGTTGCAGTTTGAGCGGGAAATTCGAATTTCGTCGAATGAAGGTACTGAAAAAGTACTGAAGTTTTCTGTTGAGGAAGTACTGAATTCCTTGGGAATGTACTGTAAAAGTACTGATTTTTGGCCAGCCTGTTTTAGTGGACACCCTGAGTGAGAAGGGCGAATCTCAATCGGATTTTGCGTGTGATGATAGCTAGAGTACCTTTACCGTCAGAGACAAGAGACTCTCCATTGGTATCTTGGTAATGGTGAAAGCTTTTACATTCGGGACTCCAGCATTCAACTGTTGACTTACCCACTAGGCAGATGGTTAACAATGTGCTTGGAGTTTCGTTTTACAAACAAACTGAAGTTTGGGAAACTTGTTCAGTTCATGACGTCACCCGAAGCTCATCCACCTAGTAGGTAGGTCAACAACCGAGAAAAGGATGATGAATGATGCTCCCCTATAATTACCCATACGCTGAAAAAAAATTTACGGGTTGTATAGACATACCATCCGCTCCGGGTTCAGAGGCCGAAGGTTCCGGTTGCTAGAGTCGTAGCTTCGACTGCTCCGGGTGCTACATCCGGGACTTTCGGCCTCTGAGCCCAGAACGCGTACGGAATTTCTATAGCATCATTATGGCTTCCACGGCCGGAGTATTTTTTTTAGTGTAAGGAAATGTTGAATCCCCGAAAGTAGAAGTTTCCACCTGTCACCAAGAGGCCAGTGGAGGGTCTCTTGTCTCTGCAGTCTGCCGTGCGTAAGTCGCAAATAGTGTGCGACACTACCCCAAATACCATGTTCCAAGTTTGGAATCGGTTTTCGATGCTGGATCCGTGATTTTCAGCATAGATCGAAGAAGAAGCGGTTTTGCGGGGAAGCGCGGCAAACGCGGGCGGCGGAACGCAGATTCCGGCGGGGCGCTGGTCGATGCGCCGCGGGGCACATGTTGCAGATGCGCGGCCGGGGACCCTACTCGACGGCGGCGCTGCGTTGCGTCGCGTCGCGGGATGCGGTGCCGCGCTCCGCCGTGCGGTAACGGCTTTACGGACGTGCGTGTTTAATTTGCGTACCGAGGATGGCACCTATTCCGAGACACCCCT
Organism: Bemisia tabaci; assembly: GCF_001854935.1. Taxonomy (NCBI): domain Eukaryota; kingdom Metazoa; phylum Arthropoda; class Insecta; order Hemiptera; family Aleyrodidae; genus Bemisia; species Bemisia tabaci. Next base: position 2,923,070 of record NW_017564582.1, on the reverse strand, counting down.
CCCCCCCCCCCNCGCACCAAGATGGGCTGACCGTCCTCAACTACGGTGTCGATCCGCTACCTGGTTTTCTGGCAGCGTAATTTCCTAACTAGGTCTTGGAATATTTATTGAAATCGCAGAAAAAATTATGCACCTTGCGGTCGGATACGCGGGAAAACAAGGGACTTGACTCAGCCATCGAGAAGATTTCCCTTGAATTGGGGTTAGAATTGCTTAAATCAAGCAGATATCTGCTCGATAAAAGTGACTTTATTCTTAACAACACCGAAAAAAAAAACACATTGGATCTAGAGTCCAGACTCTTGAAAACATTGACAAGAAAAAGAACTCTTGATTCGATCAGATTTAAGCGTAAATCAAGAACCAAGCCTCTTAATTTGAGCGGCTTTCCCTTTGATTTAAGCTTAAATCCGATTGAATCAAGAGTCCTTTTTCTTGTCAATGTTCTCAAGAGTCTGGACTCTAGATCCAATGTGTTTTTTTACCAGTGATGCATTTTGTATTTTTAATTTTACCTTTGGTTTTCCATCGATCATTTGGTTGTAGATAGCTATCGCCAACTAAAATCTACCACCAAGTGATCGGGGGGAAAACAAAGGTAAAATCAAAAAGCAGATTTCTGCTCAATAAAAGTGACTTTATTCTTAACACGTGCATCTTTTCATCTGGATTCAGGAGACATTCTGACATTTCCTCACGGCGACAAATCCAAAAACATCGTCCACCTAAATCAAGCATTTTTTCCCTTTCAGTATTTGAGATCTGTGGAAAGCGATTTGAGTTTTTTTGCCTGATATTATCTTATCAACCGTTGTACTCTCATTTCTCCCGTTGAAATCCTTGACAGAGTACCTATATAGTGTCTTTTTTAATAAAACCTTTACCGCGGTATTCGTGTTAGTAAAAAAAAAAAAAAGGTAACATAGTTAACACAGTCGCGAATTTAGATGATAGATGTGTTAGTTCAAGCTGGTTTAGCTGGACGTCCGAGTGATGTAACCCAAGACCAAGAGGTCAAATGGAGAAGGGAGATTTCAATCAGCAGAAGACGGACATTGGGTTAAATTGCCTCCTGCAATAATTATTGATTTTTTCCTGCCTATACCTTCACTAAGTTACGAAGGGGTTACTTTCCAAAGCGCCGAATTTATTCAGCACCACGATTCATCTCGACGTGAATTAATGGGCAGTCGCCCAGTTTTCAGGCATTTCACACATCAAACACGCTCGATATACAATCGAACGTTTCAGCGTAAAAAAGAATCCGAAACGGCACGAAATCCAGTTTCGTACCCGTCAATTACTCCAAGAAAGACGTCCGGAGCTGATCATATCGTAAAATCATTTCTCCGTGATTTTTTAATAACGGCTCAACCCTCAGTTGGACTGCATTTTGCAATTTGGAACTATAAATTCCGTCCCGGTTTAAAAACCACGTATGTGACATAAGTTTCCCCATGCACATAAGTGTTTTTTCAGATGAGCCAGAATTTATAGTTCCAAATTGCAAAATGCAGTCCAGTTATCGTCCTCCAGATCAGATGATTGAAATGTCGGCTAATTGTTTTTGCAAAACGAGAGTTCGACTTTTACCTCGCACCTGCTTTGCGTTTTCTCGTCGTAAATTTCAACAACGCATCGTATCCAATCAGTCCGTCCGATATTGCGCGATCGGGTATTCTCATTCTAAAATTGCCAGGTTACGAATCAATAAAGACACAAAAATCAATCGCGTATCGAAGTGCTCCGGACGGAATGAGGTGTTATTATTCACAGGCAGGAAAACACCTCACCACGCGCTGAAATTAGGTCCCGTGGCTTGGCTACGTTTTGAAATTCCTCGAGATGGATATCTCGCAAAAAACGTCTCCCCCTGAAAAATAGCTCCGATTTGCTTTCCTGTTCCCTGGCAATCACGGATCTTATGGTAAGCAGTGGACCGACGCGATGGTCGTCAGTAATCTTGGTAGATAAAAACGTTTGGATAAACCACGCCTCAGTGGTCGGGCAGTAATGCAACCAGCAATGCGTTTGTCGATTTGTTTTGGTTGGAACGGTTGTTGACACCGGCGCTCAGTTCCATTGTTTTACTGGGTTGCTTGTTTCTGAATACTTTATCAGAATGTGGAACCACCTCCTTTTTTTTCTTTTCAAATCTGTGTCATACGTCGCCTTTATTTTGCTGTAAAAAAGTTCCGTTTCTGGGTCATTCACTGGACATAAATCTCTTGGATCCAGATTCCAGACTCTTGAAAACTGTATACAAAGCTATAGACAAAGGATATATGGAGCAATCCCATAGGTTGAGACGGGTTGTTTTTATAGACTTTTGGGGCAAATGATAGACTAGAGGGTCACTTGTCAGTTGCCGTTAGTTAGTCTACCTCCGTTGGCCATGGCAAGGACCCATTTCCACCAATCGCATCGCTTCATTTTCCCTTATTCCTCTTTGTGTATAGCTTTGTTTAGCAATTTCAATAGTCTGATTGCCCCCAAGGGACATGCGCAATTCTGCCACTCTGGAAAAAAAAACACATTGGATCTAGAGTCCAGACTCTTGAAAACATTGACAAGAAAAAGGACTCAATGACTAATCAGATTTAAGCTTAAATCAAAAGGAAATCCGCTCAAATTAAGAGGCTTGGTTCTTGATTTAAGCTAAAATCTGATTGAATCAAGGATATCTTTCCTTGTCAATGTTTTAAGAGTCTGGACTCTAGATACAATGTGTTTTTTTTCTAGTGCACTCTGATAAAAATATACGCAAGTTCATCAGAGACGGAACAATTCGTTTGCCCCATCGACACACTGAAAACATTTACGACAAGCTCACATCTGAGGTTCGCCAATGTTAAATCGTGGCACCGCCTGCCTTGAGGTTAGGGTTCCTTGGCACTCATTGCGAAAACTGCGCATGCTCCACATCAAGCCTCGGCCGCACCTCATGCTCCGAGATATTATTAATGCGTCGATTCGATTTGTAGACATTCGAACTTTGAACAAGTGCACACCGGTCATCGATTACGATCGGCTCAATTTTAGCCGAGCTGTTTGTCAAAAGTCGACGAACGTCGGACGCCCGATTGTGTGCACGCCTCGCGTCGGCACTTCTTGATCAAGAACGATTAGTTATTTCCACCCCATATACCTTAAGGTTGTCAGATAGGCGGGACTTGAATAAATTTCACCCTCGTCTGGTGCTGAGTACTCATTCAGTCGATTTATGGACCGCGTTAAGCAGAAATGAATCAAGCCACATCAGCTTTTGCCAAATTCAATGGGGCAATTTGATTTTTAACATGAAAGCGGTTGTGCGGATTTTCGTGCAAATTTCAGTGAATTTTGTGCATAGTACGAGGCAAATTCCTTACACATTCCAAAGGAATCGTTCACTTGTAAAAAATTAAATCGCCCCGTTAAATGTAGCAATATCTGATGTGGCTCGATTCCTTATTGGCAACTTTAGTCAGGATTTTTGTCAAATCACTGAACACCAAATTTTTGCCTTCGCAAATCATTCAAAATTTCAAAGTCGGTGAACTTTTGTAGCCTCGACTCTTTCTTTCTGCGCTGAATATCATCCTAGAGTACAAAATTTGTATTCTTATCTTGATTCCACACGGGGAAAAAAAAATTGCTGATTCAACAATTCAATTGCTAAAAACAGTGAGTGCAATGTTTCAACGCAGATTTCACAACAAAAAATTGCTACTTTAACCACATTGTAAACTAATTTAACCACGGGGGTGGTTAAAGTAGCATTTTTTTGTTGTAAAATCTGCGTTGAAACATTGCACTCGCTGTTTTTAGCAATTGAATTGCTGAATCAGCAATTTTTTTTCTTTCCGTGCATGTATCCTGCGTGCGATGCTGTTTTTTTCTTTTCTATGAATCCTCGAGGAAGAAAAGGACCAGGGTTTTCAAGGGAAATTCAATAATAAATCAACTTTTGAGGAATAGAAAATTTTCAGAAAATGGTCTGTTGTTAGAGAGGATGATCAGCTAAGATTCCTACAAAGACTTGTTGGAGTTAGCTTGTCGGTTTAGGAGTGAAAGACATTTTTAGAGTAATTACGCGTCAACCCATAGCGCTGAAATAAGCATTCCTTTTAATACTACGAGTCAGAATGTAACTGATTACGTGTAAACTTTTTCATTAATCACTCATAAAGAGCAGCATGCACCGTGCACGTAGTGGCTCACAGTAGTTGTGCACGAGACAACGATTTGCTTTCATTCGCACCTCATATTCCAGGCGGAATGCCGTTATTTATTACATTTTGAAGCTCAGAAAAAAGATTGATGTCCTCATATTGTCAGCGCAGTTACTCTTGGCGCCACCTACTTAACGGTAACTAAAAAAATTTCAATCCCGCACAAAATAAGACAGTCAACTATTTTCAAGCCGATGATCTTTCTCTTGCCTTACAGAGCAGCTTTTTAGTAACAGATATTGTTGCACTGCAGTGTTGTTTAGTTTCGGTCATCACAAAACATCGAGGGGCTTTGAGGACAAGGCACGTAAGTGCAGTTTTTGCTATTTCGAGAAATACGTGTTTGAAGTTTAGAAATTGCATGGATCCTTATGGCGGAAAGAACGTTTAAACTGACTTGTAGATACTTAAAAATTGGAATTAGGGAGCGATTTTTTCACAGAATATGCACTAAAACTAGTTTCAATTGAGATCATTGATACCTCAATTTTTTTCAAAAACTGCACTTATGCGCCTTGTCCTCTAAGCCCCTCCTTTTATATTCATTTCGAATCCAGGACGGAATCAATTAATATTGAAACTCACCAAATGTGTCGTATCGCGTTCGTTGTTACGGAGGGTGTCAAACTGAGCATGGAATTCGTAAACTAATTACAAGTCAATGAACGAGATTTATCACGTTTTTTGGCAACACTGGTTACGGCATGCACTCCGCAATATATTTTGACGGGGGCTTGACGATGCATTAGCCTATCATGAGAGATACCAATCAGAGGTTGGTCGGTCGGCGAAATGAGAAAGAGAATTAATCACTCACCAATGAGTAAAAGTGCAACTGCTAAATGAGCGTGTGCGATTGAATTTTTACGCAACGAGTGATGGCGGACGTGTAACGAGCTTGGATTGACGTTAAACCTAGAAAAAAAAGTGTGTAATTGCGAAAGAACTTCAAGGAAGTTGTAACATGGAACGACGACAGATCGTATTTTAAGGATCCTGCAAACCTGAACCTTAAAAATTCGTGACAAGAAAACTTCGGCTGTGTAAGCCGCACGTAAGGACTATACAGACATACCGTCCGTTCCGGACTCAGGGGCCGAATGTTCCGGGTGCAGCACCCGTTGCTGCGGCCACTGAATCCAGAGCAGTCGAAGCAACGGAATGCATCACCCGGAACTATCGGCCTCTGCGCACGGAAGAGACGGTGTGTCTAGGAGAAGCCCGTAGTTTCGGCTTTCACAGACCGCAGGCGTTCCTTTTCAGTGCCCCAAAGCTGATTAAGCCACAAAGAGTCCCTCAGGGTTGAATATACAAATGAACAAGTAAGGATGATAGCCAAGAAATGAAAACAAAAAAATATGCGGTGAAATGAAGAAAAGAAGAAAATTGAAAGGAAAATTGAGAAAATGAAGTAAAAATAGGAAAAAAGGATGTAGAAATTTTTTAATTCGAAAGGTGAACTTTTGAACTAATGCAGGCGATATTTTTAGATTCCAGCTGGTGTGTTTTATTATTTTTTAAACTTATTTGTATCGATCAGAAGTACACTCTACAGACAATTTACGACAACTTTATGTGGGATTCTTTATCTGCTGACCTGGTGAATTCAAGTCCACGGGAAGTCCATTAAATTGTGAAGAATTTGCACTACTTCCGCCTTCATTATATCCCATATGATACCAACAGCGTTGCAATCAAACTAACGTCTATGAGTTAGGTCTTCTGAATTTGTCATCTCTCATTACGCACACATTGAACGAAGCGAGAGTTGGCTACTTTCTTACATGTGAGCAAAACCACCTTCGGCGATGCAAAGCTTTGTATCTCACAGCGGCGGCTCAATAGTATCGCGAAGACGCGGTACAGAAAATATCGCTGAGGGCATTTCGGAGAGTCCACTCATTAGAACGTCGTAATAATGGAAACCACTATTTCATTACCACTCGGTTACGTCATAGATTCTGGTTCACCTATGCGATTCATTTTTTGCCCGATCGCGGGCCCACTTAAAATCTATTTTCGCTTTTTTTCTCCCCCTTGTTAGCGGCCGATCGAAATGCGAGCGTTCAAAGTAAACATCGAACGGGGAATAGTATAGTGAAGTGGTCGGTAATTTATGGGAGGTCAGAGGTGTTTGTAAATAAATTTCGACTGTCATAAGTTTTAATAAAGCAATTAACGTAGAAAGTTGTTTAATTTATCCCGCGGAGAGCGAGCCGGTCTCCATTATGTTTTTATGCCGGCGCAGGCCTCTTTTGTTTCGTATGTGCAACTTTGTATTCGTCGATTCTGGCTTCCTTACCCGCGCCACGTCGCAAGTGAGTGGGAGAGGAGGGGCGATTATTATCTATTTTTTTTTTATCTATTTTCATTTATTTACTCTGCTATTGGATCAAAAATCTGCAGGGCACCGTCATTAAGGGGCACTTCGATTGAAATTGCATCGATTAATAAGTTTCAAGCGTTCTAAGTTCGACATTTCTCGTGATTTACGAGGCTAATATTGTGGTGCTTTGCCTTTCAAGAGTTGAATACACTAGAATATTTTTAGTGTATTTTTTCTCTCCCTAATTACAGAAACTTGCGTGCCAGAAATTTGAAGTGCAATTGTGTTCTATTTAGTAATTACCGTTGGCTCCTCAGTGTATTGCAACATTTTGCGGTCATCGATTTAAGATCATTAATTTCGGAAGCGTTTATTTTTAGGTTTTCGTTTGATCTGCGTAACAGTCAGATGTTGCAAATAACGACTTTTTGTAGTCTGATATAAGATGTTCCACATTTCGCTCTACGGAAACAGTGAAAAACGTCGTTCAACTGAGGGTTTCACCTGCAGCATATATTATTCAATAATCTCTTCGTATGAAGTTGTGAAAATTCGAAACGATTTTAAATGTTCCTTCCCCAATGGAGAATTTGCAGGTGTCTCAAATTTTATGAATTTCGTGTTTGAATGGTGACGACTGAGTGAACTGAACACAAAGATACCCTAGGTTCATAAATTGAGCAATTATCGGAGGAGATATGGCAAAATAACCAAATCTGCTAAAATACAAGTGTTCAGATGGCAAATGCTGTCAGATGACAGCTTCCGGTAGTGAATTTTTTTACTTTTAAATCTATTTTTATACTGTTTCCCATATCAGAAAAAAATCATAAAAAGTATTGCGAAATCAGCTCTTTAGGCACTTTCGGATAAAGCAATAAAAAATTGCGTGCAAATTCTCCAGTGAATTTGTCACTATTATCACATCATATCTTACGCTCAAGCTGGAAAACACTGATTATAAAATTAACATGGCGTTTTGTTTTTTTGGTTTCAGGTCAGGAGTAAGGCGATGTGGTGGTGAAGATGCCGCCGTGGTCACTCGTTTACACGTGTTTGTGCGCGTGCATAGCGCCCGCGCTCGCCCATGTCGCGCTGACCTACCCCCCGGCCAGAAAATATGACTTGGATTTTCTTGACAACAGCAGGACCAAAGGACCATGCGGAATGCCCAAAGGTAAACTTCGAATCCTTATCATAGCCACGTTTATACGTGTTGAAGGATAGATACCTACGTCACAAAAACTTTACAAGGGGGGAGGGGTCAAAAATGCCAAGAAAGTGCGTCACGTGAGTCAATCAGAGGTCGGACATGAAATTTTTAACTAAAACTGCAAATTTTGATGTTTAATTGGTCACAACCAATTTAAATTTTTAGGGGTGTTTCGGAAGGAGAATTTTATACGGAAACCAATGGAACCACTTTCAAGGAGAACTAAGCGAACTAAAAGATTTCGAACGGGGGGTCATATTTGCTTCTTTGAAAAATGCTGATTGTGCCACTCAATTAGGAACAAAAAGTATATTAAAAATAACTTCTTTTTTTTGGGAAATGCGCAATGAAGTCGCGCACGTACGATCAAGCAATATTAAGCCCTGGAAAGTTGATATTATAGTATCACGCGTTTTGCTTCAATCGTTGATACTGTATCATGATTCATAAGGCTAAAAGACGTAATGAAATCGAGTGCGCCTGCATTTTTACGATTATGCAATTTTAGCCACTGGAGAGTTGATATAGTTGTATCACGCGTTTTGCTTCAGTTGTTGATTCATAAACGTGTTTTCGTGCGAAGTTCGAGAGACTTAAACGCACGGTTAGAAGGTGTATCGTGGAGACTCGGAAGAAACAATCCCGAGATTAGAATTGCTGTGTCTCTATTTTCATTAAATATTACTCTCAGAAGACTAATTGCTAATTTACGCGGGTTCGGAATTACATCTGAGGACCGAAAACGTTTGAGAAAATCCACTTCCCGTCTCCACTGTCTTATACTCACACTCAATGGTCATTGCTCACTTTCTCTTAGTTTCATTCTATTCTTCAATTTGGTCTGTATGTATAACTCGTCAATTTTGTTCTCGTAACAAGGCATGACCCACCATCCTCATTTCCATACATTAATTCACAAAGAGCATATTCAGTCGTAGTCGTAAGGAATTTTTGATTGGAGTAAAAAGAATCCCCTTTAAGGAAAGTTCAATGCGGTTAGTCGAACCTGTGGTCAGATTATTTCTAAATACTGACAATTTTAAGGAAGATTTTATTCGACACATTTTTGGGGGAAATTCGGAGTCTGAAAATGGTAAACACAAGGGAAGTGATGGGAATCTTACAGAAAAAGACGCATTTTTTGTGCACTCGAAGCATCCGACTTGTTTCATTTATTCGTTAACCATCAAAGCGTATCGCGAATACAATTTCAGGTGTTAAAGGAGTTTTTAAACAAATATATCGCGGCACTGGTGCTGCCAGTTAAGACAGTCACAAGAAGAAAACGCGACGTTTCTACAAGTTTTAAGATGATAGCAACGAAGTATCAGGATCATTATGAAAAATTGCAATGAAACATGCACTTTGAAAAAAACTTTATGAAGAAATGAGGGAGGAAGCAAAAGCAATCAAATACAATTCAAGAGATTTTAAAGATTTTAAGCACGGAAAAAAGGGAGAAATTTGGAGATTTGTTTTTATAATTACAATACACACCGGGACACCATATCAAAAATGAGGTTGACAGAAACTATCGACTCTTAAGCACTCTGTTGTGTAGCATTAATTTTTTCTGCGGTAGATGGAGAGAAAATTTCTCGCCTCTCCATTTCTTGCCTCTCGATAGCGTTGATGGTTGAATATAGCTCCTCAGCGTTGGAAGAGTGTTCTCCATCGATAATTTGCGAGGAGCAATAAAATAGCCTCTGAATATGTATCAATCATATAGCTCCCACGGTGCCAATAACCGTAGTAACCTTTCAAAGATATTAATGGCGTGAGTTGACTAGAGCACTTGTTACAATGTTTTCAGAACGGCTCTCGGGAAAAAATCACATTCCTACATCCCGAGCCACCCTGTTATTTTCAGTGGTACCAGCCAAGTCAGTGTAAGCCTCTTACGAATAACCTGGCGGGCAGCGGAAGAAATATGAACCCTATTCCGTACGGTTAATGTTGTAAGTTATGCGCTTATGATGTCTTAACATAGTCGGGCGAAGGGGGGCTGCGGCTCGTGTTTCTGCAAGTGGGCAAGTGCGAACTGGAGTGTAAATCACGAGGACGTTTAGTGTTCTGTAATTGTTATCAAACTGGCTCTTTCTTTGTTGGAAGCGACCAATAAATAAAGAATCGCATTGCGTAATGACCGAGCGTTTATGCCCGCAGAAAGCACTTGCTACCCGCGTCGCGTCGCATTATCGCGACGGCGCGGCGACGCGCTGTCCCGCGCGCGCGCTCACTGGCCAATGTCCGATGGTGGCCCTGGAGCAGAAAGCACCGCCACGATGCCGTCAAATAGTTTAAACTTAAATTTCTACCCGAGAATAATCGTAACCGAGAATATACTCTCCCTTGAATCTTAACAGATCCACGTCACCTCATCGCAAAGGGCCGAACGGGCCTATACTGCCGTGGGGAGGAAAAACGCCGTATGAGCCTTTCGACGTTGCCAATGCTCTCCCGGTAAAATATTTATTTTTGAAGAAAGTTATGTATATTTATCCTTAAAATTTTCAGGTATTATGGATAGAAAGGCTAACAAAGTCGTTTGAAATATTGGAAGATACATATTCAGAATTTTCCCAATAAATTCAGTTTTTATCGAAGGAAAATTTGCAATGTCTAAAGGCTCATACAGCGTCTTTTCATAGCAAGGCAGGATAAGCAACGTCTGAATTAAAACACTACGCAACATGCCTTCTTTCCAATTAATGAGCAAAATGATTCATTCAGCAGAAAATCATGAAATCGACTCCTGGACAAGATATCAGTGTGTACAATGAACATGGATTAATTCACAAAAGTACGAATGGCGCCATTAGTATACCCTAACATCCAATCGATCTGTGTCAAAAACAATAATTGATATCCCGTTCGCTAGTTTTGAGCTTCAAGTTGTGTGAATTTTTGGACGTACAATTTTAAAAAGAAAACATGTGACATGTTTCCTAATTCCTTATTGAATGGTCCATTTGCCTGATTCTTTCGTGCACGTTTCCCATACTGAAATGAAGAAGTTAAGCATTAAAGTAAGATTCATAATTGGGAATAGTCGCAATATGCTTCATTAATGAGACCACTGCGTGTAGTGCGGCTTGCGTCGTGTGAGACCTGAAGGGGCTCACATATCTCTTTGGAGAAGGAAGCAATAACCTCGGAAAAATGTCTCATGCGGATCTATAGTTTAGGCTCTTAAACATTTTGACAAGAAAAATACTCTTGATTCAATCGGAGCTAGTGCATTAAGTGGCTCTAGCCTCTTAATTTAAGTTGGTTTCCGTTTAATTCAAGTAAAAATCCGATTAATCAAGAGTATTTTTTCTTTTCAAATTTTTTAAGAGTCTGGGCTCTGGGTCCAAGCGACTTTTTTTTTTCCAGTGTGTGTCCGATCACCTTGATCAAGGCAAAAGGAAAGGAACACTCGGAGAAAAGGTGATTCGTCGTGTGATTCATGAATACATTTCGCAACTTGGCGCGAACGATGGCGCGCGAGCCGCGAGCCCGCACCTTGCGCGGGTATATAAATTCTGGGAGCGTAGCGCGCGCACAAGCAAAGCGGCGCGGCGCGGTGCGCAATTGAGAATTGAGCGCGCAATCAGAATAGATTACGCGCGTATTTATGTCTGAATATATAATAAATTTCATAATATTCATTTAATTATTAATGAGTGGACGCGACGCGGTGGGCCAGCGCGGAAGGAGAAAGTGGGACCGGTCTTCGCCGCACCGCACCGCCCCGCCGCTAGGCCCAGTGTTGTCCGACCAATTTGAAAAACCACTGTCCAGGGAAAATTTCCCCCTTTGCTGAATGCGCCGCACTGTGTATCGAGTCAATTAGAGAGGTCCAACATGACATTTCTGACTAAAACTGCAAATTTTGATGTTTATTTCGTCATATTTTAAATTTCAAGGGGTGCATGTAGTAGAGAATTTCACGAGGAAACCAGTGAAACCACTTTTAGAACCTCAAAGTTTATTGTATGGACGGAGTCATAAGATCAAAAAGAGTATCAAATTTAGTCATTAGCAGGTCATGAATCAATCAAAGACTCATTAAACACGATAAATTCTTTTTATATTTTATTCCTATCATACCTCTGTCGTGGATATTTTCTTGAAGAAGAACTAGCGTAATGGTCTTTAAAATACATACTTCAAATATAATACAAGGGGTACCATCTTTCTCAGTGAGGTAAATTCGGTGTCTTTTTTTACTGTGCTCGTCTTCAAACTCGGCCAAAAAATGTGTAGCTTGCTTTTCTACCCAGGCGTTCGAGTCTCTGAGGGTTTTCATTTGCGTTGCTTCAGACGCTGTCCAAACATGTGTCGCTTGCTTTTCTGCTCAGGCGTTGAAGTCTCTGAGGATTTTCATTTTCTATTCAAACAGTTGACCTTTTTTATATCCACTGAAGCAACATAGAAATTAAAATGAAGTATAAAAGAGCAATCTTTTTCATTCTGAATTTTATTTTTTATTGAATAATAATTTTGGACCTCTTCAAAACCATTAGCTTCCTCAACTGTTTTTAAGCAAATCGTAGCTTGCTCCTCAAGCAATTGGATGGGTTGATGTATGATCTTTTAAAAATAAAAAATAAGTTTAAGTATTTTTTGTGCACTTGGCAATATTGTGGAGACCTCTAGCGCTCATATCGAGGTCGTGTCTAAGACTGCCTCAACGTCCGGACAAGTGCCGGGACCAATGTCCCGTGCAAGCGCCGCGTCCTAAAAGAATTTCGATGGTAATTGCTGGAAGATATTTGAGCTGGAAAGGAGAAACTCGGATGAACTCGCCAGGAACGCGTTGGCTACTGCTCTTTCGGTAAAGGTACTCCGCTCTAAACCCGTCTTTGTCGGTCTCCTCTCAAGTCCTCAAGGGGCTAGTCATTAGTTTACCCAGTTCTGGGACGCGTAGCCGACAATGTCTCAAATATGAGGGAAAAATTCGACGCTGGGTGCTGTCTTAATCGAAAAAATGACGGAAAGTAGACAGTAGGCGACATCACTTTTTCGATAAAACTAATTGGATGAGGATCCATCTACCTTTTCACACCACCCACTGTGAGGGAATCTCGCCGCCTGTCTAAGCCTGACAACTCGAAGAGTACGTCGGAAAAAGTTGATATTATTGAATACTTCGAATTCTAGTCTATAGCAAATAGTATAGTTCCATAGCAAATTGAACAGTTTTTACGAATTTTTCGTGAGATGCACCAAATTTTCGATGAAGGGAAAGGGTCATGCATTAATCTAATAGTGCGTGAAAAAGGGCTAAAACTGACAATGACTACGCAGAATTGCGACTTTTTTGTTACGTAATTTGTGAACGGGGCTTTAGAAATTTTTCACTGAAATATTGCCATCCGTTCTAAAATTTTCCCCTTCTTCAAACAGTACCATTTTCTACATCCTTCAAAAAATAAACAAACAAAAATTTCAAATTTTTACATCGGACGTGTCAGTGCCATTTCTCGTCAGTCCCTAAAGCTTAGAGCGATGCTATAGAATACTGCCTCACCTGTTGTTAGTTTCATTTTCCAAATTAAGCTTTCTTTTCCTGATTAAATCACAAACAAGCTGATGATGCCTCTCCTAACTATCTCATTGGTCAGAGTTGCTGTCTCTGGTTATTGGTTCCTACTTGCGTTTGGTTGGATCTGAGTAAGAACTCAGATCGTTCAACGAAGTCTTATGGTCTTAGTTATGCTAAAAAAAGCTACGTTTGAATGAGTCAAATCAAAATATACCTCGAAGTACGCATACCCCATGCACTCAGTTCCTTTTGATATAATTCGTCTTCACATCGTTCAATTTAGTATTAATAATACACTGGGGAAAAAAACACACTTTGGATCTAGAGTCTAGACTCTTAAAAACATCGGCAAGAAAAAATACCCTTGATTCAATCGGATTTTTGCTTAAATCAAGAACCAAGGCTCTTAATTTGAGCGGATTTCCTTTTGATTTAAGCAAAAATCTGATTGAATCAAGAGTATTTTTTCTTGTCAATGTTTTCAAGAGTCTGGACCCTAGATCCAACGTGTTTTTTTTTCCAGTGTAGTTTCTCATTACCAGCAATGTGTCATTTTAAACTATCTTCTAGACTGATTGTGAGAGCGTCTCTCTACTTTCTTCGTCATTCCCAATTCCGATCTCTTCGATTCTCCAATTAGTCAAAACCCTCCCACGAAAATTTCCCTTTCGCGGCCGGGAAAAGCTCAGTATCAAACACCCACAACGAAACTCCAACCGCGCAAATTGGTTGCCCTTCCTTTCTTCACGACGGCCAGCAGCCATGGACTTGCTAATGATGGAAAAGCAGGTGGAAGAAAAGCAAACGAGCTCGGGCACTCCCCGGTCGACCCTGTTCGCCAAAAACGACGTAACCCCAACGGGATCCCTCGTCCAGTTACGCGGTTTTTGCCGAAGGCGGGAGTAGGATGCTCGACGCGCGCGCGGGCCGCTCACTTTCTACGAGCGAGCCGCATGAGGAAACGCAAACGCGGTCGCTGCAAGTGGCTTTGGCTGCGGCTCCGAGTGCAAAGTACTTACATCCATTTAGGGGGCATAAACTGCATCCGCGGAATCGCCAACTCCGCGCCGCCTGCATGCCAATCCCCCTCTCCCGCCCCCCTTCGATGCGCTGCGGCTCCTGCAACGACCTTCCCCACTATGATGCCAAGTCGTGCTAGTTAATCTGCTGACTTTTTTCAGTCAACTCATCTGCTGGAAATGGGTCAGTTGCTGTAGTTGGAGGACAGGATGACAAAGTTCTTGAGGGGTCGGGGACGGTGTAATTATGACTTACGTCATCATCACACCTGCTACCGGCGAAACGAACTCAATGCTGTTTTACCAGAATACGAAACGAATTTCCATCCTTCATTTCTTCAGTCGACTCCGGCGTATCATTAGGAACTTAAAATGAAAAAAATGAAACCTTGTGGTAGTTGAACTTTCTTGCAATTGAGCAGAATGTGTGGAAGAAAAATAATTGTCAATTTTCTCCAGTTGATTTCTCGTAGGTTTACCCTCTTGACTGAGTTTGACTGATGGACTGTGCAAAACTTACTTTCCTTTTCTGTGTCACTGAATTCTTTACTGCTTCAAAATATTCAATCGATGGAATTCACTACAGTTGTAAGATATGTCAGAATTTCCGACCCAGCACGTTCAGTCAAGTGAACATTCAGTGGAATATTTCCTGTAAACAAGTGGATTCCTGGTAAGCGGGTTACTTGAATCAATGGGAAAAGGAAATACCATTTCTTTTGCTGAAGAACTCACGCATTGGGAATGTTTATTGTGTCCTTTAAATAATCATTAAGGTCATCATAGCGCGGTTTATGCTCATCAAAGTTTTCGGCGGAGTTGAACCACCCAGAAAAATGAAAAAGAAAAATGTTTTCTGTCGAACGTGCCGTCGGCTTTTCTCTGATAAAATTGTCAGTACTCCCACAATTTGGCATTGTTGTTATTTTCGTATGCAATCCTGCATTCTCCGCTCCATAAGACCGCCCCCTCCGCATTTATGGCAACCTGTGCCGGTCCCTCTCACCACTCGCCGCCCACAAAGAACGTAAGGCACACTTGACTCGTTTTTCACCAACTTCCGTCATTAATAAATTTGTAAAACGACAACTAGTCTCGCAGCGAATTTTAGTGCTCCACGAAGTGGGTCTGGCCGTATACGATGCATCGTTGATGAACTCGGCCAATGGTTTATTCATAGGCGGTAAGTCCCCTTTCGTCATCGCCGCAGCGAAACACGATCTAATTCCTCAAACTGTCCCTCCCGACCAAAAGGCGTAACTCATGCATCATCCGGTATCGATATCTCCCCATTCGAAGCTATGGTGAAGAATCGATTGGTGAGCGAACATCCCTCCAATCGACCATTTTCCACATGTTTAAATGGCAGATACATCGATTCATCGCAAAGTATAACTCATGAATCATCGGCTATCGATATCTTTCCATTTGAAGCTATGGTAAAGAATCGATTGGGGAGCGAGAATTCCTACAATCGACCCTTTTCCACACGTTTTAATGGCAAATCAATCGATCCATCGCAACGCACGACACGCCTCTGCCGTGCGCTGCGCATTCGAATTGACAATTTTCGATGGCTTTATATGGTGGAGCTGAGTGTAACTCAAAGTTAGATATTCATCAAACTTTGTCGAGGAATTTATCGATTCTCTTTCAGCCTGAATTGGCCGTTTAAAGCTCTTTTTCCCCGCCATTAGTGTTCCATGTTAATTTTAGCGTTGGTGCTCAATGTCAATCTATGCTTCTAGATTTGCGAGGAAGAATTTTATTTTCTGGAATTGGAATCTGGTCGGCATTTTTGTAGGTCTATCATAAAATCTGTTTCTTCTGTAGTTTGTCATTAAAGCGTAAGGGTTGGAATATTTTTTAACGTGTAAGAAAAAGGTAAAACTCCTATTTCACGCAGTACATTTTTGGGTCGTTTCAACCTGTAGCCCGAAGTTTCCATCCTCGATAAAATCGTCTCGAACATAGTAGTTTCTCGTAAGTTCCTAAATCAAAATTCATTTGGCAACGGGGAGTGATGCAGTCTTGACGTCGCTTACTCATCATTAGCTAAAGTCCGCTTTTATATGAATCTCTCTTTCCCTGCAACAGTAAAAAGAGGACGTCGAAATTGACGCAAAACCATTTCCATGTAGATGATCTTAGTTAACAGAAGCGCTCATTTGCTCTGTGACATAAAAGCGCACTCGCTGTTTTAGGCTTCCTGTATTCTGTTGAGAACATTGGAACATTCCTCCCAAACATACTGAACAATGGATAGATGAAATATCTCCTTCTTCATTTACACATACCCCTAGCTAGTCTTTTTTACATAATATTGTCTGGTATCATTCAAAAATCGATGGTTGTAGAAGTAGTTCTATTGCGTTTCCATTCAAATTCCCATTAAAGAAAGCTTACCTCAAGAATTGATCATGATGTTCAACGAACCTTACTGCAAATTCCGTCGTTGAGAAAACCCTCAAATTGCCCGCAAATGTGCCTTCCAATGAATGATTTACATGATAATGTGATAGTTGTCATTTTTACTTGATTACTTGATTTTACTTTTATTATACTTGTTTTTACATGATTTACTTGATCTTTGTGTTGCCCTAAATCCAAATTCTGGATTAAAAATTGCATTTTTTCAACAGAAAATAGTTCATTTTTCTCCTGGTTTTTGCCGTATTTATTAGGGAGAATTAGCCTATTTACTTGATTATATCATACGTCGCTATATTTGCATGTCATATTGGCGCACAGATGGAAAACGTTATGATCCTATCATTTTATTTTATTTTCGTCCTTGCCTAGTTTTATGATGGTCTTGCAAAAAGCCAGCCCACTTGTTCACTTAACTCTCCGTCTGGGTCGCAGCTGTCCGATCCATCGTATAAAAGGTTATAAATGTGATTTTTATACTTCCATGTCTCATTCATTCGTTTATTTATTCCCCGCATCACTCTTCCAATTTTCCTGTCTGCCAAAACAGAAAAGGCACACATATCATACACGCACATGCAATTTTATGAGTTTTTCCCGAGACCTCCACCAGCGAACCAGTGGCGAAGCGTGAATGATCGATTATTATCGATATTTCTCCATTTGAAGCTACGATAAAGAATCGATTATTAAGGTGTTCGTTGCGAACACCCTGTTTATCGATACTTTTCCGTAGGTTTAAATGGCGGATCGATCGATATATCGCAAGGAACGGCACGCCACTGCAGCGAGCGGACCGCTGAAAGATAATCCGTTTAGTCCTTTTATCTTTTTTATCCGTCCTGCCCGGTTTCTTTTTCAACTGGAATGAGTTTTAACAATTAGATCCTTTAATTGTCAGTCACGAAATTAGCAGTTGGGGCAATAAAACAATTCTGCAAGCAGAGAAGGCAACTATTCCTGGCGCGGTGTTGTAACACTCGGCACCGTTGTCGCCTAATATCGGCGCATAATCGTTGGATTATCGGTTCGGTTTGATGATAGGGACGCTCGTCTAGCAACGCTGCTCTGCACGAGTGCTTGAGCAGTCCCCGGTTACGTTGAGGGAATCAGCGTATGTGTTGCTTGCGCCTCGCGCTTCGCTTTCTACATCTTGAAATTGAAAGTTTCAAGTTCGGGGAGAAAAGTCTTTTCATCGAGTCACGCTCGCTTGTTCGTATGATTGAATTATTATACCATTGACGCTCATTCTTATGTCTTAATAACTTATTGAAGTTGGGAAGAAAGTGTTTTCCAAGATGCTCATGTAGATAGAGTAAAAATAAAAATGAGTATTAATGAACGTTATTTTTGCAATTTTCCTTGTTCGAGTTAGAATGCTAGAAAGTTTGAAAGTAAGCAAGTACTCCTGAAGTTGACTGCTGTTGATTATTGCGTTCTGTTTGGCTAACTTTTCATTTTTGTTTGACCTCAAGTTTGGGATGGTATTCGTACCAAAAAATTCGTTAGCTATCCTGAATTAACGGTATGCGTGCATGCACTAAAATCTCCTACGCACGAAAACTCCAGTGAATTTCAATGCTTGAATTACGAATATATCAAGTAATATGAGGTAAATATACGTAAGGATAGTTTAATACAGTTTGATTAGCAAATAGTTTGTATTACAAAGTTTCAATCCTCGCTAGCGGGTCTTCTTCGCATGGACAGTATGAACACACGCTCAGAGACTTAAACGCATGAGTAGAAAAGTAAGAAAAGGAATCAGACGAGAGGAAAACCTCCTCAGCTTTTGTACGAAACAAGTAACTGTCTGCGCGTACCGCGGCGTATAAACTCATCTTATTCAGCAATCCTCTCGGGGTGATGTGAACTCTCTGACCAGTGCGTTTCACTTACTGATCATGACAAAATTTCGGCCCCTACGATTGGCGGGTTTAGTGCAAAACGCCTGCCGCAAACCTACTTCAAGAAGTTTTTAATGAGAAACACATGAAGTTAGCCGCTCTTTAAGTGAGATTACAATGATTTTGTCCATGGGCATATCACCGGGGGGGGGGGAGGGGGGCTCTCAAAAGTTGATTGAAGCAAACTGAACTTTATATCGTGAACCATCTTGTAAATGCTTTTAATAATGATTGTGAGTCGTTTCTTTTTACTACGTAAACGATTTTAAAACCTCTGAATTACAAAAAGCGCAAAAATCATGGAGCATATGGAACTCAATGCTTACTAATTGGGTGCACGCCACTCGAAGGCAAATGAAAATCAATGCTCAAAGCGGCACTGGTGCAATCTGCTGTCAATATATCCTCTAACGAGTTGCATTCCTGCTGAAAACCTGATGCATGCGTGTTTGAGATCATGACCCTAGAATGACGTCCTAAATACGTCAGGTTCATAATCTTATGATAAACAGAGTAAGCACCGACGGTATGCATATAAAGATCCTCTGGTGATCACATAATGAGAACCACTATCGAAGTCTGCGTTACGTTTTTTGCGCAAATTGGCTATGGATACTAACGGTATCTCCTACACAAGAATCCTGGATGATTGCTGCTATTTCAAATCAGCACACAACAAATTATTGATTAGAGCGATCAAATAATTACACATTCGCGTTCATGGTCGCGTGGATAATGCAGGAGTCGCAGTTGCCAAGTTTCGTATTCCCCCTCAATAGTATTTTGCGCCTTTGCCTAATTCGGAGTTTTATGAGCCTGATTGCAAGTTAATCAAATTCAACGAATATGATTTAAGCAAAACTATTGATTCCCTTGTCTCAAGAAATCAAATGACATTTGATGACTGTCTCTCGAGACCACCTTCATAAAAGGTTGATTTCCTTTGCAAAAATTTAGTCAGCAAGTTTAATTTGAACATTGATAGTAATAAGAGTCATTGTTTTTAAAACCCATTTAAGTAAATCAGCCATGGACTGAACAGAATTTATAATATCACTATGCACAATATGTGTTATCCTTCATTGTTATACTGTCTGTTTTCCTCCCGTTTTTGTTTACACGCGGCAAAAAAAGATATTGGTCGAAACCCAACTTTAGCGTTCCTGATGATGGACCTGAACTCTAGTACAGTCGCACTTTTTGATGCTGAACCAGTATAAATTGAGGCACAGCCACAATTCATCCGGGATGGTCATCTCACCGCATAAATTGGAACAGTTCAGCCACGACTAGCCGTGACTTTTTTCCGTGTGCAATGTGCATCAGGAATACATACCTCTTTCGTTCTGAGGCTGGGCTAGATTAGGTTAGGTTACTCATAGTAATCTTAGATTAACTGACAGAAATTCTTTCATCCGACCTCTAATTGAATCCAACCATCTTTCTTTTGTGACCCTTCATTTTTCCTTTTTCCCTTGTTTCTCGGAATGAGATACCTTGGCCCTCACGCTTTCTCTCCTGATCATGTGCCATTTAGAATTTCAAAATTACATGAAGTACGAACGTAACGACTTCGAAAGACTTGAAAACATCCCCCTTGATGGACGGTTGGAGGCATGATTACATGTCCCTCTCCATCTATGGCTGCACCAATCAATCGATGAGAGTTGAATGAATTGCCGCACGTTTAACGGTGGTGTAAGTGCCCAGTTCTCGTTAGCAAAGATAAAATTCCTTGGCGTAAACTGTGACAAAATAAACGTCATCGAGTCCGTGATAGAATTCACTGCAGTTGCGCAAATCGTAAGTCTTAGGCCTGACTTTTGATTTCTATTCGGGCACTTCTTGAAGATCTTGGAGTTTAGTCTGAGGGCTGTATTCATAGTTTTCATCGCGATTATGAGACCGAAGGACTCCTTTAATATCGCATCCTAAAAAGCACGCTTTTTACTGAGCTTGAGTAAAATCCAATGGTTTAACTTGGGAAACAGATCCTTGTACGGACCACAACGAGTCGCCACTGCAAACAAAACAAAATACAAAAGATTGGTTTATTGCAGGTTTTGAAAATTTTTAGGTAGGTCCCCACCTATCTTATTCATTTTTTTGCAGTGGCAAATCGCTGTAATCCCTCTTAAGGCTCTATTTTCGTGGTGAAACCGTTGTGAATTTTATTCAAGTTTTGTAAAAATTGTGCTCTTTACGATACTACGTCAAAAGAGTTCTTAAATCCTCCACAAACGCAGCATAAACTGTAGGAAATTATAGTTTAGGGGATATTTTCAAGGATAAGAGCTGTCTTAAGAACGGTCATGAATATAATATGATATGATCCTAACGGGGGGTTTTTTTTTTGTACACTGGAAAAAAAACACATTGGATCTAGAGTCCAGACTCTTAAAAACATCGACAAGAAAAAGTACTCTTGGTTCAATCAGAATCTAGCTTAAATCAAGAACCAAGCCTCTTAATTTAAGCGGATTTCGTTTTGATTCAAGCAAAAATCCGATTGAATCAAGAGTATTTTTTCTTGTCAATGTTTTCAAGAGCCTGGACTCTAGATCCAATGTGTTTTTTTTTCCGGTGTATTATTTTTTTTTTTTTTTAAGTCAATAAGGTGTTTTTTAGTCCTCTGGTTGTGATTCGATCTTTCGAAGATTCTTACCTTTGAATTGGAAGATGAACTCGGTCGTGCCGCTTGGCAATCCAGCTCGTGACCTTTCGGTGACTCGCGAGCAACCGGCGCGTTGGTATTATTCACCATTCAGCAATGTTGGAGCCTGCAGGTTGAAATCGTAGCAGTCGGCTGCATCGCTGCCAAATCCAGTCAGCACCAAAGGTTAAGTTGGTAATGATAAACTGTGGGAGAATAGTTCAATCGGAAATGCTCATGTGAAGGGATCCGCCGCACTTAGAACATTTCTATCGAAATCTAAAAGAATTTCCATTGATTCGATTCCATTTCCACTGATTTTCCACCAAGAATTTCAGCTCGTTTCAAAAAGAATTCCAGTTCCTCACTGGAATAAAAACATATTGGATTTAGAGTCTAGACTCTTAAAAACATCGGCAAGAAAAAGTACTCTTGATTCAATCAGAATCTAGCTTAAATCAAGAACCAAGCCTTTTAATGTAAGCGAATTTCGTTTTGATTCAAGCAAAAATCAAGAGTACTTTTTCTTGTCAATGTTTTCAAGAGTCTGGACTCTAGATCCAATGTGTTTTTTTTCCCAGTGCTTCTAAAGAAACCTCCGTAGCAATGCCTCATGAAAATTTCTTTTGATTTAGATACATTTTTCTCAGTGTGCCAATTGATTATTCGGAAGTTTTGTGCATAATCAGGAAATTTCTTGCTTTCTAAGCGGACCAAATCCTTGGCCACAAACAAAGGTGCATGTGTCAGAAAGTGACCCAAATATAAAGATAAAAGAGGATTTTTTGAAGTCCTTCCCGGACCAGATGAAGCGGCACGATCCTCTCGCCGTTCAAGGAACTTTTGAATGATTCTAAGTTTTTTCTTCTCTGATTTAAAAAAATCTATGGAAGAAACTGAGTAATTCTTATCAGTTATCTAAATAAAAATAATTAGAAAAAAGGGGGTTAAAAACAGTAAACTAGAAATCAACAGCACAGAGCCTGATAAATCATGCAGATGAAAAATTCAGTGCTAGCCTGTACGTCTGTTTCCAGACAAAGGAACGTAATTTCAGACCAAGATTGCAAAATTGGCTCATTTAATATTTTTTTTTTTGCAAGAATTTGACTTTAAATTATTTTTCTCGAAATTTTGCTATTGTTTAAGGTAAATGCAGTAAAGCTCAGTACCAAGAGTAATAGAGATGCCTAACTGTTTTTCCAGTATAAAACCGCAATCCTTAATCAAACATTTTGAAACGTCGAACTGTAGCTACGTTCTTTAATCCGGCCGTGACTGTGGAAATTTACTCGCCAAACGTGGCATCAGTGGTCGGATGACTAGCTGCCGATACTATTGTGAAACCGTCTCGACTTATATGGCGCGGTGCTTTCAGAGAAATTAGATTGCAATCCTGACAGGTCACTGGAGTGAATTCAGTGGCGTCTTGCGAACCGTTTCAGCACAACAAATTTTTTAATCTGTTTCCTAACTTTACAGTAGTTTTTGAGCCAGTTTCCCAACCATCACTCAAAAGCCGAAGAAGTACTCGTCTCAGTAAACCCACTCGGACCCACGATCACAAAGTTTTCTCGCCGTTTAAAGAGCCCAGCTTGCACAACGCATCTGCCACGCAGAAAACTATGCTCGAGTTAATTTTAATCAAACTTCGGTTTAAATACTTGTTAACGCGCCGATGAGTAAGAAACTGCAAGTGTCAATAATTATCATCTGAGATTGATGAGGCAGGTTTCTGCCAGGCGCACCTGAAAGGAAATAAATAATCAGAAAACACAGAAATATAACAAGAGACTTAGAGTTGTAAAAACACCCAGGCTAGATTATTGTTGATCCCAGTCGTTATCTTAGTTTTAAAATCACAACAATATCGTTTCGCTTATTTTTCCAAAGTGATGAAAAGAAGTGTGTCCCATTGTTCCAGAGCACTCATTAGGTACTCTACGGAGATCCTCTTGCTAGTTTTGCCAGTTAGTAAGCATTTTAATTACGTGGTTTTTTCTCGTAAATAGCTTTGCTTCTGAATTAAGTTTTAATTATAGCTCCGACGCCTCTACAATATCTATCATCCATTCCTCGCTGCAGCCGTAGCAGTCAACAAGCAATTCGTACTTGGGTGCACTCGTACTTTTCCCACCTCCACTAATACTGCAGACATGTATTAAAGCACTCCTCCAACCGTAAATGCCAAACGAAAGATGCATACAGTGCAGGCTATATCTTTGATACTTTCCCTGCAGTCGTGGCAGAGCACAGCGATACATTATTATTTCAAAACATCTCACTTAGGACATCCTCATGTTAATCACTGGGAAAAAAACACATTTTATCTAGAGTCCAGACTCTTGAAAACATTGACAAGAAAAAATACTCTTGATTCAATCAGATTTAAGCTTAAATCAAAAGGAAATCCGCTCAAATAAAGAGGCTTGGTTCTTGATTTAAGCTTAAATCTGATTGAATCAAGAGTATTTTTTCTTGTCGATGTTTTTAAGAGTCTGGACTTTAGATCCAATAGCTTTCTTTTCAGTGATTTTGTTCTTTTTTCTTCTTTAAAAAGAACGTAGAAACTAGCCGAGAGGATAGGCCCTTTTATTTTTTGCTGATTTCAAGAAGCAGCCGTGAAAAACCAATCCTGCATGCCACACGTTTGATTGGCTTTTTCATCGACCAACGCTGGGATTACACGATGGTCATTATTTTTGATGGAATGGACTTTTTATACGGGGACTTCTAAGTGAGCTTTGCTAATGACCGTGTCTACGGTTCCCGTATGCCCGAGTACGAACGGCGGTTATGGGACATGCTGTATCATAATGCACCGCTAAAATAGCAACTCCCGTGTCCAATAAGGCGGCGGTAATGTTGTTCAAGTAACAGTAACACAGCACCCAGTGTTACAGCCATATCTCGCATCTCGGCTCTTGTTTTTTCTAGCGTTAAATATCGCGACCATAATTACCGTTAATTATTTCGGTACACCCGGGTGGTTAATCTTCCTCATGCTCTCTCCGTAAGGTCATTCCCTCTCTTCGCCAACCTCTTTTATTTCCCCGTCGCGTTCACCCGTTCGCCTCTTTTTTTCTTTCTCTCTTTTTTTTCTCTCTGTTCACTTTCTCTATTTTGTCTCACTCTGCCCCGCTATTATGATCGACTCATTTGTGGGTTCCGCGAAAGTTTTCATACTTTCTGCTACAAATGACATTAATGAGTCGACAAAAACCCCCGGGGGAAAGAAGAATTGTGAAATATTTATCATGTCGTAATTGGGAGTCCGTTCACCGCTTCGTCTGTAGGTCCTCATCTTTGGGGCTGTGACATCACATGACATCATACGACTTTCAAATTGTAAAAGAACATTCGCTCATCTTTATCGACTCAATATCAAAATTTTGAAGTGTCGAACCTCATGCTCGACCAGTTTTATTGCCTTCAACTTGCTCCAAAAATTGTGAAATATTTTGTTCATATATCCATTTAAATTATTTAATATTCCTGCGAATGCCTTCCAATTCTCTTCAAAAATAATTTCTCGTTTACTCTACCCGAAAATTAAAAAAATGGAAACAAACACAATTCATTCAATTCAAAATCCCAGGATAAAAGTAAATCCTGCAATGCTGCGGTCAGATAAAAACAAAGTGATTTGATCGATTAGATTTTGTATGAATGTTAACTGATCCACATTTAGAGATCAATTTTTTTTAAATGAACTCTATAATCAATCTACTACAAATATATTGAAGCACAAATAAGATAAAGACATAAGTCTGTAAAGCAGTAGAGTAAGCTTTTAACCCTTTAGAAGGACTTCATTTTGCAATTGTAGGAACTAAACTTTCTGGCTCATTCGTAAAAACACTTATTTACGTAGAAAACTAATGGTACATACGTTGTTTCTAAACTGAGCCAGAAATTGTAGTTCCGCATTGCAAAATGTAGTCCAAATTATACGCAAGACGACCTAAATATTCTGAGTTCTCAGTCGGAATATCTGTATTGCTTAGATAAATTTTCCAGAATTCGGGTCAATCGTGTCCCAAAAAAATCAACGTAGTGGAGAGAGAGGTGGAGGATTGGGGGGGGGGGGGATTCTATCCGCAGCTCAGACTTTTTTCTCGAGTCTTTTTCCCGGTTTTTTTCACGTCGAGTAACGTATTGAGGATGGCTCGACTAGGCTAATTAGGTGAGCCCAGTCATTTGAACTCATCCAAGTGCAACCGTTCGTGTTGCGCTGGCCACTGCGCGCGTGCTTGATGTTTGATGGTAGAAGGGGCAGAAAGGGAAAGCAGAATTGTCAAACCGTATCGGAAAATAACCGAACGCAGCGTTCATCCGCAGGAAAATTCCTGGTTGGGACAATAGGAACGTCCTACGGATTTGGAGCTCCCGGAGTAACGAGAACTTTAACCGTCTCCCGGAGAATTTCAAATCGGGAAATAATTATTACATGTTCCTCTCGACGCTAACCGAAATTTTTCACTACTCTGGAAAAAAAAAAACACATTGGATCTAGAGTCCAGACTCTTAAAAACATCGACAAGAAAAAGTACTCTTGATTCAATCAGAACCTAGCTTATATAAAGAACCAAGCCTCTGAATTTAAGCGGATTTCCTTTTGATTCAAGGAAAAATCCGATTGAATCAAGAGTATTTTTTCCTGTCAATGTTTTCAAGAGTCTGGACTCTAGATCCAATGTGTTGTTTTTTTACCAGTGAAGGGTAGAAAGATTCATCTCCGAGCATATGCCACTCGTAGGATTTCGACCGGTCAGAATTCCTGACTCATGCCCGGAGCGGTGAAGCCTCCAGGGAGATTGCGTCGCACCTGATCACCTTTTTTCCCCTCCTCCCGGATTCTTGCATGGTTTTTTAAAGGTTCTACCCTTATCGGGACTTAATGAAAGCGTTTCGGTTGATTAGGGTCGGCGTTTCTGCCGTCATAGCGAAGAGATCAGTAACTGGATTTCTGTATGAGCCACTGTTAGCACATGCTTTAATGTGTCTCGAGGTTCATCTCAGCATGCATTTACTGCTCTTTTCGACATCACGGCAGTTAGGTGAACCTACAGACATGATTGTGCGCCTGGAATTTGTTTCTTGTTTTGAAGACCGCAGAACACTTAAAAAGTACCGTCTGGCAGGGACCAAATAATGTAAGAACCCAAATGTATCGTATAAATGCACGATACGTCGATACTTGCTCAAATGAGGCTTTTTTCTGGAAATTGTAAAAATAATTTCTCGCCGATCTACCTAAATGCATACTTTAACTTGGTTTTTATTTTTTTGTTTCAGGTATGTGTGAAATATTCAATATTTCGACTACGGCTTAATTCCTTTCATTAGTAAGTAAATAAAAGATTTTGTTGTAACTTGTCGTTTCCTCAAGAGTCCTAAATAGAATTTGAATCTTCCAATAAGCACTTGGACACAGAAAATTTCTATAGCATTCTACCATCAAAAAAAACAAAAACATCGAGGATCACTACATGATAAAAATTCGAAAACAAATGGGGGGGGGGGGTTAATATTTTTACAGACTGGAAGTCTGTGATCGACTCTAAAGTAACGGGAGACAGGGTATCCCATTTGGACGCATTTCTGCCAAACGGAACTATGTGCATTAAGACATGAGCCCTGAGATCCATGAGAATATATGCGTAACAGGGTTCACGTCATTATGCACACAGTTTCGTTTGGCAGAAATACGACCACTTATCCTTGTGTGCTTGACGCAAACATATACGAGACGGACAAAGTTACTTTCGCGGATCCATCATAAGCCTATGGGTTACTGACTCATTTTCGACAAATCATGACTAACAAATGTCTCGTTGAGAAATGTGCCGAGTAAGTTCATGAAACTGGTCTTCGTTTGTGAAACAGATCGATGAACACGTCACCCATCGCTCGGTGAAAATTAATGCGATCCCCTAAAGAAACCGTCACTCTTTTCAGATAGTTACTTATTTATACAGTGCCTTCCTTAAAGACAAAATAATTCAGGCCCGCACCGTGCACTATTATTGTTTCCTTCACTGGAAAAAAACCACATTGGATCTAGAGTCTAGACTCTTGAAAACATTGACAAGAAAAAATACTCTTGATTCAACCAGATTTAAGCATAAATCAAAAGGAAATCCGCTCAAATTAAGAGGTTTGGTTCTTGATTTAAGCTTAGATCTGATTGAATCAAGAGTATCTTTTCCTGTCGATGTTTTTAGGAGTCTGGACTCTAGATCCAATGTGTTTTTTTCCAGCGTTTTGTTTTAATCCCTGCAGCAAATCTCTCGAGATATTAAAGATGTATGCATGTGCAACAGTGCACCTGTTTGGAGCGAGCGACATAAAAAAGACGGGAGGTGCGGTGCAGGAGACTGGGAACTTATCAAGAGTTTTTGCTGCATCACCGGCAAATGGTCTGCGGCCTGGCTACGTGTTCGAGTCACTAATTCCGCCCCTAAGCTAATTTGCATGCGTACGTGCGCCACGCCGATCGGTGTTGCAATAATGCCAGACCTTGCCTCGGATAATGCACTCCCCTACCGATCCAAATCCACGGAGAAAGTATATACTTTCTTCCGAAAGCATTGTTTTTAACTGCAGGATTCGTTGTTCCCATATGAAAGAACGTAACTTCACCTCAAGGTTATAAAGTTGACTCAAACACTCCAATTTTTTACGAGAATGTGACTCACGGTGTCTAACGTCAGTAAAGACCGGATGATATCTAGAAATTAGATGTTATCAGAAAAAATCAGGAAAATCGGTTATGGATCAGAAAATTCCAAGCACGTCGAGCATTTTTAACTATAAATGCAGTTCAGGACATGCAAAAGTAGAACATGTGATTCAGTTTACCAAAGATGCTAGTTCGTGAATTTAAACAAGTGCCAATATATTCGCGCCGAAAAACAGTAAATTTTATTAAAAATTTCAGGAAAAATCAGAAAAATCCGTAATGAAATTTTATTGGACACCATGACTGATCCAAAACTTTAGATTCTCGTGTGCTACCTGAAGGAAATATCAGCGAAATGCCCAGTTACAAGAGCTCAATATTTTTCTTGTGAAAATGTGATTTTCGAGTGGAAATTTTGCAACTTTGAAATGTAGTTACGTTCGTCGTCTCCAATATGAGGGATTGATGTGGATGAAGAATAAAATGCGCTAAATACATAAGTTTAAAGTGTAACGTTACAAGCTTAAAGAGTTCCCCAAGACTTTCATGTCGATTTGATCTCGTATCGTTACCACATCAATCGGCTTCGATTTACTTAGGTAGCCTAAAGTCAATCCGAGGGGTCAATTTTGTTTTACTTTCTCGCTCCTCTGGCGGGTGGAGGAAGTATTTTTGTTTTGTTTTTGTGAGTTTTTAAGGACTCCTTTTTTATCCTTTATTGCTCGTAACAACGTAGGTATATATTCGCGGCAACACTGGTTGTAACTCCCTCCTTGGCTAACTCTTCATTGAAAATAATTCATTCTCGTCTCAATTCTCGCTTCATCGCTAAAACTAATATGCTAATTAAAGCCAATTTCTGATCCAAGGAATTTTCCTCCGACGTTAGTCACTCTTGTGTTCATCAAGGGCCAGTGCTCGTTGGTTCACTGACTGTCGTGTTATGTATACCTATGTCATTGTTTACAAACATTTTAAATTAAAGTCCCGTTACGTGAACTGAGTTAACTGTGTATTGGAGCGCTGCATATTTTTTGAAACGTCGACGACCGCACGATGTCAATGTCCCCCTCCTGAAAGTTCATTTCGTGATTTTTACCTCATCATGCTCTCTGATTGCTCAACTTAATGCTGAAAGTCCAAAACTCCTGAAATTGTGGTTTCAAAGGACGAATTCGATTCCGGAAGCGGCATGAGCCATTCATTTTTTCCGATCGACATAAGAAGAAAAAAATTTCCGATACCGTGTGAAGAATTAAATCAGCTCACATGTTTTTCTTCTCTCTGAATAATGTAGTTCTTTGAACCCATGCTCCTATCTGTCAATGTTTTTTTTTGGAGTCAGATTACTTCGCGCCTTTCTCTTTCGCCGCATTCTACGTACATGAGAATATTTTCAATGCTCAAGTTTTTTATCTTATTAGTTCTCACTTGTTTGAATTGATAATCAGTCTTTTTTTGCCACGATTGATCTGTACAAAACAGAGTGAATAACTTGCACTAAAAAAAACGGTTTAGTGCCTATAGGTCAAAGTCAAATAACGCTACCTACACGGGAAAACAGGTAGGGGTTGTTGAATGACACGGACATTCCCAATTAATTGTGGTAGTACTCCAATAAAATAGGTTACTATATGTAATCCGAATTTTTTAGTACTAACCCAACTTCAGTTGCGGTACTACCAAAAATAATTGGAAAGACCATATCATCCAACAAATTAGGGTAGTGCCACAATTTTAGAGGATGGCCCCTAATACTTTTTTCCGGTGTAGATTCTAGGTAAGCATTCCGTCAACCCAGCTCGCTCGACTTACTGTCTAGTCCTGAGAGGGTAGGGCTGAAACCTACCCCATCTCTTGGTGATACATTATCAAGCCGTTTTTTCCCAGGAGCTTTGCATTCATGGTTCCTGTCTCGATGAAACCGTGTCACGAGACACTCAAACACACATCGACTATTGGCTCTAGCAGCAAGGACTGTGTCAATACCAACGGATGGGAGCACAATCAAAAGCTCTAAGCTTGAAGTCGGGCAAAGTTACGAAGCTTTCGAGAGCAAGCGGCACAGCGTGAAGATAGTCAACCGGGATAAGATGCCACGGTTCCCTTTTACACCGTCGACCCTTGTTTCCACGCGGACCCACGTCCGAGCAAATACACCGCCGCGCTAAGTAAAAACGTCGTGTGAGCATCCAAACGTTGCCAAATTTTCTCCCAGAACATGTATATTTTTGAAGAAAGTTACGAGTATTTTTCCTTGCAATTTTCAGACTTTTTAGATTAAATCACGAAAGAAATCCTTCAAAAAATCGGAAGAGAAATCTTCACAAATTTTCCTGAAAATTCGTGATTTTTCGAAGGAAATTTGGCAACGCCTGGCGGCTCATAGACCGTTTTTTGTCAGCACGACAGTACACCGTAACAGATTTGGACGTATTTCTGCCAAACGGAACTTTATGCATAATGACTTGAGCCCTATCAAGCATATATTTTTATGGGTCTCAGGGCTCATGTCTTAATGCACATAGTCCCGTTTGACAGAAATACGTCCATTCGTTGTTTTCTTCCTATCTGACAACGCGGGTCGAGCAGATTCGCCAATTCGCCCGTCTAATCCGAAAGCTCTCGTTGAGGTCAGTGTGCTCGCGGTTTGTTCTCGGCGGCGATCTGGCCGCGATGTTCCGTACTGAGCCAAGGTCGGCGAGTGAACTATTTTTAAATGAGCTTCGCACGAATCTGCCGCCTTCTTCCATGGGACAATCCGTTAAATATGCAATCGCTTTAACGACGCTGTTACGTTACGTTGCGGGCCGTCGCCGTCGCCGGCTGAGTAATAGGATCGTGGAAACTCGCACTTGCAGTCGTCGCTCCTCACCTATCTCTTCTCGGGCGATCTAGTTCTCGATGACGGAAAGGGGGAATCTGATCGACAAGCTTTTGTTGGAGACGCATTCATGGTGACGGCTCTTAATTATTTGTTCCTGTGATGCTTTCTGCGGGCCGATTATTGAAACTGATGGACAAAGCTATAGACAAAGAAGACATAGAGAGTATGAAGCGATTCTATTGGTTGACATGGTTGGCTCTTATAGACTAAGGAAGAAAATGAAGGACTAACTGTCGGGTCTGTAGTGGGTTGCCGTTAGTTAGTCCATTACTTACCTCCTATGTCCATTGCCACCACCTGCCTTCACCCATAGGATCCCTCCAAATCCCTTTTATCGTTTTTGTCTATAAGTTTCAATAATCGGTCCGCTGGGCTCAACCATTTAATAAATCTTTCTCTAGCCGGGTAGGTTGACCTAGCGGTCAGGGAGTCTGTCTGTGGACCAATAGGTCCCGGGTTCGAATCTTGGTGGTGGCGACGAATTTTCAAGGAACTAACGATTGGATCTGCAGAAGCAGACTCCACTCGACCTTAATCTTTGAAAATTTGAAAGCCTGCGGAGCATGGACGTGTACTAACCCTAACTTTATGCTCATTCAAGGTTTCAGAATCCTCAAATGGATTAAAAACCTCTAATAACTCTCTAAAAAATCGTTCTCTGTCAATGAGAGCGAATCTCTAATAGCCACTATCAAGAAACTTTCTGGAATCCAAGAGGGTTTTCTACTGGTGAAATTAGGACAAATTTCGTCAATGAAGCTTTTTCTGAATGTGCCCGAATCCGGATACGTCCCCTCAAATTTTTGGCGACTCGTTCTCTGAACTTTGGCGACGATTAAGGACCATAAGTTATGAAAAGTTGTTATCTTTCACAATGAAATTCGTCCATAGAAAGGAAAAAAAAGAAGAAAAAAAACCTACGTCGGAGGTGACCGAGATCCTCTTGGATACGAAAAACCCCTGAAATCTGCCCTTAACTTGAAATATTGATATTTCTGTGGTCTCGACGATCAAATGCTCGCCAAATATAAAAACTGTTTTTGCTCTCTTTCTCAAACGTGGGTTTAATTAAATGATATGTTTAGAAATTCATGATAAACGAGACCAATTCTAGAGTAGCTCCTGATTGGCCCAGTGTTTAAGAAGTGTATGCGTTGATACCAAGAAATTCTGTCGGAGAAAGGCAGAATTTAAAATATAAACTGTGTCTCAGATTTCTATTTATGTTCCAAGGTGAATTCGGAGCTTAATCTTGAATTTCCTTTTTGATTGTCTGCTCGACCTTGACGCTACTTTTATATTTTATTCTCCGACAGAGGCTCTGCAAAATTGTACCATCAGAACGATCAAATGATCAACTTTATTGGTGCCCTTTCTGGGATAGATTTTCCAAGTTTTATTGATGAGCATTGCTTTTACTGTGGTCAGTATAAGTGCTTCGCAATTAAATTTCACCATCATAATTTTTGTGCAGTACAATGATGAAGATGCCAGTGGAGTGCATGCTAAAAGCATGTTTTCAAATCCAATGTTCTAACGTAAAAGCATAGAACTGAAAAAACTTGACGTAAAATCTTAACTAACATATATATCCTGATCATCATTTTCTAATTATTCCAACCATTATTCACCCTATATTAACGCCTACTGACATAATTTATTTTTAGTTAAACTTTTAGATTACATTAAGTAAAGGTCGAGTAGACCTATTTTCGTTTCTTTACCTGAAATTAAGGTGAGACAGGTCGAATCAGGCCTGTGCTGATTGAAGCTAGGTGTAATCGATCATCAGGTTAAAAATAAGTTGTTTTTGGATGGTTCTCTCCTAATGACATCTAAATTTTTTTAACCACTTGGAGTATGGCTGTTATTAAAACCAGGCCTGACTTCTTTCTTGGTTTGATTATTCATATCAAAACGCTAAGTAACTATTACAATGTCCAAGCAAAGTTTTGGCACCTCATCAACGTATTAACTATCAAATAATTTGCTACTGTATTCTACTCGAATATTCAGCTACGCCGCCGAGATTAAATTGTTGTGATTTTTAAGCCATCGAGTTGTAATTTATTGAAGCTACAGAAATTCCTTCAAGAAATAGCAGGCAAGTGACTGACTACACGGAGTTTCCGGATATTTGTTTGCCATGAATTCTGATTTAATGCTCCATTCGCTTCTTTTAAGCGAAACCAAATTGTCCACGTCGCAGTTTTCCGTGTCCATAAATCTGACGTGTGTCTTCGTAATGGAATCTGCGTCACATTTTGCATGACCTTTAAGGTTTCGCTGAGGTCAAGTCAGTGTCAAACATTTCAGAACTCCGATATTGCCATCGACCTACAACATCGCACCCATTCCCAGCATCCTCTTCAAATTATTTTACAGAGTGAGAGCCCTTACTTACGGCGTTCTTCCTTCAAGTGGAACGGTCGTGTAAATTATTAATAAGTTGAGAAATGGGCCTCTTTACACTAGAGCACTGGCACATCCTGATGCATATCTGAATTTATTTTCACTGTTTGAAACGTTGATCGTTCCTCAGATTGCAACAACAACGTTGTCTTTCTTGCAAGTTCAAGAAATCACAAGGGAACTTTTAGTAGTTGTATACCTTCTCACTCATTTCATGCATCGAGTGAAAGGGATCACGCCATCTATTGAAATTTCAAGGGTTGCAAGTTTTTCTTTTTACTCGAACTCGTTTTTTCCTTAATTTCAACACTCAGCTCAATGTTACCATGATAATAAGGTAATTTTACCCTTGCACCCTCAAGATAAAAGTAGAGAATGGAAACAAACTGAAGTAATAAAATCAAGAAACATATTCCAGTTGTACAATTATTAAGTATCGATGAAATAAATTTTCGCGTTGTCCTGAGTGCCTCTGCAGGGTAAAAGCGAGAAAATTCAGGCTGTTATCGTGACAACACCGTTTCAGCGCGATCTTTCTCAGAGTTTCGCGGCCTCTGACCTTGGCCTTTGGCGCATCCCGGAAATAGGTATGCATCGTCCGTTCTCCGAACACATTTCCTATTCAAGGAATAAGATTTATGTTGCGGTTTGTCGGATGGTATCTTGTCGTGCGATATCATCTCGGAGAAATGACAAATTGGATTGCACCATGCCTGATTGTCCTCATGATCGATGTCTCTCTCACAAGCGCCTCGCGTTTCAAACGGAAAACACGCGGTCTCATCTCATGTCGGAGCTTCTGGTGAAAAAGTCAGTCGCTTCTTCGGTAAATTATAGGCATGCTAATTTTCTTATCAGATTCCAGTAGTAAAAGGCGTAAGCGTAATGTTTGCATCATCTGATTTGGATTGAGTCCCAGAGGATATTGAACCATGCCCTCCCTGAGGTCACGCCACTCTGTTGTCGCTGAGTTATGTAGGATTCAAATGGGTGTGTTTGCGAAGTGTTTGCCGTTGGATTTTATGGTTTTAAAAAATGTACATAGATTACAAGGAAGAATACGCCATGGAAAAGAGAGTTAAACGAAAGAGCAGAGGAAAGAAACGAGAAAGAAACCATTGAATAAGAAACTAAAAATGCAAAAAAAAAATCAGACAGATGAGGACAAAAGGTAGAGGAAGGGAGGCAGCTTTAAAGAGTTTAAAGATTAACACAATTCTGGAAGTAACAAAAGAGAGAGGTGTTTATTTTATTTGAGGTTGCGTTTTGAATTTATTGGAACATGCAAGTGGTTTTTAAAAAAAAAAAAAAAAAAAAAAAAAAAAAAAAAAAATAGAAATTTCGCCGAAGGATAATAATTAATCTTACCCCTACTTTTCTCACTCGTGGTTTTGTTTTGGGACATCTCTTCGTACTCGTTTAGAAAATGATATTTACGAAACCGTAGTGAATGTTTTCGGTTGTACCGACCGTCGCCGAAATTTAATGTCTCGCTGTAAGAAGAATTGCCGAAGGTTGCGCGTCTCAAAATAGCAAAGATCTTCGCACTTCAAGCTGTACGGGTGTGATTGTGCAATGCTTTTAATTAGATGGCTCAATGACTGACCGCTTGGGGAGTCTTTCTTCGACTGCTATTGCATCGCTATAGATTTGCTCTTCGATTCATAGATAATTAGTCGTTATTAGATTCTTCATTAACTGGTCCACCGAGGTCCTCAGGCAGTCTCGTCCATCGTCTTGTGCATGATATGTAGCGGAGTTTTTGCAGGCTAACTTTTCCAATGGCTTTCATTTCCGCATTCTGGCTCTTCTTCAGGCATAATATAGAATATTGCTTTTTCACTGAATGGGTCAGTTACGCTCATTTTTCGATTGCACTTTATCGATTGAATTGTACGTAATAGCAGCAATGAATGAGACCATAGCGTAGGCTGATCCTGCAGATTTTTCGAACGAGGGGAGATATGAGGGAGGGGAGGGGGGGTTCAGAAGGGCTCCCCTCAGAAATTTTAAAACATCTAACATGCAGTTTGAGTAATTTCGTCATGAATAATAATTACCTGCAGATATATAATAGGCGTCCTTATTCCTTCTATTCTTTCCTGCGTTCATTCCTTCGTTCTTTCTACCCCTCTTCCTGCCCTGTTATCGGACGAGGATAAAAAGGAGGAAGAAAAAGGGGAGAAAGGGAGGAGGAAGGGACGGAGGAAAGAAGAACACTGTTAAAAATCAATGATTTACTCTGAGTGAATAGCCGGCGTGAAAAAAAAATCCAGCGCGAATTTCACTCCGTACTTTGAGTGAATAGATCAGAGCGTAAATATCACCAACGACGGACGAATTAGTGGAGGTCCCTCAAGTAGCGTGAATTCAGAGCCTCCTGGTACGATCCCCCAATGGCAAAGTGGTACCGCACTAGTCTATCACCGCCGCGACTCGGGTTCGAGTCCATGCTGCGGCAGTTCCGTAAATAGCAACTGAGTAAGCGTGAATTTCGCGCCGGGATTTTTAACAGTGAAGGTACGATCAATTTTACCCTTACGGACGTTCCCATCCCGAGAAACGCTCACATTTGCCAATTATTCACGACGAAA
Organism: Bemisia tabaci; assembly: GCF_001854935.1. Classification (NCBI taxonomy): domain Eukaryota; kingdom Metazoa; phylum Arthropoda; class Insecta; order Hemiptera; family Aleyrodidae; genus Bemisia; species Bemisia tabaci. The sequence continues at coordinate 2,887,197 of NW_017564582.1, read as the reverse complement.
TTGACTCAAACTGCATGTAAGTTGCTTTAAACTTTCGAAAGCATTTGATTTGGGGAGGGGGAGCGCCTGCACCCCCCTTACGCCCCCCCTCCGTTCGAAGTTTCTGGATTCGCCTTTGCCCCACGCCCACCCCGTGGATCCGTCTATGCTACCAAAGTACCGCTAAAATTCGGTAAATATATGTACGTTTGTTTTACTTCCGGTGTAGGTTCTTTTACGCTTACGCAGGGCAAGGAACCGAGCTCAAAACGGCAACGCAGCCCGTACGGAGACGATCGTTTTCAATCTTACCTTGGCACGATTATTAATTGCCGATGAGTCCGATGACGCGGGGTTTACGATGTGAGACGGGGCCGGGCGGCGGCGGGGGAGTGGGGCCCGCGCCGGAAACGCGCGATGGAAATGGAAGCCGGGCGAGGTCGCGTCTCGCGGGGTCGGAGAAGTTGGGTGAAAGTGACCGGCGACCGACGACCGACCCCCGGGCCCCGGGTTAAAGTCCCACTCCGCAAGAGCCACTCGTCCTCATACTCCGTTGCCGTGCACAAGTAGAGGATGAGTCGTGAGATCCGATCTCGTCAACGCTCGTTGCGCGCCGCATCCTCCTTTTAGATTTCCAAGATACCCACCCGTACGGAATCGCTCGGCTCCGAGTTTCCTTTCACTGCACTCCGAGAGAGGGAGAAGAAAAGCTAAAATCTGAGGATTAAATGGGTCGCTTGCGCCTCTCGTTGAATCGCGTTCTGATGATTGAATATCCATAATGGAGATGTTGCATGTGTGAGGAATTTGCGATTTGACTGTTGATTCTTATGTAAAAGTTCGCGAGAAACACGATGGTGCCACTGGTTTTCTCTGAAATCAACTCCCAAGCTCAAAAAAAGCTCTCAAGTTGAGGCCAAAATGGAGGGGATATCCCACGCTACCCTGAGAGTCCACCTCTACATCAAGACAAACACGCAATCTGGCCTGGAACGGCGCGGCGTGGAGAGCAATGATGACGAGGACTTGAGATGACAAGGAGAAGCCCTAGGTAGGTGCGGCGGTTGGCATGTAACACACATTAGCGCCTACAGGACTGCATGAATACTTCACGCACTGCGTCAAATACAGTGCGGTCGGCGCGAAACGCGTAACGCCTACAAGACTGCATGAATACTTCACGCATTGCGCTAAACACAGTGCGATCAGCGCGGCGCGGTGGCGGAAGTGAAACTTATTAGACCACATTTATGTTTGTTCTTTCATAATTTTTTCGTTCATTCCTTATAAATGGAAGGCCTTGCCCACAAAGAGATAGGTTTACGGAACTTAACTTCCACGCATAATTACGTGAACTTCAGCTAGTGGTGTTAACAGGGCTTCCGCAAAAAATGTGTCCAACACGAGTAAACATGTTTCATGTACCCCTCCCCACCGGCATGTTCACTTGATGGTTTTCATTGATGTTTCAAAACGAATGAGGAGGGGGCGGCAAGGAGATAAATCCGACCTTGGAGGTGTGATCTCATTTTTCTAGTCTTTCGTTAAAATCTCCGCGTTATTTTAGTCGCAGTCAAACAAAATTTGGCAAAACTTCTAAATTATGCCGTATCATCAATTCGGAGCCGATCATAAAATACGTATCGTTCCAAGGAGGGTGGTAGTGGGGGGCTCTGCACATCAGTGGCGTGGCGTGCTTGGCGATCTATCGATATTTCCTCATTTGGAGCAGTGGTAAATAATCGATTATTAAGGTGTTTGCTGCGAACACCCTGTTTATCGATATTTTTCCATAGGTTCAAGTGGCCGATCAATCGATTTATCGCAAAGCACGCCACGCCACTGCTGCACATGTGTTGGAGTTGCGACACAAGAGAATCTAAAGCTACGGAAAGTACACTTAAAGTCTATGGCAATCCTGAAGTTCATCGTCCAGGAACCGTAGCGCAGTTTGACAACACGTGGTTTATACGTCACGGTATCGCGTGAGTGTGAACTTGTTACGGGCCGAAAAATTGGGCAGTGCCGGGTCCGCGCCCGCGTCTCAGACAGGACTCACAAGTGGATCAACCGCACGCGCCACGCCGAGCTTTTACTCTGTAGCAGTTGTCGTTCCTCGTTCGTGTCGAAAGTTCGGCCGGACAATTCGCCGCGGCTCCGCGCTAGATTACGCAAGCTCCATCTCTCCGGCCGGGCCCTTATTTTTTCTGCCATGAGAAACTTACAAATTTCGACCGGCTTGCCTCTGTTATATGCAAATTTTTTTGCTCTGGAACCGGTCGGACGTTTCATCAGGATCTGACCGGTCTTGGATTGATAAAGCTTATCATTTCATCTGGGCCGAGATTGTCTCTTCAGATGTGAACATTTATAGTGGACGAGTTGTGGTGTCATTAATTGAATGACTATATCGTCGCACGTTTTTAATGCAGGATTCAATTCGAAAAGTATGTAGAAAATACATTTTTCAGAGTCTATTCTAGGCATTGGCGGAGTCTATAGAGAAAGGTTTGACTTCGGTGTCCGTCTTCAATCTGATACCTTCATTTCGAGTTTTTGATCACTGAAATTTTGTCTCAATGCTTTTTCTGAGCATGAGAAATTCTAAATACAAATAGTGTATGTTTTGATAGCTCATTTCGTGTCTAATAAGTTATGATTTGTAATGAACATTTTCGTAGACGTTGCAATTACAGTTGTAAAAACGGTACAAATTACCATTTACTTGTCAGAATACACGTGTTAATTCAACCAAGAAGTTTGGTCCCATTCAATAAAAAAAAAAAGAGCCCAGCGAAATTAGCTACAAATTTGTGGAATTTGGGGGTTTTTTACCCACTTTAAGAGAGAACGATGAAGTACGAAAACATAGCCCAAACATACGAATAGATTAGGATGGAATTAAAACATAGGTAAACAAGGCTAAAACATTAAAAACACTAAAAGGCACGACATTTCGAGCTATTACCAGCTCATTTTCAGCTGCAAAAAACACAAAAAAAATTAATAATAAATTGAGTGGCGGCCTGACCCCAGCCGTTATCAGGTATCGTTATCAGCTTAACGGCTGATAACGATAATAACAGCTGTGGTTGGGTCCCCACTCAATTTATTATTAATTTTTTGTGTGTTTTTTGCAGTTGAAAATGAGCTGCATAACTAGAAACGTCCTGCCTTTTAGTGTTTTAATGTTTTAGCCTTGTTTACCCATGTTTTAGCCTTGTTTACCCATGTTTTAGCCTTGTTCACCCATGTTTTAGCCTTGTTTATCCATGTTTCAATTCCCTCCTTATTTATTTAACTACAAATCTTGGTTACTTTTGCTTCTGTGTTCGACTTTTGACACCCATCTAAGAGGGAGTTTAATATTAAACAGCGGGTATCCATTTCTAACTTTGGCAACAGGGGGAGGGCCGCGACGCGGTGGTCATCTCCATTACGTAAAGCGTATTCATGACGCGCGGTTAATACACGTATCTATATGTATGTGCGACGCGACGCGACGTCCACGTTCACGTCCGGCCGCCGCGCTCGTCTTGCGGGCCCCGCGCGGCGCGGCGCGGGCGAGTGCGCTGACTCGAGCCATTCAATCGGTGAGAAGCTATCGCGACGCCAGTTGGTGCACTTTATCGCTTTTTTCGATAGCCCCTTCAAGTGAAAATAACCGGAAGACCCCTGTTAAAATCTAAAAAAGTCAGCACTGGAAAAAAAACACATTGGATCTAGAGTCCAGACTCTTGGAAACATTGATAAGAAAAAATACTCTTGATTCAATCGGTTTTTTGCTTGAATCAAAACGAAATCCGCTTAAATTAAGAGGCCTTGGTTCTTGATTTAAGCTGGATTCTGACTGAATCAAGAGTACTTTTTCTTGTCGATGTTTTTAAGAGTCCGGACTCTAGATCCAATGTGGTTTTTTTTTCCAGTGAGGGGATTTTGCTGCGGAACCTTGAAATTCTTCTTCCAGTCCAAATATTGTATTTTTTCAATTTTATGAGACTCGTTGCTTGACATTTTTTGCGGAAAGAACGTTAGTGAGAAATCGCGTTACGAAAAAAAAATTGAGAAAATCGGGATTTTATCGTCTATTTTTCTGCAGACCACTGCAGAACTTCGACGCATTTAATGACCGACTAATGCCTAGCGCCTTCAATACACTGTTCAGTCAATTTGAGCCTCATGAAAGTCCAAATAATTGTATTCTGCGCCTTCAGTACATTATGGATGTCTTTATCACTTAGGACACTGCTTCCCTTGGTTTTTCTTCGTTGCAGAAAGGGAAATATCTCAATTGCATCTCGACGTTCCTCTCAATTGGACGTATAGTATTCAAACGCAAAAGAACTATCTCTACGACATGGCGCCTGTCATTGATGTATTCTTTGAGATCACAAGACCCTGGTCAAAATAAAGATATTTTCTTTTTATTTAAATACGTCCAACTCGTGAGGCTGGGGAACTTCGGAAAGGGGATTAATCGAAAAGATTAAAACTCCAAAATATTAGGGAGAGCAGGGAAATGCCAAAAGGGCGGAGTTCAATGTAGGTCTTTCGGAGTATTCGTTTATAAAAACATCGGCGAGGTGGATAAAATTCAGTTACAAAATAAATTGGTCAAACTTACCTACACTGGAAAAAAACACATTGGATCTAGAGTCCAGACTCTTAAAAACATCGTCAAGAAAAAATACTTTTGATTCAATCGGATTTTTGCTTAAATCAAGAACCAAGCCTCTTAATTTGAGCGGATTTCCTTTTGATTTAAGGAAAAATCCGATTGAATCAAGAGTATTTTTTCTTGTCAATGTTTTCAAGAGTCTGGACTCTAGATCCAATGTGTTTTTTTCCAGTGCATAATAATTATTGATATGCCTTTTTGCGAATCTGAGAGCGGCAAGCGCAACATGGCAATGGCGGAGGAGTGTCAGTCTCGGCGAGATGTTTCCCAAGCGGACTGCGCTAAATTGTGTCAGCGCATGCGCGCATCATCAGTCGGCGTTTTCATCAATGCCCGCGGGCCCGATGCTGATGTCGATGTCGCGCATTCAAGAATTATCATAATCGTCTTTTGTAATTTTTGTTGCCAGCGCCGAACGCCGAATAATTATTACCCGCTGAGCGGAGGACGCTCGCTCGCTCCTCGCGTTGGGCAATCTCGAATTTTGAAAAATTGACGCCCGCTAAAGGCGCGCCGCGGCGGGATCCATTGTTTCGCTTATTAATTTTTTTCCCGTCCGGCCCGAAACCCAAACCGAAAGGCACCAGTGGCGTGGAGTGTCGCGATATATCGATCTATCTGCCATTTAAAACTGTGGAAAAGGATCGATAAACCGGGTGTTCACAACGAACACCTTAATAATCGATTCTTTACCTTAGCTTCAAATGGGGGAATAATCGATAATCGATCGTTCACGCCTCGCCAGACACCAGCCCAACTGAGCGCGAGCTTTTCTCCTGAGTTTGCTTGACAGATGGACCGGTTGTTACCGGACAAGCGAAATTCATCAACATTTCTAGCGGGCTACGGTTTTAAGAAGACCGTCCTTTTTCCTTTTCTTTTTTTCTCTTCTTTTTTTTAAATTTGATGGCAGCAACGTCGGGGTGGTGAATTTTGGCTTAAAAAAGAGAAGAAAAGTAACCTTTTTGACTTAGTCAACTAATTTTTTTCTAATTATGCAGATACGTTCCTCCCCCCTGTATACACTGGAAAAAAACACATTGGATCTAGAGTCCAGACTCTTGAAAACATTGACAAGAAAAAGGACTCTAGATTTAATCAGATTTAAGCTTAAATCAAAAGGAAATCCGCTCTAATTAAGAGGCTTGGTTCTTGATTTAAGCTTAAATCTGATCGAATCAAGAGTATTTTTTCTTGTCGATGTTTTTAAGAGTCTGGACTCTAGAACCAATGTTTTTTTTTTTTTCAGTGTATCACCGGTTTTTACCCGGTCAACATGGAAAAAAGAGTCAGTGTCTGATAGTTGGGTGAAATGATCGTTTGCATTTAATTGAAGCTAGAATGAACCCAATTTTTTGGGATTTAGCTACAACTCGAGTTGAGGTTCATGTCCCAATCAATTAAAAAGGTCCATTTCTTGCAAATTTTGACTGGTCACTATTACTTAAGACCACGGCACAAACTTAACTCAATTTAACTCAACTTATCCCAATTTTTTTTTCTTCTTCAAAGACCACGCCAGAGACTTGATCCAATTTTCGTCTTCTTTTTAACCTTTGCCAGCCGCCTGTCAAGCACCGAGCTCTCTCTGGAGATGAAGTCATCAGGCTGTGTGCAATCCTTCTGGTTTTTAGGGGTAGTTTAAATTTTACTACTTTTTCTTCCTCCTTTTTTTCCCCCTCTATTTTTCTTGGCACTTCTAGACCCCTCCCGTAGCAACAGTTAATGAAATCAATTAATGTACGGTCACTACGCTCAAAGGCAAGCCCATGGTTATCATTCATGTGGATTCACTTGCATCTCCACTTGCAGTAATCAAACTAAAATAAAGTGCAAATTCATGTTGAAGTTTTGCCAGTATCTCTGAAAGTTGCCTTTGGAACAGAGCTCGCTTTCGTTTCAGATGACAACTTTATGATCACTTGCTTGGCAGCCGATAAACCCTTATAGTCGCTTCAAATGCTATTATGAAAGATTGTAATTACCAAAAGTCTTTTGCTTTATGTATATTTGTTCAATTTCTTTGGTTTTTCTGTTTGTAGCTTTGAAGCTCAAAACTTCAAGAACGATCTTAAAATTAGTCAGTCACCCACTGTCGACAGGCTTTTCATAGCGTGTGGAAATTGTACCGTTAAGGATAGATATTTCTGTCTCTCAACTTGTTCTATTAATCCTTTACGTGTTGTCCGCACGTAACAATGCCGTTTTTTCAGTAATTCATTTTATTCTTGTACGCCTATGCCTTTCTCAATCATAAGTGTCAACAGACTGCGAAGGAAACATGTAGGTGTGAGATTTGCATTTTCCGTCGGCCTGAAAGCTCAGTTTGCAAAATTCCCGATCTCCAGACAGTCCATTATGAATTGCATGCTAAATGATGCCTTTTCATCACCATTCTTCGCTGCAACCACGCAACGAATCCCACCTTTAACCTGCTTTTATGAGTGCATTGACAGTTCCATACGCAATCGCGCAAGAGGAGAATGCAATAAGATGCTTGGAAGTAACATGAATGCAAAACAAAAAGACTTTGTCGCAAATTATTTAGATTCCACTAATAATCTTATTACATAGTAGTGGATGAATCGTAAAATCCGAGAACATTATCCTACGCTGATGGCATCGAGCCCAAACAAAAAATCTCGAACAGTAGCGATAGCTCATTTTCATTTGAAGTAAGCTTGCCTGAGACTTTTATTTGTCGTTGTTCTCTCTTACAATACCGTAGTTGTCTCTTTTTTCTTCAGTGTGTGCAGGGTTGCAAAAAAAAAAAAAATCGAAAAAACTTGGGAAATCATGAAATTTTGCTCGGAGTCAGGGTAATTTTCAGAGCTGCGTCAGCCTTGCCAAATTTTCATGAAGTTTTTGCCGCAATTTTTTACGCCTTTCACGTCGTGGTGGTGAAATGCGTCAAATTGTTCCCTGAAATCGAAATGTCTCGTGTTCAATGAGCCCTTCATTGATTCATGGCCTGTCAATGACTAAATTGTAATGAATCACAGATTTAACTCCCACAGAATTTGTATGTGAGGTTATATATTTGTTTTGGTTTGAAGCACTGATTTCAATATTACATATGTCGAATGGCACGGTCACTAAATTAGTCTATTGAGGCGCCACTGCCGCACAGTGGAACGAGTGTTTGGAAGAAGTCGGACATGAAATTATTGACAAAAAAAGTAAAATTTCACGTTTATCTCGTCAGAATTTTAATTCATAGGGGTGGTTCTTATAGCAAATTTTACGAAAAAACCGATGAATTTTCTATTAAAACATCAAACTTTCATACTGATAAAGATATACGTTTTTGAAATTTTTGAAAAATGTCCAACCTCTCCCGTTGACTCGATCCACTGAGTGCCGTCTCGCGGATAAAGTTGACAAAATCGCTTGACGAGTTACTGGGAGCAAAGTTACTCGCTGTACATACCCGAGCTCGTAACAAATCTGCGTGTAACCGACGGTTAAACGGAGTGACATCATTGGGCGCGATTGAAGAACGGCCTGCACCTTCTCTTTCTTTCACCGCGGCGGCGCACATCTGTCTCGGCGCGACCTTTGCACAGGCATCTAATAAGGCCTAGTCGCGGGCGCGTAAAAGGCGCGACATTCGCCGTTCTTCAGATGTCATCTCCACGCCATTGTTCCTTGTAATGGGCCTGTTGCAAACTTTTGCTAGAGCAAAACTAAGAGTTGTTTCCTACAGATAATGCCTCAAAAATCACGATGAGCGCATCGGCAAAGTCTGAAATGCACTCATAACTTCACAATCTGCGTAAGAAATTTGCGGTTTTTTGAGCTTCCCGCTTCGAAAACGATACTACGGTACAGGTGAACATTTTGTTAGAGGAGTCGTTCCATTGGCGACAATACTCATCATGGCCGACGCCAGTCCGCCAAAACACGTGTGATGGGACGAGATAACACCTGAACAGGATTAAACCATATAACAATTGGCGTGTTTACGTTCATATTTTCCTCGCCCGCCTTAATTGACCTTGAACTCTCCTCGAATTACGCGAGGAACTGCGCAAGCGTCGGCCATGATGAATATTGCCGACGATGGAGCGACTCCTCTAACAAAATGTTCACCTGTGCAGTAGTATCGTTTTTGAAGCGGGAAGCTCAAAATAACGCAAATTTCTTACGCAGATTGTGAAGTCATGAGTGCATTTCAGACTTTGCCGATGCGCTCATCGTGATTTTTGAGGCATTATCTATAGGAAACAACTCTTCATTCTGCTCTAGCAAAAGTTTGCAACAGGCCCATTAGCTCCGTGAGTCAGGATGACGTCACAGCGCCGCGGCGCGTGGATCGGGTGACAGTCGTGCCGAGTCAGGGACATCCAGCAGGGATCTCGTCCGGCGGAGATGGGAGTTGCGAGGGTGCGCTGAGCGACAATACGCGCGTGCATAGATAAGAAGGCGTTCGTTGATCCTGACAAAAGCTCCGGATTTCGCACTGACAATGAGATCTGTGCCGATTCGGCGCGAATCGTGAAAAAGCTCCGATAGAGTTGGCCAATCCCGTGGCGACTTCTATAGATTTATGTTCTGCATAGGAGCCTCTCGGTTGAGGGCTTTGTAGAGCAAATGAGTTCGTCGTCCTTTCATGATTGCACCTTGTGGATCAGCAAAAAGTAACGAGGATCTGTTTGAACTCCAAGTTCTTGGGACGAGATCCAGTGGTGTAGACGGGGGGGGGGGGG
>NW_017564582.1:2841541-2877721 GCF_001854935.1 Bemisia tabaci | reverse complement strand
ATCCCCCCCCCCCGCCCTTAAAGAATTCCTAGCTGCGTCACTGACGATATCTCAAAAAACGCGTAGGTGGAACCAGATACCTCAAACGGTGAGGGGGCGTAAGGGGTGTCCAGGGGCCTCCTCCAGAAAATTTTTGAAGCGTATGATATGCAGTTTGAATAAATTTCGTTATACGAATAATTACCAAAGGTAAGCGTCTTTCCATTCTTACCGGTGTCCCTTCCTTCTCTTTTCCCTATCCTTCTTTCGGGCGAACGTAGAAGCGGGGGTGTAAGCACGCCTTCTACGCCCCCCCCCCCTGGATCCACCTATGAAAAAAGGAGAGTCACATAAAACATTTTCAAGAGATTGTGAGAAGTCATGAGGTTATCAGGAGAATCATATCATGTACCATATCTCAGTGATGTAGCCTGCAGCCAAGAGGGAGTCGAAGGATTCCGGAGTCCGCCCCCCCTCCTCTTTTCTGGAAAATTTCCCCCCAGAAAACTTCATTTTTCCTAATTTTTAAGAATTTTTTACGCTACCATCCCCTCAATTAAAGTAACGTGTTTTAATGGTTCAGCCGAATTTTTATCTAATCAACAATTAGGAAGCTCTCTGATCACTGGCCGAAAATAGCCAGGAATTCGAAGCTTAACGCTACCCTACTTATTCATCACAAGCTCGAGCAAAATAGAAGAAAACCTTCTTACACTTAGTGGGAACTTCCAGCGTTCATTGGTATTTTTTCGAGGTCATACCATTAAGAAGAAAATTTTAACCTTTCGCTTCTAGAGTAATTTCTCGCGAGACTCGATGCCTAGAATTGAAGATGCGCGAATCAGAAAGAGTCCCGGTCGAACACCCCGGCGAACAATCGCGCTCACCTTGTGCTAGATGAACTGCGACACGATGTGACGCGACTTAATATGCCACCCTGATGCCACATACCATGAAATTTTTTGCAGAAAATGTTCATCGAATATATTGTCATATTCATGGCATAATAGTTTTCTGCTCTTTTAAAAAAAAGTCATAAAACTGTGTATCCTTCGTTATCCTTTACATTGATTCGAACATTTTCTCCCAGAATGACAATTCTCAACTAAAAACTCTCTTGTTTTGCAGTTTTGTCATACATTTATTTGATCAATGGAAATATAGTGGAGTATTGGAGAAGCTGATTGAAAAAATTCTTTTAAGAAAAGATAATAATTTTTTCCAAATGCAGAAGACAATAATTACTATCAGCTAATACATACCGCTCAGCAAGACGAGATGGATTTTTTAGTTGCATTGTCTGTAATTGATATTGATTCGCCTCACTATAGCCTTATCGGTCAAACTCCTGATTGTATAACTATTATCAAAACGCGCTAATCAATAAAAATCAACATTCGCTGGTCTATAATCATTCGTTGCCAATGCAAGGAGAGATCAAATGCACGTTCTTATTGTATATTATTCGCACCAAAGTACTAGAATAATTTTACTTGATAAAACCTGGAAAAAGATAAAACATTTATTTTTTTTTGCTGCGCAATTATTCTTTTATATCATTTGGTGTTCGATACGTTCACATGAATACAGCGCATATGGTCTTGATTGGTCCTTTTGTTCGGGCAAACTGATTCCCCGGGCAGATCAAAGTGGCAACGGTTTTTTTTAGTAGTTTAGACCCACAAGACGAATCCTGAAAGCCCGCGATGATGCCACCAAGGTTCAATGTTCATATCGCACAGGCTCGCCGCCCCGCAACTGCAATTTAATTTAATTAACCTCCACGGCAAGACGCGTATTCCCAAGTCCTCTTTTACGCTCCGTAATGGCACTTTACCCAAAGACTGCACGTATTGCAGTCAATCGGAGGGCGTATTTTTTCCGCGGGCTCTGATATTCTTCGAGTCACTCGTAGACTCCTCTCCTCCTAATATCACGGGTCATGGCAGGAGAAAATCGATTTGATTCGTCTGGACATATCGGACATCCTATCATTTTATCTTCATATTCATGGTTTCGTGTAGCATGAGTTACGTATGCACAGGTTTATGAATGCATGTTAGAGCTCGTTCCATGACCTTCGGTCGAGCTTCAACTTTCGATTACCGAATTTTTGTTCACCTTTTCTCGAAAAATCCAGTTCAATTCGTGCATTTTCAAATTTTCATTAATTTCTGGATTCACCGGGAATTCAAATTCAGAAATCAATAACCTTGACAGTTCAAACCCTGCGTCAATCGCAGCTTCAGCAGACATCCGTGCGATCTCGCACTGACGCGCCTTCATTTTCGCGCGACACCTCCCGCATTACCGCGAAGTTGATTTAGTTGCGTGACCTAATGTAACCTAACTCGAGTCTACTGTGGCAGTTTCGCGGCTTTGCGACTAACTTCCTCACCCCCTCGAATGATCATTTAAAGTTCGAGTTTCTTCTAAAGAACTACCAATCCAAATTTTATGATTTTTGAGGATTTCAGCTCTAAATTCGGCGGCTTTCCTTAAATTTTTGGAAGCTGTCTTAAGGGTGCAGGGTACCAAACGGCCTCCAAGGGCTGCTGGATCGCGTAGCGGCTTCATAAACCTCGAGTAAAGCACATGCAGTTTACAACCTTGTTTTCTATTTTTGCATGAACACGTATTTTCATCAAGAGCCTAGCCTCTCTGATACATCGAGTGTGATTCAGACGTGATAGCAAAATATTTCGCACAGGATTCCCCGGGTCCGCAATAATTTCATCCGAAAGTATTAATGCGTTACGAAACTAGGTCCTGTTTTCTGGGAGGATGATCTATCTTTGTTGTGAAACAGTTTCGTAAAGTTTCATTTCATTATTCACAGGGAAAGTGATTCAGCCCGCACCCATTCCCGCAGCCGCGCGGACAACGACGTCTCATTCCGTCATTCTTCCGACGTAAAGACGTATTTATTTTTCCTCGTAGGCCCCGGAAAGAGTGAAGATATACGGAGAACGTGGCTCAAGTGGAAATACCAATAAGCGCTTACGTCAGAGGAGCGACGATTTTTGATGGTGATGCGCTTCTAGCACGCAAGACGACATCGGCTCGTCAGTCGTTAATGCAACTCATAACCAGCTCGCGAGAGGCATTTGCCTGGCCACCGGGATATTTCTACGGCTGACGAAATCGGAGCTTACGGAAAGTCTCGTTATCATTTTTCGGAGGGCTCGTTAAGCTGTTCAAACACGCGATCAGAATCTTCGAGCCTCTTTCGGCGCGATTCGCGACAAAAAATAAATCATCATGCTCCTTTTGACCGTATTATGTGGGTGTAAAAATTTTGCAGGTGAAATCATAACTTAGTCAAAGCGTTCTTGTTTGCTTAGAAAATTATTTTGCAAATGATTATGAGATTGACGTAGATAATGATCCATTGACTCCTACTGAGTTCATGGGTGTCCTACGTTGGCAAATCGACAGTATCCGAGACATGTTACTGTTATCGATGAGTTGACATTAAACGTATTGTACATTTAAAACAAGATAAATTAATAAATAAAAATTAAATCAAGTTACCGCTTCTTACTGGGATCATTGTCCCGTAAATAATATCAAAATAGCTCTGCTAATAATCTCGAAATAAAAAAAATAAAAAAAACTAACGGACGCATCACCATTACTATCATGGAAAGTGGTTAGTGTTAATAAGTCTTCAGGTAATGGCTTACCTATTTGAACAAATTTGCTACTCGACAGGGTGGAATATTTTTCGGATGGTCAATGAATTCTACATTCCAAACTGGTTCTTAGATTGAATACATGAGCGAAAATCCACCTGCAATGATAGAACGAGCAGTAGACTTTCAAATGGTAGATTTTCTTTATAATCGTAACATACTGTTAGTGTAATTTCTACCGCATTGCTTCATTAAGATTATTTTCCCTTGAACCCTCCATAATTCAAGTTAAATGCTGATACAAAATTGAAAGGTAGGTTAAATATTTGATCGAACGCCTACTCTAATCTTCAATATCTGCTCCTTATTTCTGAAGAATTTGATACTTTTGACGATCCACTTAGTTTCTCACTCTCAATAGATAACTTTTTCGAGATTAATTAATTGGTTCGTATATCAGAATCTTAACAAGATCATTAAATTTCGCCAACACCGAACTTTAGATGCCTATTTCTACCCATCACTCACACTCACAGACGAAAGTGCTGTTGATCCCATTCGGATTCCGTTCAACATAGTTGGGCGTCACACAGTGGATCGAGTCAATAAAAGAAGTTGGACAAACTCTGGGAATTTTGAAAGCTTCTATTTACAAAAATATGAAACAAAGAAGTTCAAAAGTCGTTCAATTGGGTTTTTTGTAGAATTTCCTTTTCGAAACACCCCTTGAAATAGAATTTGTGACTAAATAAACATCAAAATTTGAAATTTTAGCCAAAAATTTCGTGTTTGACTTTCTATTAGCTCGTACCATCGTGCGCCGCGAGCCTTTCATTCATAACGCTTATCAATCGGCATCGATCCTAACTTCTTTCTCTTTTTGTTTCAGGTATGTGCGGAATTTATCGGCTTCTTGGCACTTTCTTCGATCCGTAAGTCATAAAAATGGCCCACTTCTATCGTTTGTTTGGCTTTATTTATCGACTCCGGGGCCCAGCCGTGAGATCGTTGGTACATCGGCCGTAGTTCGGAATCCTCGTAAATTACGATCGTTTGTCCGCTTTTATCGACGCCTCGTTTTGAAACGGCCGTCCTCAAAAGGATGTTTTATGGAATCAGGTTTCGTTTTGGAGCCAATGGCTTCTATTGGTCGTCTCTGTACGATGGGTCCCGCTTATTTGGAGCAACGAGTGCTCTGCTGTGCTAAGGAAAAACGCCGTATGAACCTTCAGACGTTGCCACGTTTCCCTCAATAAGAACCTAATTCACTGGGAAAATCGTGAATTTTTTTTCTGCAATTTTATCAAACAATTTTGTTCGCGCTGTTGTCGAAAATGTCTGAAAATTTCAAGGAAAAATACGCATAATCGCCCTCTAAAATTCAAGTTTTATAAGGGGCAATTTGGCAACTCTCGAATGTTCATACGGCGTTCTTCCTTAGCGCGGCAGTGCTGCTTGCTGGCCATCTGGGAGTCATGGCTCCAGAAGAGTCGTGGCGAAATTAGTGTCTTCTCTGATGAGGCAAGAAAAGCCATCAATCACTTGCCTTTTTTTTTCGCAGATTTTTTTTTAGGGGGGGGGGGGGAGTCGGTGTACAAAGAGATGTTGATATTTGGATTAGATTTTGCTATAAGGAGGCACTATATTGTGCTCTTCCATTAAAACACCTTTCTACGTAGGGAAACCAATGACATATATGTTGCTTCTAAAATGACGTAGAAATAGTAGTTCCTCATTGCAAAATGTAGTCAATTTGTAAGAAAACACTCGATTAGAATGCATATCCAAACTAAGCCAGAATTCTCGTTAGGGCTCAATTCGAAAAGTAATTCTTGAAAATTAGGAATAATACCGAAAAATGAAATGGAACAGAAAGTTTGACATGGGAAAATATGGAAAGGAAAATTAACCGTCCGTAATCATGCATGCCGCAAAGACTTACAATTGGAGTATTTTGTCTTGTGTGAAAAACTTTGTAAACTTTATATTCGCCCCCTATCTAGGTAGGGAGAGTTCCACTAGATGTGGACTACATTTTGCAATTAGGAACTAAGATATCCAGCTCTTTTTAGAAACAACGTATGAACCATTTATTCCCGTATGTAGATAATTGTTTTTACAAATGAGTCAGAAATTGTTGTTCCTAATTTCGAAATGAAGTCCATATAGTTGTGGACTTCTCTCATAACGCAAGCGATTCCCTCCATTATGACATTAACGTAGAGCTTTAGCATTTAGCTTTAGCTTTAACATTAGAGCTTTTTTATGAATTTTTGAGTTCGATTCAGGAAAAACCAGCGGTACCATCGCGTCTTCTCGGATAAGGTATTCACGTCGCAAATTCTTGTGGCATGCAAGAGCTTCATTCAGTGAGCACCCATCGGACGCGGAAACCGAAGACGTCTAGTGCATGGTTCCTGTCGTGTTCCCCTTTTGGAGCTTTAATTTGGCGCCCTTTGTTTGCCGTATAAATTACGGCTCCAGAACCGCTAATTCTAGCGGGCACCATGCCGCGGCACTCCGTCTCGAGCGTCCCGGTGCCCCCTCAAACGGTATGCCCCCAAGTTGTCCAAACTGCGGCGGCGCACAGTGGATCGAGTCAATAGGAGAGGTCGGAAAAAATTCGGACATTTTAAAAGCTTATAACTCCGTTCATACAAAACTTTGAGATTTTAAAAGTGGTTTAATTGGTTTCCTCGTTAAATTTCTCATCAGAAACACCACTTAAAAATTTAAAATGTGACGAATTTAACATCAGAATTTGCTGTTTTCGTTAAAAATTTCATGTCCGAACTTTCTGATTGACTTGATCCACCGTGCGGTGGCGCACTCGAATTGCGGTCGCACCGGGACTAGGAAATTGAATCCCCGAGCATATAACACTCGTTGAATCCTCCCACAGTGTTGGCAAATTTCCCATGGAATCCATCGATTTTTAGTGGATGGTATGGGTTTCTGACCATGTTGCCTGTTAAATCCACAATTTTCTGCTCATTTGACAGTAGTGCGCATCATGGTGCTAGTCAGCGGTACTTTGATGAGATGGAGGATATTTTTGAAAGAATAGGAGTCATATCGAAGGGGTCAGAGTACAAAGGAATTATCAGATGCGAATTTGAAAAGAAAGGCAGATTTGCAAGTCGTTCGTCAGAGTGCTCCCAGTCGCTTTGATTCACAAGGTCTTACCCTCTCCTCGGTGAGATTGTTAAAGTAAACATTTAGGTACCCTCTAATAAAGGCAAAAAAAGTGTTGAAGCTACGTGTGTACATTTTTCTCGACGGCCTCTATGAAAATATTTTTGAAGTTCATTGTTGCATTCACCCAGAAATTCTTAATTTCATTTATTGGCAGCTTCAAATTTTATCTCCTGGAAAGACATTTTTGCTATCTCAAATAAGTATCATTGATTGATAGTTCCCCATTGATTGTAATTTAAGTTAAGTCCAGGTTTTCAAGGGCTCATATCTTATGGTTCTCAAAGGTAAAATCACAAATTAAATTGATTTTAATTGATTTGATATTATTTTTGAACTAATCATATTGCGTCCAGTATTCTCCTTTAGGTTAATTCTTCCCTTTCAAATTTTTTGCGTCATCGGATTGTTGTGCTGTTGCATTTTTTCAATGTTTCTCTTTCTCCCGAAAACGTTTGAATTTCCTTCCTGCCGTTTTGACTTTTGCCAGTTATATTCTCTTGCGATTACGAAGATTTGACTAATATAGATCAGGATGGGAAGTATATTCACCCATGAGTGACTCGCTCTTTTTTACAAAAAGGTTTTCCTCGACTCAACGGTCGTTGCAGTTTTAGTGGTACTGAATAGAACCGTTAGGTCGAAGTTACGATCCATGGAACCGAGAGAGAGCTAATAAAAAAGTCCGCGAATTATTGTCTCTGGTGTTTGCGACATAATTTAATTATAATTACTACTCGGCGGAGTGTCTAGTTTAGTACGAAATAATATCTTGATCAAGTGCTACCCAAGCGATGTTAAATCTCTGGTGTCGGGTATTGCGCAAATCAGATTTTTTTCCCTTTAAAATTTAGCGTGGGTCCCTTTGAAATTTATTTAGTGTCGATGAAATTTTGTTTCCGACTCTCACCGGCCAACGTTTCTATCGAGAGCAAACACGTGCCTGCTCAGATAATGCTACTTTTTTATTTTCGGAACTCCAATACTCATAATTCTTACTCGCCATACCGCGAGTTTCTTTATTTTTTATTTTTTTCCTGTGTTCTTTATGGTATTGATGTGACATTAAATGAAGCTCTCTAAGCGTTTGTAGTAAGTAACCATTCTTAGTAAGCGACGCTGTTTTAAAAGTACTCCCTTTGTAACATTTGCTTTTGCTGAACGCTCATCTGCACTGCCGTTCTAAGGTAAAAAGGCCGTGTCAGCCGTCAGGTGTTGCCAAATTTCCTCCGATATAACACGAATTTTCAAGGAGACCGTCGAACATTTTCCGTCACATTTTCAGAATAATTCACTTTCAATTTGATTCAAAGTTTGTGAAAAATTCAAGGAAATTCACAATTTTCCTCAAAAATTACTGTTTTACTAAGCGGAAAGAGGAAATTCCTGAAGGCTCCTACGGGGTTTTTCCTTAGCACGGCTGTGTATAAAAATGGCAATAGTAATTATAGAAACACCTATAGGGATTCCTTAAACTTAAGATGTTTCGTCCAGATCAAAAGTGGTCTCTAGCAACGTTTCTTCGGAATCAGCGTCCACTGGCCGACTTGACATCAGAGCATTTTGATGAATACTGTCGGTGCATTCTCCAGGTCAAATTCTTGGCTGCAATTACTTTCGTTTTATGCGAAATTATTTCCAAAGAGCCAACTTAAATAGCATGTGGAACCACTCGCCGTCCTCCCCCCCGCCCCCTCGCCCCCTCGCCCTGGGATGGAGGAAGGGTGCGGGCCGCGGGGTCCCTCACCCTTCCTCCATCCTCGGAACTCGCGCTAGTCCTCTCTTGCCTCTCTTCTCATAAGTCAACTGTTAATCCGATACCCTTCTTCCAATGCACTGGAAATGATGGTATTTAGCTGTTCCTCGCCCATCCTCAACGTGTTATTACCTCTGCCGAGAGGATTCTCAGGAAGACAACCGAGCATGTCTAGCTCCATAAAAAGAGGAGTATCACACTGCCGTGCTAAGGATGAACACCGTATGAACCTTCAGGCGTTGCCAAATTTCCTTTGAAACAGTACAATTTACTTGGGAAGTTGAGAATATTTATCCTCCAATTTTTCGGACAATATTTTTTATACTCTAATCCAGAATATCTGAAAATTTCATGGTAAAATATGACTAACTTTCTCCCAAAATGAAAATTTTATAGGGAAAAATTTGGCAACTCTCGAATGTTCATACGGCGTTTTTCCTTAGCACGGCAGCATAGCTCGACCCCTCTCAGCTTTGTCGAAAGTTATGAAGGCCGCCATTCGCGGCTACCACTTTTGCCGACTCACCTGGGTTTCTCTGAAAGTCTCTGTTAAAATATATGTAATGTGGGATCGTATCTGAAAATTGCCAACAAGGATAGATTCACATTCGACGAACCCGATGAATCGGGAAAAACGCGGAAAATCGAAACCTGAGGACTCCAGAATAGAATGTCGAGAGCATCACATTCGTGGGGATTAGGCTCGCATGTCGCGGGAAAGGTCGAGGTGAAAATGTCATCATTTGATTTAAATCGAGATTTCGCCGCGCTTCGAATATCTGTCTGCACGTCACTGCAAGCTTAATTTACGCGTAAGAGTAGCGATACTTCAACCTTCTTGAATGGGCGCGATCTATTCGCGCCTACCCTATGAAAGTGAATGGATTCTACTTTAAATATACAAGATTTTTTTCATGGAAATGAAGAATTTGGCTTTCTCTTTCCCGCAGCTCCATGAATTTTATTCCGTTCGAAGTCCTATGAAGATGAATTTAAATGTGAAGTATAGTTTCGATCTCATGAGTGTAAACGGATGCCTGTCTTATGATTCAAGCAATATCTAGAAAAGCAGAAGAGAGGCCTCTTGGTATAAAGCACACAATTCATGTTTTGAGGATAAAGAAAGGGACGTAGAAACAAGAGTGTAACTATCACGGAGACAAAATCACTCCGAAAATGTACCTAGATATCATGAGTGACTTGAACGCACGGGTAAGAAGAAGGAGGGTCTCTTGCGGTGGAAAGTAATGCAACTCATGTTTCGAGGATAAAGAAAGGGACGTAGAAACAAGAATTTAACTATCACGGAGACAAAATTACACCGAAAATGTGTCTAGATATCATGAGTGACTTGAACGCATGTGTAAGAAGAAAAAGGGTCTCTTAGTGGAAAGTATCGCAACAAGAATTTAACTATAACGGAGACAAAATCACACCGAAAATGTGTCTAGATATCATGAGTGACTTGAACGCATGTGTAAGAAGAAAAAGGGTCTTTTAGTGGAAAGTATCGCAACAAGAATTTAACTATAACGGAGACAAAATCACACCGAAAATGTGTCTAGATATCATGAGTGACTTGAACGCATGTGTAAGAAGGAGGAGGGTCTCTTAGTGGAAAGTATCGCAACTCATGTTTCGAGGATGTAGAAAAGGACTTACAAATAGTGTATGTACGATTATAAAACACCGAGAGGAGTGAACGAACTTTCCTCTCGAGTGAGCTTTTCTCCGCGGGACGTCGCGTCGTAGGCCCCGGGATGAGAAAAGGCGGCGTTGAGCAATCGGGATTGAATCGCAGGATGCGCACTCGGTGAGTCACCGAACGCGTGGCGCTGCACGAGAGTGAAGAGTGAAGAAAAAGCGCCACAACAATGAATGAATGGAGGAAACGGAAACATGGTAGGAGTCGGCCGGTGCAGCCGCCAACCGGCCAAGAGCCTTCACCCATTTCTGTCACTGATACCGTGTGCCGAGTGGCAGTGGCGCTACGGCCACATGTCCACTCCCGCCTTGCTCGACTACCTCTTACACTCCCGACTGCCGCTCTAAAGTAGTTTGAGCCTTTGAATGTTGCCGAATTTTGTTTGAGGAAACGCGAATTTTCTCGGAAACTTGCGAGTACTTCTCTGTAAGTTTGCCTCAGGATTCTATTCGTAATTGGACCCGTATTATCTGAAAATTTCAAGGGGGAATATTTCTAACGAACCACAGAAATAATTGTTTCGTCCGGGTAAATTTGGCAACTTTTAAATGTTTTCGCAGCGTTTTTACGTATCGCGGCAAAGCTATATGTGATGCAAGGAAAAAGGCGTGATTAACGGATGCAATATCATGAAGAATGATGACCCGCGGGCTGTGATCCGCTCTTCGCATAATCAGGTTCGAGCACTGGCTTGTGTTCTTGCAGTTTTATCTCCGCATGGTAGACTACAGAGCTGGATCTTCTATCTTATACCGTTGGTATACTAAGGATCTCTATTCCTTCTCTGAAATGGGGACAAAAATTGGAAGTAGAAATTACGTGCGTTACCTCCTTGCATGTCGACAAAACTATCTTGAATTTTTCTGCGAGACTTGATGATGTGGTATTCTTTACCAAGGAGTTGCTTGGATTTTGTCTGTATGACTCTTTTACGGAGACTTAAACGCAATTTTAAGAACATTTTTGTCACAAAAATAGCCAAAAAATAAATTAATTAAAATTCGATCAAATTCTCAAGTCTTACATTAATTATTAGTTGGACCATACTTAGCAGAAAGGAAACAAGCCACATCATCTATTGCCAAATATAACTGGGCACTTTAATTTTTTAGGAGAGAACGTTTGTGCGGACTCCTTAGGAAATTTTAAGGAATTTGCCTGGTCCTATGGAGAAAATTCACTGAAATTTACACGAAAATCCGCACAACTGTTTTCACTTAAACAATTAAATCCCCCAATGAAAAGTGGCAATAGCTGATGTGGTTTGGTTCATTTCCGCTTAACGCGGTCCAATTGTAAGCCGTTATGTGAAAACATCTAAAAAAATAATTATTTTGGCGATTTTTTTAACGAGTTTTAGATTATATAGGCCTGAAACAAAACGTCTCCATCGATGTTTGATGACGTCCTTCAAATCACCCCGCACTTTAAGTTGAAGGCCACCGATTAGTTTTCACAACGAATTACAATGGATTTCTCAAATAGTAATAGCACACCGAAGCTTCTTTTTTTTGTACCAATCGACACTCACCATGAACAGTGAATCTGGGTAAAAATGAAGTGAGTCAAATTCTAAAAGTGTGCCTTAAGGTATGTAGATGCACTTTTTTTTCTCTCTCGACGAAGAAGAACAAGGAAAAACCGTCGAAATCTGAAAACCGCGAAGAATGCGCCACATGTAGGCCATCTCCGTCGGCGTTGGCGTTTCCGAATGATAAGTAGGGGCGTGCTACACATTACACAAACAGGTCTCTTCCAGCCGCTCATTGTTGGTGCGGCGGCGGCAGCGGGCAATTTGTTTGGGCACGGGATCGAACAGTTCTCACCGGCCGGGTGCTAAGTGGGTATATCCGTGGTTACTCGAGTGTAACATGCTTACATTTGTTTAGGTCTGTCAGCCGGCTGCGGTTTCAATCAGGATTAGCTTCCACGAGACTAGGCTTTTCTCCGCAAGAATCCACCGCCGCCGACAAACCACTGTATGGGTTCCTGCGATTTATGGTCTTCGATGTTCCGCTGTTAGGATACGTCTTGTTGCCACTCTTATGGTGTGTAACCAGAGATGGAAAGTGAAATTTCTAAAGGCTCAAATAAATTTCACAAAACTCAAAATGTATTAATTTTTTCCGGAATTATTAAGCCTTCGAAAATCCGAAAGCGTCTCAGATGGTCTTCCCGTTGATGCGCCAGGATTATGCTACCCTATTATACTGTGGTGCTGTACACAAAGGGGGCACAAACGGAGTTAAGAGCGAGAAGCCCCAATGTAACCTCTAAATCTTTATCTTGTTATTTTAGTGACTTTTACTCCGGTAGAGGAGCCTACAGCCATCTAGAGACATTTATAACCTCTAAATCTGATGAAAACATTTACAACGCGTGAGAATTTTAGGCTTGGGGTGGAAAATTTCAAATTCGAGAATCACTGTCTAGGCATTTCTTGGCCTCCTGGATGCACCCCCAAAAATTTCAAGAAATTTTACGGGAGTACATTTCATGAAATTTTCCATCTTGTCTTGACACTTATCATTTATAAGTACAGGTTTAACTGATAATCTGTAGAATCTCATAAATCGGTAAGCTATATAGTGTCATTCAAGCTATTTTGACGGTATGCGCTTTGCCACCAGTGGCATGGCATCCTCTGCGATATATTGATTGATCCGCCATGTAAACTTATAGAAAAGGATCGATAATCAGGGTTTTCGTGACGAAAACTTTAATATTCGATTCTTTACCACAGCTTCAATGCGTAAATGTCGATAATCCACCATTCACGCTTGCCGCTTAATCGCTCAGCTTATTGTTTGAATAGGGATTTTACGGTGGCGTTAAAATTACTTCTCTCGAAGCCTTCATTACAAAAAGCCAATGCCAAAAAAGTGGCAGCGTCCGAAGACTACCTTGTACCTTCATTAGTATGTAACCGAAGATGAAGCCTCATAAAAAAGCTGAGGGGCAGCTCATGCAGTCTCACCACTCCGCAAATGCCGCCGGCAGATACCAGTAGCCGGCTCCGTAAATGCTGAGTGTTTATGAGTCCCAGAAATTTTGTAACCCGCTTGTGAAACATTTCCCAGCCGTACTTTGCGTGCTACAAATCACGGTTTTATGTTCATTTTTCCTATTTTCTGTTTTCCTACGTCTTCCGACCGAACAGTTTTTTTTTCTAATATCGACGAAATAGCCTACTCATCACGCTAGCAGCTTAATTTGTGCGTGGAGAATAAATTCAGACATGGGTATTTCAACGCCAGCAGGAATCCTAGCATTGTTGCTAGATTATGCTCTTACTGTGTTTGCTTGTTTCATAGGCATCCAATACGACCACTTTCACTACAAGTGCTCCGATGATCCAAAAGCCAGTTATTGATGTTGACACAGAATTTCGTGAGATAAGTAATGTGTCGTTAAAATTCCTTTTCTGGTCAAAGAATGGGATCAAGTTCATCCATGGTGTACCTGAAATTTCAAACATATCTGGTCGATAACGATTCTAGCTTCTAAGCTCATCACAATCATCTATTACTAAATATTCACCCCAAAATGGCAAATAATTTCCACTAACTTTTTTCCTCCCTTTTTGTGAGAGATTAATTCCCTCTTTGCGAATGTTAATGCAGCGAAACTTCGAATCTCAATTCTCTGGTTCAAGAAAGTTGTAATAGGTGGCTCCTCTGTTTATCTTTGTAACCTCTGTGATTCGATTGAATTCAGTGGCGAGGCGTGAATGATCGATTATTGATATTTACCCATTTGTAGGTATGGTAAAGAATCGATTATTAAAGTGTTCGTTGCAAACACCCTGCTTATCGATACTTTTCCATAGGTTTAAGTGGCACCTCGATAGATACCACAAAGCACGCCACACCACTAAAATTGATGTCAGTCAAAATTAAAGAGTCGTGAAAAGTTCCAAAATTTGTTCTTGTCCAAGCTTTTCTCTCGTTGGACAGCACTGCCTTCTATACATGCAAAAGCTCTGCTCTGATGACCCAAAGTTCTTATACGTGTATAATTAAGCAGTCGTGCTAATCAAACTATCAATCAATAAATTCGACCGTCATTCCTTACATTTTTCCCCCGACAACATGAATCGTAGCAGTATTCCTGTTTAGCCAGATACATGGGTGATATCACCACGAGAAGGACACATTTACCATGATTGATTCGACCGCCAATCAACCTTCACACTCTTCTTCTCCCGACCTAATGGTACCAGGGTACCTTCCAGTTGACCCGAGGTCCGTTCAAATGTGCAAACAGTGTACAATCTCCTTCCCGAGTCATGAAAGTTTTGAAAATGGGAAACGCGACTGTAACCTTCCGCAACACGCACTGAAAAAAGTACTCCGGCCGTAGAAGCTGTACTTACTGGCTATTTAGACGTACCGTCTGCGTTCCGGGCTCAGCGGCCGAAATTTCCGGTCGTAGCACCCGCGGAGCAATCGAAGCTACGGCTCCGGCACCCGAAACTTTCGGCCTCTAAGTCCGGAACGACGGTAAGTCTACATAGCCCATAGCTTGTTTTTTCAGTGCACCCACAACTATTCTTTCCAAACGCAGTGAATAGCCATGAAAATTCTAAGAGATTTCCCAGCACAAATCGGCAATCCGGAGTCAGATTTCGGGATCAGACGTTCGGACATGTAACCGAGAGCACCTACCGCGTTAAACGTAGCGCCCGTCCGTAACGCAGCATGCACGGTGGCACCAGTTTCGCCAGATCACTCGCGAGGAACCCGGCCGGGTTCCCATTGATCGAACGGAGGAAAATCACGATTTTCCAGCACGAAGCGACGACCACGTGGTCACTATTGGGGCTCGTAAAACCCGTAATTATTATGAAACGGACGGCGGATAAACGCGCCGCTTTTTATAGTGTGCCCCCGTCCCCTCCCTCCGTCCAGGGCTACGTCGCGGTCCTAATGCATTTTGCAGTTATACAAGGACGTTACATCAGTACCGCTGATAAAATGCCTCTGAAAAGCCTCGCGCGGCTTCGAATTCAAGGTTCAACCGGAGTCGCGGGGTGAGCGTCGGGCGCGGGAGGGTGAGATGTTTTAATTTCACCGAGGCGATGCTGAAACTAATAGCGGCGATCGTATCTAATCGGCGGTCAGTCGACACTCCGGGAAGGCGGTTATGTCATGTAGATTTTACGTCGACTTCGAGGAAGAACCGTGTCCAAAGGCATGTGAGTTTGCCTAGGTGTTGCACTGAAAAAAAATTCTCGGCGTTTTTACCAAGGTCCGTTGGTACCTTTACCATCTCACTTTTTTAGCAATTATTGGTAATTTTACCAAGATAGACTGGTAAGCTTACCTAAAAACCGGTATTTTTACTGTTTTTTTCAGGTAAGAATACCACTTTCATTGGTAATCAATTCCCGGTAACTTTGCCATTTCATCTCGGTAATTATACCACAGTCGATAAAAAATATTGGTGTTTTTACCGGGGTCCAATAAAATTACCGAGAAAGTTCAATAATTTTACCGAGATTTCTCAGTAAAATTACCAATTCTATATGGTAATTTTACCAAGAAAAAACTGGGATCAAATAGAACCCTGAATTCTCGGTAATTTTACCCTTTTCTTAGTAAATACACAGAGATTTTTTTTCAGTGTGGAAGCGGCCATTTTGCGCGTCATTTGGTGAAAGCTCTTGCAGGCTTCGTGTTAAAATTGATAGAAAAAGCTGTAGACAAAGAGGACAAAAGGGATTTGAAAAGATCCTATCGGTGGAAGTGGGTGGTTGCAATAGACAAAGAAGGTGGATAATAGACTAAATAACAGCAACCCACGAGAGACCCTATGGTTAGATTATCATTTTCTCTCTTAGTCTATAGGAACCAACCATTTCAACCAACAGGATCGCTCCATACTCCCTATGTCTTTTTTGTCTAGCTTTGTCCATGAATATCAATAATCAGCTCGCAGATGTGACACGTTTCATGCAAACCGTATGTATATCTTTACACAATATGTGACGGGATTTATAAAAGTGGACCTTATCTTCCAAAATAGAGGTATCGGTATCACTGCGTAGCGGAGAAGAATTCGAACATTTAAGCACATGTTTGACCCTTGAACCTCAAAAATTAAGGGAGGTACGACGCCTTAAAATTCGCAGTTAGAATTTCTAAAGTTTAGGTTAAAAGGTCAGGAATTCTAACTCGCACTCAGAAAAGAAGCAACTAGCACTCTCTGTGGCGAGAAAATGAAACTACGTCACCTTATATGAAAATTCAGATTTTTAGGGGGCAATTTTTAGGGGCCACGTTGGCGCAGAGCCTTCATTTTTTAGGCGCCATGGCCGATTTTTTAGGCGCATTTGGCGCGTTGGCAGCTGTGAGTTTCGAACACTGTTTAGCAACGATATATCTTCAAGAAAATGCTCCGATACTTGACCCTTCTACACGAAGAGAATAAACCACAGCTAAAAAAGCTGGTTACGAATTTAGTACCTGACAGCTATCTGTCAAGTGCGCCAGTGCAGCCCCAGATTTGCTGGAGGGAATTGTAACGCTCGTTAGTTAGAACTGCAATTGCTGGCAAAAAAGCGTCACTACGGCGTCACGTCGTGGCGGCGCGCTTCAAGAAAAAACATCGTATGAACCTTGGAACAACGCCGAATTTCGTTCGATATGAAGCCTATTTTAAAGAGAACCTTCTAATGTTATTCCTTCAATGGATCACTAGACAAGGTACGAATTTAAGCATTTTGATACATGTTTCTAAACCAGAATTTTAAGTAGAACACGATTCGCGCAACGAAAATTACTGAAACCAACTTCTAACGAAGATATTAACGTTTTTATTTCACATTGGTTACGAGGAATTTGAACTGCCCGCTCACAAGAAACTCAAAGCTCTACGTGAGTCAAATCGCGCACTCCAACGGTTTCAGCAAGCTTCTCGATCGAGCAATGTCCATTTCCCACCATGTGTTTTTCAAACTATAAGTAATTTGCTACAGCTGAGCCGAAGCGTCATGATAGAGGTTGCCAGATTTTTTTATCGCAGAGACGTTCATGATAACGTTTAGCGCGCGATGTGAATCACGTAGAGCATTGAGTTTCCATGAGCGGGTGGTTTGAATTCACGCACCAAGAATCATTAAATATCTTCGGACGGAGTTGATTTCGGTGATTTTCGTTGTGCGCACCGTGTTTTACGTAAAATTTTGGTGAAGAAACATGTATCAGAATGCTGAAATTCGTACCTTGTCTAGTGGTCCATTCTTCAGAAAATTATATGGGAAATGTAATCTTAAGTATCAAACAAATTTAAAAAAAAAAAAAAAAAAAAAAAAAAAAAAAATCCATAACTTTCTCCAAAAATAAATATTTCATCGAGAGAGATTTGGCAACGTTCGAAAGTTCGTACGCCGTTTCTGCACAGTACAACAGCACAACAGCGCGGTAAAGTGCGTCAAGTGTAGCACGGAGCGGGAGCAGGCACCCGCTGATTGGCAATAACTCGGATCCGAATCCTCGCGGTGATCACTCGGAATTAGAATTCAAACAGCCTGATTAGCATAGTCTGACCGTGCGCAGTGACGGTGACGGGGTCTGAGGCCAAGATTCTGAGAGGGGGGCCGGGGGACCGGCTCCTGGCTCCCCGCCCCCCCTCCTTCACCGCCCGCTCCAGAAAGAGACCGTTCCCGATCAAGTTCAAAGAGCAATGAAGGCTATGAGGTTGAAAAAGGGACTTCCGTAACGTTGAATTCAGCATAAATATGACGACTTGAGCTTTCGGCAAGTGTGAGTTATAATATCGATGTTAAAGCAGAACTCGAAAACAAATAAGGACTTCAATTTGCAGTTAAAGGATTGAATTCTTGAATCGAGACTGAAATTGCTGGAGTGAGCAGTCTCTCGGTAATGAAGCAACTGTACGTACCTATAAGTTAAATGTGTCTTTCTTATTGAAGTCTCCACCGCGCCGCGCTGACCACACTGTGTTTGGCGCAATGCTTGAAGTATTCCTACAGTCTTGTAGGCGATATGCGTCTCACGGTAACCGCTGCTGACGGCACTGTGTTTGACGCAATGCGTGAAGTATTCATGCAGTCTTGTTCGCGCTATGCGTTTCACGCAGACCGCACTGTGTTTGACGCAGTGCGTGAAGTATTCATGCAGTCTTGTTGGCGCTATGCGTTTCACGATGACCGCACTGTGTTTGACGCAGTGCGTGAAGTATTCATGCAGTCTTGTAGGCGCTAATATGCGTTGCATGCCGACCGCTGCGCCGAGGGCTTCTCCTTTTCATCTCAAGTCCTCGTCATCATTGCTCTCTGCGCCGCGCCGCGCCGCGCCGCTCCAGGCCGAATTGCGTGTTTAGTTCCTCTCTTACCTCAACTAATTAAAGATGCTGTCTCTTGTATCACCGAAAGACGACAAAATTAGAAATTACCTAA
The DNA here is from genome assembly GCF_001854935.1 of Bemisia tabaci. Classification (NCBI taxonomy): domain Eukaryota; kingdom Metazoa; phylum Arthropoda; class Insecta; order Hemiptera; family Aleyrodidae; genus Bemisia; species Bemisia tabaci. The sequence continues at coordinate 2,859,029 of NW_017564582.1, read as the reverse complement.
CTCTCAGGAAATGAGGGATTTCGTCGCCTTTTCTCGTTTGTGATTTTTTTTCTGCGTCCAATTTTTTTTATACGCCTATAAATTTAAAAAAAATTGCTAAATTTGCCGCCATGGGCCGCGGACCACGTGGCAACCCCGTAAATCTGGCCCTGCGAGTAAGCAGTCCCTTTCATGACGATACCACTATTCGACCACGTGGGAGCTCGGGTTGGTTGCCTGCATTAAAGATTGAAGGCGGACTGGTGGCGTTGAAATCATCTTTTCAATTTGGTTAAAAAACTAATTTTCTTGTATGTGCTCAGCAGCCAGCAAAAAGGCTGATGGCCCTTGCTGCTGTTTGACTGTCCATAAGGAAATGTTGAATCCCTGGAGGTAAAGGTTTTCACCCATCGCCAAGCGGTTAGCGCAGGGTTTCCTCCTATCTGTGAAGGCCAGTTGCGCTGGTAACAGAATCGTGTTTTGATGCTTGACTCTTGTAGATTAGTTAAAAATAACAAGATTTGTCCGAACAGCAACTTTCTACGTTCAAAATAAACCCAAATATCGTCCCTTGAAAAGTCGGGTTTTTGACGTCATCCACCGGGACAACCATGTTATGCACTTCCGCGGTGGATGACATCATAAATCGAGTTTTTCAAGGCGCGATATCTTGCCTAATATTCAACGCAGAGTTGCTGTTTGGATAGACCTTATTATTTTTAGTTTATCTGCAAGATGAAAGCACCAAAACACGATCCTGTGACCAACGCAACTGACCTATTGAGCCTTAAACAATGGAAAAAAAACGCATTGGATCTAGAGTCGAGACTCTTAAAAACATCGACAAGAAAAAATACTCTTGATTCAATCAGATTTAAGCTTAAATCAAGAACCAAGCCTCTTAATTTGAGCGGATTTCCTTTTGATTTAGGCTTAAATCTGATTGAATCAAGAGTCCTTTTTCTTGTCAATGTTTTCAAGAGTCTGGACTCTAGATCCAATGTGTTTTTTTTTTCCAGTGAAAAGAAAATCGGGCGAATTTCAACGAACGATCTGTCCTCAGTGTAGACAGCGGTGTTTTTGTCACCGGTCGAGCGAGCGATGCAACTGGCCGTGCTCGGTTCGGCGCGGCCGGCTTCGTCGCCCGGCGAGGCGCCGCGACGCCTGAAATTGATCACAGTTCATTAGCGCTCATTTGATTAACAGTTCACTGATTCAGTGCTCATTGCTGAGCCCAATTTGAGCGGCTCTATTTGTCCGCCCGCTGCAGTTCGAGTCCGATGATTCGAGTGTCGCCGCGCCGTTCGAGCCATCTCTAGATGCACTTCTGCGGTTCCCCCTCACCCCAATTATGCAACACCAGAGGTTGGTCAAGTTGGCATTGCGACACGGCGTTTGGATCACTCATGGGAAATGATCTAGATGCCTTCGGTTGTATTTTCGTCAAATATTCGCTCCGAATCTACCGTTGCATGATGCCGCCGCTTCTGTTACCCTTTGAAAAGAAGGTCGGAATAAAATGATGCCACGTTGCTATGAGCACCGTAGAACAAATCAATGAAAGAGTTTGGGCATAAACAAAATGTGGAAACTTTAAAAACGCATATCTTCGTTAGAAGTTGAAAAATGGCTCCGTCGATTTTCTCGTACATTTTTTATAGAATGTAGCCCGCAAAATTTTTAATTTGACGAAATATCATTAATTTGCAGTTCTAGTAGAAAATTTAATGTCTTACCTCTTTCCTAGGCTTGTTCTATTATGCATTCCGTCGCAACGTCATTTTCTGGGGTCAAAGATACTTTGGGTTTTTAAAAAAAAGAAGAGAAAATTTGATTGATCGTATTAACCAATTAAGCAATGGATGATACGCGCAGGTGTGAGAATTCGGTTCGCTTTAACAGTTCGTATTCATTTCCGCATTAAATATTCATCTTAGTCCTCTCCTTCTTTTTACAGAGGTGGGGTGCATTTTATTTTAACGACACTCGAAAAAGCAAAAACTTCAAAAAGTAAGAAGGCAAGACGGTGAGATGAGGTTGGGAACTCCTTCTATTGAGTGATTATGCAATTTTAGCTACGTTGAAGTTAAAATAGTTGTATCCCGTCCCTTACTTCTGGTGTGCGAATTTCTATTATCAGTTCATGTCGGCATGGAAGGCATGATAGGTTACAGGAATTATTCCTATAGATAGTTGACGAATATGAGGGAAACTGCAGAGCATCATGTGGAATTTTCAAAACTGGTATGTGATTTATTGTCTCAATTTCTTTTGCTACTCTTGGTCTTGAGAAAATGAGTGGAATTTAAATTTTGCCAGTTTGCTTTTCATGAGTTTTAAAAACTTTTACGTGAGAAACAACTCACCTTTCGGTTTCTAAGAGAAGTTCACGATAGCCTTATTCCGTAACAAGTATAGGCCTTGCACGAGAGAATGTCAGATCTCTTTTTCTCCTATGTAGACTCGTACATAAATTACAAGGTGCTGCATTGCTCGCCACACAGTGGATCGAGCCCATTAGAGAATTCTGACAAAATTTGAAAAACTTTGAAAGCTTATTCCTTCGGAAATATGAGACGGAAAAGTTCACAAGTGGTTCCATTGGGCTTATCATGAAATCCTCCTTCAATCGTGACGAAATAAACATCAAAATTTGCAAGTTTATTAAAAAAATTTAAGGTCTGACCTCTTTCAATCGGCTTGCACTGAAAAAAAATTATCGGCGTTTTTACCAAGGGCCGTTGGTACCTTTACCATCTCACTTTTTTTACCAATTATTGGTAATTTTACCAAGACAGACTGGTAAGCTTACCTAAAAACCGGTATTTTTACTGTTTTTTTCAGGTAAGAACACCACTTTTATTGGTAATCAACTCCCGGTAACTTTGCCATTTTATCTCGGTAATTCTACCACAGTCGATAAAAAATATTGGCGTTTTTACCGGGGTCCAGTAAAATTACCGAGAAAGTCAATTCTTTTACTGAGATTTTTCGGTAAAATTACCAATTCCATAAATGGTAATTTTACCAAGAAAAAACTGGTATCAAAAAGAACCCTGAATCCTTAGTAATTTTACCCTTTTCTTCGTAAATACACTGATGTTTTTTTTCAGTGTGTTCCATTGTGCGCCACCTCGAGTGTGATATTTTTTGTGAGTGTTACAGTTCCTCCGCGGCAACTTTCGTTTTCAACATAGCTGGAATGCTGGCTCTGTTGAATTCTCGGATCGATAGTCGCATCACACTCCGGCTCGCTTCGACTAATTTTGTTGGGAGTATAATTTGGTCGCCCCGCTCTGAAATTAAATCTTCCTTACGTGCCTATCGGCGGCCTGCACGAAGGTACTCGATCTCCAACGCGGCTCGTTAATTTTTTTCATAAATCGAGAGGCGGTTCAGCGTTGCTTTCGCCCCCTCCCCTCGAACCTCAGCAACGCAGCTTGGGCGCTTCGCATGCCTCAGCCAGGTTCCATCAAGATTCTAAATTTCTCGGAACAGAGTGGTGGGAAAAGAGCAGTGGCGTGGCGTGCTTTGCGATGTATCGATTGTTATGCCATTTAAACCTATGGAAAAGGATCGATTAACACGGTGTTCGCAGCGAAAACCTTAATAATCGATTCTTTACCATAGGTTTAAATGACATAAAAATCGATACATCGTAATTCACGCCACGCCACTGGAAAAGAGGCTGGAGACCTACCCACTTGGGGCTTCAAGAAAATTCGCAGGTACATCGCATGTTAACCGACAAAATGATGGTATGTAAGCATCTCAGGTTTCGTGACGCTTTGAAAAGTCCCTGGCTTTATTCGAGTTTTGGGAAATTTTTCCAACACTCACGAACGAGTGTCCTTGAATTGTAAATGGACGTATTATGCTAAAAGGAAATATGTTGCTCGCAAACCCTATGCACATAGTTCCTTTTAGCATAAATACGTTCAAATTACCTGGCGCATTTGGTTCACGGCCGTTTGGACGATAGGTCTTTTTCCCGTCTGCCGTTGAGACTTCCAATATTCGAAGCGTAGATGTTGAGTCGAAAGTCAACACTCGTTTGTATCAACCCTCGTCAGTGGTGTCGTCTGAAGTGACACGTTAACGTGTTGAGTAGTGCTGATTCAAAGCCAATCAGAGATTTTCTTTTGTCTCAGCATACGATGAGTGAGCTCTAGTAAGAAAGGAAAAAAGAATCCCAATGCTGAAGGAATGTTCGAAGGCCTTAATTGTTTTCTTTTTTTCCTCTTGATAAATCCCTGCGAGTATTTGAAAAATCATTCGGAAGAACGAGAAGACGCTCTTAACTCCTTGTTTTGACTCATCACAATTTCTTCATACACTCTTAGTAGTCCTCGATTTTGGCTTTAAAAGCTGTCACGGCCCTTGCATTTACATATCCACATATAGAAAGTCATATTGTAAAATCTTAGCCTTTGATACGCCAAATTGAAAGAAGACATCAATGTCTCGTAGTTGAGGAACAAGAGAATCATGGTGATTAGGCATGGTGCGGCGGATTGCCACTATTACGATGTATCGATTGTTCTGCCATTTAAACCTATGGTAAAGAATCGATTATTAAGGTGTTCGCTGCGAACACCCTGTTTATCGATCCTTTTCCACATGTTTAAATGGCATAACAATCGATATCGCAAAGCACGCCACGCCACTGCTCACAAGCTACAACGCAACGTCCCGACATTGTTTGCGTTACGTATGTTCAGACTTCAGGAGTTACTCTTACTGTGAAATAATCTAGAGGCAGCGATACGGGACGGCATCACTGTAAACTACCGCCTCCCGGTGTTCTTATCCCGCTCATCAGTTGAGTACATGCCCCTTCGGTGTTCTCAACTTAGGTTTCGAAGACCGAGAGACTGTTCTGAAACAAAAAGTAATTAAACGCATATTTTAACAAATCCTTCTTGAATGACGGGCTTGATAGGACAGCAAGATGAGCTCAAAGAACGCGTTTACCTTTTCCGCACCGTCCGCGTGTCAGATCATCCTGTAAAATAATTGATCCCTGAAGGAAATTCTGCGACATCTGCAACCAAAATTTCCTGAGGTACTAATTTCACCCATTAGAATCCAGTTTTTAAGGCACAATTTGTCATTTCTCCTTTGAGTGATGGTGAGTTAATACCTATTAACGCCAAGAATTTTATTGGTCCTAATTTTTTTTTTTTTTTTACTTTTTCCCTCCATTTCCTCCTTTTTCCTCTTTTCACTTTTTTTCTGCAACTAAAAAAGTTCCAACGAAGCGTAATCCTCACTTCTTTAAGCAAAGGCAAAAGATTGGGCCTGCCCTGATCTGAGCAAAACTTCCGCCTCGCCTAGTGGGAGTTGCCTTTGATCTGTAGGGAGTTTTCAGTTCATGTGATAGCTGAAAATCCTTTGAAATGAACAACTGAAATCCTAGTTGAACTTTTTTATGCTAAAAGGAACAATCATGAGCTTATAGGATTTGCATTCTTCATAGCGCCGTTTGAATCAGTTCATTTGTTAGTAGATTATCACCAGTGAAATTTCCAGTTAGAAATTCCAAATAGTCTCCTAGTTTTTAAAAAATCTACGAGAGGAAATTTGACAACATTGAATTGGAGTTACGTTCTTTTGTTAGGAAAACGACGGATTATCCTCAATCATCAGTGCATGACCGCACGTTCCCTCTTTAAGAAGACTCGTCAACAGTGTTTTGACTGTCTCCCCCTTCCCCACCGCGCGCCCACTAATGAATTTTTGATTAATCGAGCCAACTAAACCCAAGCCCGCTCAGCCCTTCCCATCCTTGCAAGTATTTCGGTGCTCATCACCATTTCAGAAAGAATCTCTGTGCTCTGTGTGATTAATGCTGATTTGAATTGTTACACAATTTACATCAGTGAAGTCGCAGTCGGTTCGCTAACCTCAACAATGAGGAACAATGAGACACTCTGATCGTCAGATTAAGTAGATGAATGGAAACAATAACCGAATCGACGAGGTGCCGGAGCAAAATCGATGTGCAAGAATGCTGCGTTTTTGGTGATTGTGATCGTATGATTTTATCTCGGGACTTTTCTTCCGGCCAATCGATCCGATGAGAGAACAGGAACAGTTTTGAAATGTCAATGACTGCGTTTATTTGTGCAAAGATTATGTAAGGCATGAGAAGAAATTAACGTTTCAGCAGGCACATTTTAGAACCTCCAAATCCTCCTTTTTTCAAAGGGAACGCACGAATCTATAACCAGATGATACCTCTGACTTCATGAGTATTTTTTTGAGTATTTTGAGTGCTCTGACTTCATGAGTATTTTGGGCTCATTGAAACGTGCTTGATTTCTTTCGATAAAATTTGTTCAAAATAAAAATACTTTTTTAATAGAGGGCTCAGTTGTTCGGAAATTCTGTTTGTACGTGGCTTCATTCCTTCTAGAAATCCATACCTATCTGCATGGATCTTATTTTTTACAGTACCTAACTTAGGAGACCTGGATTATTAGTGACCCCGCTCAAAAAATGTGCGATTTCTCTTATTTACAAAAAATAAAACAGGGAAAAATACGAATGGGAAGTATGGATGGGAAACGAAACATTTCACACACGAAATTTCCTCTCTGTAGAAATGTCCGGTAAGAAGTGAACTTTTTTATACACCTCCTGGCAAATGAAGAACGTTTCTCCAATAGTAAAATATATTTAGACTGCATTTCAATAACTCCTGGCTCATCGCTCAATGTCAGATACTTTGTTTATAAAACTAGTAGTTCCTAATTGCAAAATATATTCCATTCCACCTAATATAAACGAAGAACTCCAATACAATACAAGGATCGGTGTGTCAAAGCCACCTGTATTTCAAATTTGTTACCATTAAGTTTAGGTCGGCACGCAAGCGTTGTATGATATCAATGCCGACACATTTATTAACGATTTAACTAAGCTTTTAAAAGACATATAAAATGTCTAAAAGCGTGTCCTTGCACATAATACTTTTGTGCAAATAAAAACAAGCAGTGAACTCCAACACAATGTGTTGATAAGGCGCGTCATTAACTCGCACAAATCAACCCCTTTAGTTTTCATTTATAGAGATTTCAAAATAGGTAAGTAGCACAACAAGAGAATTCATACGATCCAAAACTGAAAGATCAACGATGCACTTTGACGAGACCGTGTATTGTGAATGTAAAAAGCCATTCGAACGAGTTTAAGTTTTTTGATCTGCCCCAAGCAAAACCTTATCAGATTCTTAAAGAAAAGTGCTACGCAATAATTTAAGCGAAGAAAGAAAAAATTTTGTCGAACTCCTGAAAGATAAAGTCGATTTAAAGGTATTTTGGGGCTAAAATACCCAAATCACCAGCATTATAAATCCCGTTATATTATTGAAAAGAAATTGACTCGACATAAATTCAATGCATTAGATATGTCTTGATTTTGTTATTTTAAACGTATTTCCATGCAAAGAAGTTCAACCATGTCCATGCTTTATTCATTCATGAATTGAAAGTAAGCAATCTACATCCCGAAAATCTACCGATTTGCCGTATTAAATTGTAGAAACTTGATATACCAAGTCGATGCACCCACTCGTTGAATTTACCAACCAATTTTGTGAGTGCAAATATGTAAAAATCAATATGCTATAGTCATTTTGGGTGCATTTACTTTTCATGAAACAATAATAATTTCAATCCCGAAAAACCATCAATTTTCCGTATAAAATCGAAAAAATCGAAATGTGTCGACTCTCTGACGTGAACATTGGATTCTACGTGTAAAAATACTCACGTATCGATATGCATATCAGAAAACCAGAACCAGAACGGAAACCATGTGTGGACACAGTTAGCAGTCCGCGGCAACATCCATTCAACTGAATAATGGTAAAAATTAGATAGAATTTTAGCCGCTTTGCCCGCCTCTCCTCGTTATTTACAAACCGCTCCTATACTCATCTCAAAATTTTTCTCAGAGCTTTGTGTTATTATCAGCTTCCATTTAAATCCCGGTTCGATGACCGAATTGGCTGCCCAAAAAGCAAGCCATTTTTGAAAGGTTCTATGAGAAATTCGTGATATTATCGGCTCTCAGGAAATCACCCCATGGCTATAATTGGTGGTATAAATGTTTGAGTGCCTAAAATAATCGTATTATTCAAAAAACTAAGGCACTAAACTATGGAGTCAGTTTCTTTTTAATAAAATAACGGGATTTACTCCCCGTGATTTAGCTATTATAGCCCCAGAATACTTTTAAAGCGCCTTTACTTTCCAGAATCTTGACGGAATTATTTTTTAGCTTAAACGACTTAAGAGACACTGTAGTTAAAAAATATAAAGAATTTTCGAGTTTGACAAAAAAAAAAAAAAATGTTCGTTCAGGCACACCGTGTATTGTATGGAGTACTGCTGCTATTCAAACCTTATCTTCAGGTCAAAATTCTTACAAGGAAGCCCCTTGCAAGAGGCGAATTTTTTGGAATTTCTCCCAATTTTTTCTCCGTTACATAATTGAATTGCTTGTCAAATTCTGAGGTCAATTATATTTAATTGTAATTTATACATTTCTTTTTTTCCCTTCATTTTATTTTTTGTCTGGAGAAGTTTCGTTGATTACTTCGGATTTCGAATACTGTAACTTCTCTTCTATTCGGCCGATTTTTATGAATGAGACCTCTTTTAATTCGTGTTTTAACGGAGAGTGAGGAAAAAATTGCAAAGTACACGCGAAACAATTTTTTTTTAAAATTGGACGAATCCTAGCGTGACGGTGAAATGGTTAATCAAGCGTAAAATCAAGGGTGAGGGTCCGGGTCGGGTCGCTCGGGAGGACAAAAGAAAATGCCTCTGTGTCGGGACAGAGGTCCGGTGTGCGGGGAGGAGAAGGGTAAGTGGTTTTCTGTAAAAGCAAACTGATTTCTGTATGTGTTATGGTTAGCACATGGTCTAATGAGTTTTGAGGCTCATCACAGATTGCACTTACGGTTGTCTGGCCTGGCCTTCGCTATCAGAGGAAAGGTACCAACTTTTGAAAAGCCTAACAGTGGTGTGGAGATTTGTCAAAGCAACGTTATGAACGAAACGGAGGAGTAATTTTCTCATTCTTAGAGTGCCGGCCTGGTCAGCCATCCTCGAATCAGTTCGCTTGATTCTGCTTATATATGCATATTTTAAATCAGCGCGCCCCACTCTTAGGCTTTTTTTAAAAAAACCAAGTAACGTAGACTCTTGGTATTCACTGCACATAAACTAGGGAGCCCCAGAATGAGAAACAACTTTAAATCATAATTATTGACGGAAAAATAAACTTTTTACACGCTTTGGAAAATCTCAGAAGTTCGCGGTAGTCACTTTTCGGTAAGGAACTAAGGGACTCGGTTATTGTATCGAGTGGGGGGTCGAAACGATCGCAAAGGCGGTATACTACGTATACGCGCCAAAAATCAACGCTGATTATAAGGAGCCATCAAGACAATCCATTATGTACAGCCCCCTACTTCTACGAATCGTCATCACATCTGTTGAATTTCTTTGCTCTCGTTTTCAACCTTGCGTTGTCAACGTGCCAACAAGTGGAGACCGTGAACGTTCAAAGATCAAAATTAGGTCATTTTCTGCACGATCGAAGTGGCCATTGCCACGTTAGTCGACATCCGATCTCCTGCCACATCTTTTTTACGTGGTGCTCTTAGCGAGCAGGGTTTCAAATGATTTTTTTCTCATTTGGAAGATTTGAAAGGACGATGCAAGGCTGATTATTAATAAAAAGTAGGACGTACTTTTAAAAGGCAGTGTTTTTTTTTCAAATTCACGTTTTCATTTACGGAATAATTAAAAGCCTAGGGTTTACTTATTTCTTGATTTCTCTTTTTTTTTTTGCATGCGTATAAATGCATATTTGAATGAAATTGGTGAGTTTTCGAGCGCTTCATGCTCCACGAAATGGTTTTCTTCTTTCTATATCTTTCCTTTTCTTTAACCGTCGAAAAGTCGTGAAGGCTCCGGAGGATTGCGTCACTCACTCCCTGCGCCCTTTTGAACTTAAAGCGAAAAGAGGAGGATAGATGAAGGAGGGGGGGAGGAGAGAGCGAGAGCAACCATCCATGCCTTTCTAAAGTGAGAAGATCTCAGACCATCAGATCCAGTGTGAAGTCAATTTTTCAAGTTTTTATGACATTGTTTTCTCGACATTGCACACATTCTTTCGACATATCGCAACGCAGCGGGGCTTCCCTCTCTGCAAAAGTAAGGTGAAGAAGAACTTTCACGTATCATGTCTATTTTTTACCGAACGTCACACAGGCATAACATACCGAAGACCCGAACCGTGGATCGTTAGACAATAAGAGGATTCTGTTCAATTAGACAGCTATGCTATGAGCATGATTTATGAAGACAGGTAGGTTTAGCCTCTATTCTGGCGCGAGTAATTAGTAAGGAGTCTCATCGTTGCTTTGCTAACGTGAGGGCGTGACTGCCTCCTGAGATGAGCCCTTTCGGCCATTTACCTTCTTGTTGTTCAGGACTCACGTAATGATGGAGATACGTTGTTTTACCAGAGGAGCGACATCATCTAGGATGGGTTAAGTCGATGCTTTTGGATATTGAGACTAACATTGCGTTCGGAACCGTGGTGTTGCGTGAATGATCGGCTATCGATATTTTCTCGATTGAAGCCATGGTGAAGAATCGATTATTAAGGTTTCTATTGCGAATGCCGTGATAATAGATCCTTTTTCAGAGGTTTAAATGGCAGATTAATAGATTTATCGCAATTCACGACATGTCATGCTGTCTTGGAACATCGCGCGCCTGCAACGTAATCCCTGCCCTTCTTGACCACCCAATCCGCGTTTCATACATGTTTTGACTATGTGCGGTCACAGCCACTGTGCTCGAGTCGAATATCGATCTGACCGCTATAAATTACGTCAGTTGAGGAGAGTAATGAGGTCTATCATCTTCGTTGATTGGGATTGCAGTGTGTGGTTTAGCAAACAATTCACTGTTGATTACTTTGTATGGGTACTTTTTCATTTTTTTATGATCAAATTTTTTAAGCAAACGTGGATTTAAACAAGTAGCTAAAATAGCTTGTATAAAAAAATCACCTTTTAAAAGCAATCAAAGCGTTCGATAGGACGCTCCTTGAAAGTCTCATACACTCTAAAGTAAAAAGTTTTTGTTAAGGTATTGCAAGGTCTCACTCTTATCAATCAGGAGTCAGCTATATCCTTGCGATAGAATGAAAGAAAATAGAGGTAAACCTCAGCGGAGATATAATTAGCGAATTCGAACCATAGGGTTGCAGGTTGTTCTAGGCCCCTGCAATTTTCTGCACTGTGCTGGGTTTTCTCAAGAAGGTCGGTACAATGCGCATTATAAAATTTTATTGAATTTTTAGTATTGGTATCATTAATTTTCAATAGATTTCGTATCATTCCAGAAGAGTTGAAAATCTAAAAACCCTCGCGTAAAAATAAACATGAAATAACATGAACCTTCATAATTTGGTTTCGACCGCGCGGTCGAGAACGATTTGCACCCCCGAAGAACTAACTTATTTTAGAAACAAGACAAGACAAACTTTTTTTATATAGAATGGAGATGTTGCATGTGTGAGGAATTTGCGATTTGACTTTTGATTCTTATGTAAAAGTTCGCGAGAAACACGATGGTGCCACTGGTTTTCTCTGGTACATTAGCAAATACATTAGCAGTGATGCCTTGTTTTCACTTTTAGAGTCCCCAAATAAAGTGGCAGCCCTGTCAATGTATTTGCTCCCATAGGCGGTTCTACGGGGGTGCCAGTGGGTGCCGGGCACCCCCCAGCAAAAATTAAGTACGGTTACTGGAACCGTGAAAGAGACTTTTGGGCAAGTAAACACGTCAAGAAAAAATCGTATTATGAAGCGCAAAAAATTGGCAATATTTTCATTTCATGAATTTTTTAAATCTGAAAATTGATCTAAAAAAGACCAAATTACTGCTTTTAAAGATTCTGTATTCGCTCACACTGAAAAAAATCCCAGCAATTAATTGAAAATGTTTTAAACAGATTTAATATTGATAGCCGTGTTTTACAAAGATTCTACTGTTTTTTTTATGGTAAGAATGTAGTTTTGGTGGAAAGTTTTGCTAAAAATTTTCTACGTTGAATTTATAAGTATTTAAGTAGAAAGAAAGGAGAGAAAAAGAGAAAGGAGGGTAGGAATGGGATAAAAATTGAGGGCCGAAAATTAGGCCTCCCCTGAGCGACCGTCCCCTTTGGGGCCGGTCTCCGACATTTTCCACCTCTGGGCACCCCCAAACATGAAGGTCTAGAACCGCCTATGTTTGCTCCCTATCCTTGCATGAAGAGTTGGTTTTGATGTAGAAGTGGACTCTCAGGGTAGGGTGGGATATCCCCTTCATTTTGGCCTCAACTTGAGAGCTTTTTCTGAGCTTGGGAGTTGATTTCAGAGAAAACCAGTGGCACCATCGTGTTTCTTGCAAACTTTTACAGAAGAATAAACAGTCAAATCGCAAATTCCTCCCACATGCAACATCTCCATTTCTGCAAACGGGAAATTCTGGTCATGGCCACTACCTCTCTTCTCCAATCAACGGCAGCGGTTTCCCATGTCGTCGCCCCTCGGGCGTAACGGCGTATCTCGATTCCGCATGAGCCCCAGAAAGCATTGGTCTGTATGCGAAACAGGGCGCACCTGGAAATATTGGTGCGCCCTTACGTCAGAGGGGTGCATCGAAAAAAATAATATGCTGTTTTAGCATCTAGGATGTCAAAAATGTGTCTGGTGATCCCAAGATGCTTCCTTTACTGCCCCCGCAGTTAATTTTACATCCTGTGAATGCAAATTCAACTGCGGGGGCAGTAAAGGCAGCATCTTGGGATCATTAGACACATTTTTGACATCCTAGATGCTAAAACAGCATATTATTTTTTTCGGTGTGACGATGCGGCAACTTCTTGGCCCGCGTCCGCGTCATCGTTATCTCCCGCGCAAGGTGTGGACCGGAGCGAGACCTTTGGGACCCGGCTCATCGAAAGTTCCGGGAGTCGGGACCCGGGACTCGGTGACCGGGGGGAGTCACAATCGCGAGGCGGATCACCGAGTCACAAATCGGAAATAGAAACCGAGGCAATAGCGACACTCGACAGGCGGATCAGCCCGACGAGAGTGTGACACCGCGAGACTGCGATCTGTGACACGCTCTGTCATTAGTGATGAAGCGCCTACGAGTTACATCAAAAATTCTGCAGGTGGTACAGCCTCAGCCTCGAACCTCCATGCTGTCTATATAATAACTCTTTTTTTTTCGCCGGAGGCTCCGCCGGCACCGAGAGCTATGAGAAAGCTTCCCGCGCGGTTTCGGGGCGCCTCGCGTCGCCCGGTTGCCGATCTGCGCCGTTGCGACAAAGTGACGGATGAGGAGAAGGAGGGAGTTGAAGTCGAGAACTGAAATCGGAGAAAATTTGACATCTACAAGCAATAGTGATATATTCACACTAGAGGGCGTCCCCCAGCCGCTACGCGGCCGGACTTCCGTGCTTTGCGCCCTCTAAGGCCCGTTTCGTGGGTTCCTGTGAGTTAATCAAAATCGAACGGGCTCAGGCTCACCCAGATACCATCTCCTATCAGTAGCCGCAAAAACCTCGAAAATCGGCCTGGCATATCTCTAGAGCAAACTGTGACCAAAAAATGAGCCTTTAAATGGATGGGGGTTATCATTAACCTGGGTCAAATTTCCAAAATCGGAATAAAACAGGCTCATCCAGAGACTGTCGCCTGTCGATAGCTGCAAAATTGATGGAAATTGGCCCAGTAGGACGGGAAGACGAACTGTCGCAAAGAATGAAAAATCAGAGGGCCAAAGGACTTATAGTAATGAATCGCAGGTAGAAATACTGGATTCAAGTTCGAAGTAGTAGGAAAATGCACCTTAATAAATAATTGGTCAGCGCAGCAAAGGCACCGATAATGGGTAAAAAAATGGGGGATTCTCAGTCATCAATGCTAAACAAAGTCAAAGCTTCGCGACATATTTGAGAAAATTAGGCAACGTAAAATGTATAGTTGAGATAATCCTCGTTTAATTAAGCCGTCCTTTTGAAGCCAGCCGCGTAGAAATGTTTAAATCCAAAATTTAAAAAAAAAAAAAAAATAGAGAAAAAAAAACAACAACAACTCGACTTTAACGCCCTCAGCTCGGCAACGGTGGAACTTCGGCAATCGATTCCGATCCTAACTAATGATTTTGATTAGCGAATCAATATTCACACTGACACGGGCATCGCCGCAGGAATCTCGGGTGGTAGCGGCGGCGGTGGCCCTGAGGGGGGGGGGGGCACCTTTTTACCGGCCGCCGCTATTTCCTAATGACAAAAAGAAAGTGTTCCTGCCTCCGACGCCAACTTTCGTTGCGATCCGGTGAGCGATCGACGATCGATGACGTGACAACTCGACGCGAGCCTCGATTTCGGTCGCGTACGATGACGCCGCGCCACGTTCGGCATCGCGCTGCCAATCATCATATCAAAACCGATGATTCGTCAGCCGTACGTGGTTAAACAAAAATGAGTAAAGAAATTAAGAAAGGAAAAAAATGGACTCTGACCATCTTTCAGTGGGGCTTTATTTTGGTCGGGGAGTTGTAAGAGTCGTGGTTAAACAACACTGGAAAGAAAAGTCGCTTGGATCAAGAGTCCTGCGGTCCGATTATTGAAATTGATAGACAAAGCTATAGACAAAGACGACAAAAGGGATTTGGAGGGATCCTATTGGTGGTAGCAGGTGGTGGCAATGGACATATAGGAGGTAGGTAATGGACTAACTAACGGCAACCCATTAATGACCCGACAGTTAGTCCATCATTTTCCTCCTTAGTCTATAAGAACCAACCATGTCAACCAATAAGATCGCTCCATACTCCCTATGTCTTATTTGTCTATAGTTTTGTCCATCAGTTTCAATAATCGCCCCTCAGACTCTTGAAAACATTGATAAGAAAAAATACTCTTGATTCAGCCGGATTTTTTGCTCGAATCAAAAGGGAATCCGCCTAAATCAAGAGGCTCGGCTCTTCGATTCGAGGAAAAATCGGATTGAATGGAGAGTATTTTTTCTTGACTATGTTATTAAGAGTCTGAGCTCTAGGTCCAAGCGACTTTTTTTCCCAGTGAAAAATGAGTAAAAAATTAAAGAAAGAAAAAAAATTGACTCGGAGTATCTTGCTGTGAGGGTTTATTTGGTCGGTGAGCTGTGGGAGTTACTAGGGGGAAATATTTCAGAACGAGGAAAGAAAACCATCAGGAAATTTTAAGGAAAACTACTACTTAACTTATTTTTCAAAAAAAGAAGTAAGAAAATCGTTTTTGCGAAGCCATAATCGGAGATACGGATTTTTCGATTTAGGCTATTGGTGCAGTCCGTATCAAATGAGTTCCTAAATAGAAATTCGTAATTTTGATTTTGGGACACTTCAGCGATTTGGGGAAGTTGGGCTCAGAGGTTTCGCCGAAGAGTGCAAAAACTATCGTTCTGCTCAATTCTTGGAGAGCTGGAAAACTTACTTACTGTCTTATTCTTTTTCGTCAGAATCAACTCGACACGGCAAACCAAGTAACGTCTGGTGTGGAATTGAGTCCTTAAGTATTGGGTCGCTTTCGGCTCGGCGCGGCGAAATATCACATCGATTATATAATTTCGAGACCCTTTTCCTCTTGAAACCACTCAATTGTTTTTTATTGGATTTTTTTTCATCTCCGCTCTGTTTGTTTATTATACCAGTCCTAATCAGTAGCATATTGCTTTATGTAACGGATATGCAACGCTCAAAAATTTGAATATGTCGTTACTCGCTCAAAATCTTAATTGCTGGCGATGATACGATGCGATTTCCTTTTTTAATCCACACTCTTGGTACCGAACCAACAGGCTGCGACTGGTGAACATAAAATTGACGTTTTTTTAATGAGTTTCTCTTTTATTGTTTATTCTGCTATGGTCCTAAAATTGTATTTTTATTAATTCATTCCTCTCTTTTGTTTCAGGTACGTTCAAATTCTGGTTACAGTATATTTGTGTATATCTCTTCAAAATGTAAGTGTTTAAATAATTTGCCCTGATATCCCNNCGGTTATACCTTTATTTACGTAGTTTCTTTTAACGGCTGTTACTTTGGCTATTTGTGATGGAAGTCGACATCTGCTTCCAGTAATGAAGATTTTCTGGGATACAACCTCGAGGGTTTATCATTCCCCCCTCCTCCCCAGAAAAAATAGTTTATAAAAACTGGAGAAAACATAAAAAAGCACCGTTGATTCTATTTTGTAGTATTTTTTTACAACGTCAATTTACAATGTGGTAATTTCAAATAATATCCGTCGTTTTAGGTTACTAAAAAGTATGTAGGGAGAAGTAGCCAACAAATCGCCGTCTTAATTAATAATAAAGTGCATGACCTAGATACCTTTCATGTCGTTATGTTTCACATTTTGTCAGAAACATTAACGTTAAGTTATTGCAGCACTACAGTGTATCACATTCAGTCGTTCATGGAAGACAATATCAATGAACGAACATTAACGCATTTAGGTGTTGCATTCTTTTCCTTCTCTCACTGCCAGATGTAAACTGCAACTTAAGGTTAAGGAGCACATAAAGTTTCAAGGTTAATTTATTAATCATTTAAAGCACAGTAATGAAATTCCGAGGATTCGCTCCAAGCTCCCATTCGAGCAATTTCCATGTTTAAAATGATCTGGCAACGTCTCCCGGAATTAAATTTGACGGTCGTAACTATCAATTACAAAGCACTCTCTTCTCACTAGTTGTTGGCCAGTTGTACATACACATGAATGCTGAAAGGAACTATGTCGCAATCGATCCCTATGTGCATAGTTCCTTTTAGCATAAATGCGTCCAGTTGATCATCTAATGCTGAGCTGCGGGGCTTACAGTCGAAACGGACGAAGCCCTAAAGCTTCGGAGCCCGAGATGCGGACAAGAGAGTAAAAGTGTCGATTCTTCATCCTCCGGCGCACAATGGAACACGCCTTCTCAGAAATCGGACATGAAATTTTCAACGAAAACAGCAACATTTTCATGCTTATTTCTTCACTCTGTTCATTCTCTCGGAGGAAATTTTCGTAAGAGAATCGATCATATATTTTCTAAAAGTTCCACGTTTCGCATTGGCAAAAATATGTAAGCTTTTAAAGTTTTCACATCATGTCCGAACTCTCTTTCAGACTCGCTCCAATGTGCGGCGCGAATGCCCCGGCGACGGATATAAATTTGAGGAGCCGAACTTGTCGGTAAGAAGATTTCTGAAATCGCTAATCCGTATTACGCTCCCGATAGTTACCGCTTCTCGTGATGTCAAACGGAGTGGAGAAATCTGAGGTTTGTTTTCAGTCATAGCGAAGGTCGAGGAAGAATTTCATCCCAATAAATTCATGTCTTTTTTTTTTTTTTTTTTTTTTTTTTTTTTTTTTTTTTTTTTTTTTTTTTTTTTTT
>NW_017564582.1:2798045-2841412 GCF_001854935.1 Bemisia tabaci | reverse complement strand
CTAAAAAAAAAAAAAAAAAAAAATACGTAAATAAATCAGGATCGTGAATGGCATAGCTTTCAACGCTGTTCAACTAACATTAGATCGCGATCAGTTACCTATTAACCAACAAGTTTTGTACATACAATTACATTGTGTACATACTCGTGGTTCTTAAAATGTTTGAAGGATATCCAATATCGACTCGATGCATGAAGCAATATCGAGTCAGCAAATGCACCCACGAACTTTTACATTATTAATACAAATGTGACAACTTACGTTTGAACACGTTTATGAGGAATTAATCTTGACATGCAAGTAATAGGTCTAAGGTATAAGTCGGAAAGCTGGTATTTAAATCTAAGCCTTTGCTAAGAATTTTAAGCCTAATACCATGAACGAAAACATTACTCCACTTTATTAAAAAAAAGAGGTTTGTTTTATACTAATATTCTTGAGTTTTGAAGCCGGATCAGTTCATTCTCAAAGCCTTCAGTAGTAACTCCGTCATTAATTGAATGAATGTCAGCTAATTCAGAAGTTTTATCTTCTTGTAATGGCGATGTGTCCTCTTGAAGACAAAAGCTATATAGAGTACGGTAAACTTTTAAAGTACTCCCTCGTCAGTAGGATTAAGTGGTAGAGTGCAAAATACTGGAGATGTGCGTCATCCTTTTTTTTTAATCTTAGAAGGGCTCTCTTTCACAAAAACAGTGCTCGCTAGAAGTGAAACCTAACTGAATATAATCAGCAGAATTAGCTATGCAAGTAATCTGGTTACCCTCCTTAGTTTTTGAACCGGAAATTTCTTTCGCTTGATGTGCACGAAGCGTGTGCGTCAGTCCAATTTCACACGCAGACAGTAGTCTCAAAACCGCAACGTTTAAATCTGAGTTCAATTGGAGGCACCCTGCAACTTCCTTCGCAACTTCCTAGTGATTATTTTGCTGTGTTTCCTAGCTTTGCCTGCTCCTTAATAATGTTTATGCTATCTCATTTTAAAGGAGGAGAAACAAATAAAACCTTCGAACGTGAAGCAGTATGAGTTTTATTAAAAAAATGCGCGACACCCTTTAAAGCTGCATGGAAAGAAGAAGTTAGATAAAATGCTGTGAGGAGTTAACCCCTAAAATTATGACACTGCCCTTATTTGTTGGATGATATGGGCATTTCCAAGTAAGAGCATTTTCTGGTCCTGATATCCTTTCTAAGGGACATGACCATAATAGGGGAAAAAAATAAAAATAAAAAAATTCCATTATTTAGACCCCAAAGAATAAAAAAACACACAAACAAATTTTTTTCCACCTCCCCCTGATTATCAGGTCACAAAGGGATAATTATTGTAATGCCGCAACATCTGGGTATGTAACCTAATTTATTGGGGTATTATCATACAATTAATTGGAAATGCTCATCTCATCCAACAACCCCTATCTCTTATTTCCGTATTGCTAACCTCCACTTTTCGTTGCTTCTGCATCCCTACTTGTGAAAATTGCAAAAAGTCAAGTGGCATCAGTAATTAAAAATTTCAGAGCTGATTCTTATTTTTTAATGTCTCATCGTCGGATTATCGCCTTTTTCATTTCGGTGTATGTGTAGGTTAAATTCAGAGCTCTTAACATTTATGAACAAAAATAGTAGGCTAAAAATGTTGCTAAAACTACACTTTACAGATCAATGTATCATAAACGGGATATACTTGCAGTCTTCAGAATACCAACTTAACTCATTTCAGGCTCATGTATCTGTCGACCGTTAGCATTGCTGTCGGATTAGTAACTCTCGTCTGGTTGCTTTTATTGTATATCTAGTCTATAATTGCAGAAATCTCCGTTAGCCTAGGTCTTATTCTCCTATTTTTCCTTGCTAAGGAAAAATAACGCATGGATACTCGGAGGTTGCCAAATTCCCCCCGATCAAAGATTTTCTCCGGAGATAAGTTTTGAATATTTTCCCTCCAAATTTTCAGACAATTAAGATCAATTTGTGAGTAAAATTCTCTGAAAAATTCTCTGAAAAATATTTGCAGATTTACCAGAAAATATGTCTTTAATTCAACGATATTTGGCAAGGTCCGAGGGTTTGTACGGCGTTCTTTCTTAACGCGGCCGTACTGGATGTGGTTCATTTCGTTGCCAGCGCATACATGCTTATTGCGAATGGATTATTTTCATACCCGTGCGTTTGAGTCTCCGGCCCTACCGCGTTGCACCCGTGTCTTGGCCTCGAGTTCGCTCTGGTTCTTGATTGCGGTGCAATTTCCGAGCAAATGATACCCCGTGGTAACGAGGAACACGAACTATCTGATCCCTGCCATTCGGTTCCCCGCCATTTTGAACGCGGGCATCGAAATTGAATCGTCGGATACTCATCGATACCGGCGAGTGTTTGCTCGTATGGTTGAATGATAATGAGGGGGGTTGTCGGGTTTTATTTGGGCAGTAGGTTAGCACTGATGTGCCGAGGAAAAGCGCCGTTTGAGTATTTGAATGTTGCCAAGTTTCCTTTGATTGAAGATTTAATTTTAGAAAAATTAGGATTTAAATTCTCTGCAAATTCCAATGAATCAAAAACCACTTTTACGTGTCATTAGTATTTCTCAAGAAATTTTGTGATATCTGAATGATTTCGCGGCGTTTAACCTTAGCACGGAGGAGTACCTCATGTTATAGATTTTTATTTGACGTTTTTATTTTCAGTGAAGCAGTGTGAAATCCAAGAATGGTGTAAAAACGGCTCGTAAGTTCGTTGGAATTTGTCGGGATTTTTCCTCTGCGCTCATTCAATCGGCTGTTCTATCAGTATAAAATGACTGTGCAATTGTTCAGAGTCTCGAATGACATGGCTGACAATCAACCGATTGCCTTCATTTATACAGGCTCGCTGAAAGTGAGAATGCCGTTATCCAATCTTGGTTGTGTTGCCAGACCTTCACTCGATGGAAATTCGTATTTTTACTTATGTTGTCTTCAAAATTGACTTCTACGGCGGTAAAGACAGTCACAATTGATCATAACGCCCTCAGTTATTTAGAAGAACCCTCATTTGGTCGCTGAATAAAATGTAATAAAGGTATTTTTTTGAATAGATTGTATCTTTTCAACTTAATTTCGAGGCAACGTCTGATGTACTACCGTGCTGTATGAACGCATTTACTACGAATGCCGTATGAACATTCGAGAGTTGCCAAATTTCACCGGATGAAACATGCATTTTTGAAGAAAGTTACGTCTATTTTCCCTTGATATTTTCCGATATTTGAGATTAAGTTGCGAACAAAATTGCCTGAAAAATTTGAAGAAAAATATTCTTCATTTTCCGAGTAAATTCGTTTTTAATCGAAGAAGATACGACAACGTCTGGAGGCTCATACGGCGTTCATCCTTAGCACGGCAGTATAGTTGGACTGTTTCTGTCCAATTCCGTCCAATTTCCTGATTAAAAAAAATTCCAGCACCATTTCTCCACCTTGTTTCCTAATTAATCTCCTCCACTACAAGTAGTTACTTATTCTTGCTTGCGGGTTGATTATTGAAATTCATAAACAAAGCTAGAGACAAAGAAGACATAGTGAGTATGGAGCGATCCCATTGGTTGAAACTGGTGGTTCTTACAGACTAAAGGGGAAAATTATGGGCTAACTAAAGGGTCGCTTGTCGGTTGTCGGTATAGTTAGTCGATTACGTTCCTCCTTTGTCTATTTCAACCGTTTGTTTTCGCCAATAGGATCCCTCCAAATATTTTTTGTCTTCCTTGTCTGTAGCTTTGTCTATCAGTTTCAATAATCAGCCCGCAGGAATATTTACATCCACTGTATGATGGAGCTTTCAGATGCAAGCGTCAAACAGCGATTATACATGCGTCTTTTCTGCCTCGCCGATCGCAAGTTAAGTTCAATACCATCGCCGTTCACTCGAGCCTCACCCAGATCTTGTCCTCTTCACTCGCAGATCTCGGTCGTCGATCGGAGTCGAAGCCAGTAAATCTACTTCCATTCAATCACTATCGATCGGATCAACAACCAAGCCACAAAGTGGAGTTCTTACGGCGTGTTCGGCGGCGGCCGCTCTCGAGCTACCTCCGCGGGTCTGGTCCTTCGGAAATGACAGGGCCACAGGATCGTGCGAATGTGTCCGCGACCTTCTTGTTCCGGTCGCTATCAGTAAGCTCCAACTTCCTTCCTGCGACTCGAGTATGCAGAATAATTATAGGGTCACGCAAGGCGTGTAATTAGTCTATTATTTTCTGGCGTCCCGCCAGTAGTTCTGCAGGTTTCACCTTACAAGTTTATTTTTGCAAATTTAATTGATCATTATGTGAGGAATTATATGTAACAATTGTAACAATGGCGGATATGAAAAATTACCTTTTCGAAAAACGTTCAAAAAACTGTTTTGGCATCGAGAAAATTTTGAGAAAATACTTGAGATGTGATCTTCGAGATC
Source organism: Bemisia tabaci (assembly GCF_001854935.1). Taxonomy (NCBI): domain Eukaryota; kingdom Metazoa; phylum Arthropoda; class Insecta; order Hemiptera; family Aleyrodidae; genus Bemisia; species Bemisia tabaci. Next base: position 2,836,979 of record NW_017564582.1, on the reverse strand, counting down.
TGTACATTACGCCAGAGGCAAACATATTAAATTTTTGCGTGACCAAAACAGTTTTTTAAGCGTGTTTCGAAAAGGTAATTTTTTACATCCGCCATTGTTACAGATAAGGCCTCATATGTGAATTTTTCATTTAAGTATGACGATTCAGTCGGATCAAAATTATGTCTACCATTAAAATGTTTATTTCTCGTTCATTTTACGCCTATATTATTTTTCGGTTTTATTCTCTCGGCTCTTTCTCTAATTAATTATGTTACAAAACGTTTTGAGTCTCAGAACTTGACTAGAATAGTATATAGGGAACTTGAAACCGAAATAGGTCTGCGACAGTGTAAGAATATAGTTAAATCCAGAGTAGTGTCACAATTTTAAGGGTGATATAAGCCCACAAAATATTGCACGATCTACCCATTCCTGTTTTAGATTCATCGGACAATCAGAAAATTATACTCATATTTGGACCGAGTTCACCAGAATAGAATCAACCCACATTTTCGAAAAAAATGAGTTAAGAATGTTTTGCAGTTTCACTATAGTCGTTCATTTTCTCCTGCCAAAATCTGAAAGTCGAAGAAAAGAATTTAGTCTGTAAAAAGTGAGGTTAAATTTTATTCTTTACATTGAGCCTTATGCAGGAAGAAAACTTCGAACCTCTTTTTCTCAGTTTCAACTTCATGTGGGTTGGTTCCTTTCTGTTGAACTCGGTCCGTTTTAAAATCAAAGAAGAAAGCGGAAATGTACCCTGCATATTCTCACCAAAGCACAATTTATCACTATCAATAGTTGAAATGAGTGCATTGTGGTTATCGACTTTCGAGTTAATCTTGATCTTCCAATCTTCTTCGCAAGAATTTTGTTCAAAACCTGAATATCTGTGTACGATACAGGCGATAAAGGGAGACAATGGATCGTAATCTTCCTATCTCCTGTAGATGGGTATCTCATTTGACTTTGCGTGTTAATTCGAGTACACTCTCCGTACGCACCCAGTGCTATTTTATACACGAATATTCTGTTTTGAAAGTCATAAAGCGTGTTTATGGCGTCCATACAGAGTAGCTCATCCTGTTGCCCAGTGAGAAACCAGCATGTTCATTGCACTGCGAGCCAATGTGAAAAAAGCCGGAGGAAGAGCTGAAAAACCGCGATTAGATCTAGATCGATTCATTTTTATGTGGTCGCGAAACGTTGTGTGAGCACAACGAGTGGGTTAGGTAACGTTCCGTGCATCTTTTCTCATGCCCAAGTCGCTCAGTTGCCAACACCGCGGTGAGCTGAGGGTTAGGTCATTCACCGAGTTTATATGCTGAGGGATGTTCACGCGAAATTGTACACTGTAGCATTTACTAAAGGGAGTCTGAAACAGGGTGTCTACAGGTTCGGAATTTCCAGAAAGACCGGAACTAGTACTGATTTTTTAAGGGCGGTCCGGAAACACTAAAGAAGTACGAAAATTCCGCAAGAAGGTCCGGAGTTTGTTACATTTTTTGTCATTTTTGTCGCAATTTCGAAAATTCAAATGTTTGTAATGTTTCAAAATCTGTCTATTGGAGGTACTGAAAAAGTACTGAATTTTCTGTCAAGGAGGTACTGAATTTCTTAGGAATGTACTGAAAAAGTACTGATTTTTGGCCACTGTGAACGTACTTTCCCTTTTTGCTGAGACTTTGGAGTGGACTTTCTTTTGTTTTTTTATCGAAGTTTAACTTCGATAAAAAAAACTTGCAGTTTAACAAGTCAGATCAATGCATGTTATCGCGAAAAAAACAAATTCGTAGCTGTGGCACAAATTCGAGGGAACATGAGCCAAAATGACAACGCTGCTGACACTCGGTCCGCGAGGGAGTGATAATCCCTCAGGAAAAGATGCACGCTAACTCTTCGGCAAAGCTGCCAAACTGAGTTTGAGAAAACTGTGGTTTGCGTTGCACAATTCACGGTACGAACTGGAAAAATTCGTCGTTCTTATAGGGATTAAAAAAGCAGTGAGGGGGATGATATTCCTTACACTCATTCCTTATCGGCAAAACTGGAGCTTTCTTCTCCTTGCCTTTCTGTAGTATCGAAACAGATTCATACTCAGCAATAAAAATCAGCACTTTTGTACCATCGAAAATACACTACGTTAACTTTGCTTTTATTACTGGACAGTGTAAAGTGTCAGAAAATCGTTGAATTATTAAGATTTGCAAACTGAAGGAAGCAAGGACAAACAAATACAGATATGAGTTTGCACGCCCAACATTCAGAAAGAGCACATCTATTTCAGAAACCTTATGGTGGAGTGGAACGTCAGTAGTGGATAATGCCACTTACCACGTTTGTGCATTTTATGGTTTATTTTCAACGTAGCCTGTCCAATCACCCATGCTGCATGTGAAGCACCAGCACTACAACTTTACCTGCTTCCATGATAAATCAGGTCATGGTGGAAAAAATCGCGATCTGCATTTATGTAGTGCATGACGTCATCCATCGATTTTTGAACAGTTGATTTTCTAAATTTTATTGGAAGTACAAGGCTGGTTTTTGGACGTACTCGGATATTTTTTTGCCCAAATGCACGATTTCATAATCACAAAATACGATTCTATGTCGCGCACTCTTGGCATGATTGGCAACGGTGTTTTGCTTTCCAAAAAAAGCAAAAGTATGTAGATTTCTGAGCGGAATCCAGAGATCCTGACGAGAAAGCATTGCCAGATTTATCCTTGTGAAATTTTACTCGCACCCTTGCTCATACGTAAGTATAAATTAGGGGAATTGAGTACGACTTGGCAACTCTCGAGTATCATCCTCAACTACGGTGATCTAGAAAAAAGTCACACTCTGATAGCCGTGCAGCGTAAATCCTCTGCCGGCGACGGGGAGCTTTGGAAACCTTGAGAGCGCTACAGCTTATCTCGTGAAGTCGTATGTTTGCATTTATCAGTCAGGATCGTAAACGAACCATGACAATACGAGCTCATTAAACGGAATTTCGAGCTTACTGGGTTAAACTATTTCCAAATCCTGATGCTATCATTTCTCTTGTCCCATGCAACTAGAAGCCGGTTCTATTCTTCTCGAGGGTAGGTACAAAGCTCGTCTGCCCCTAAATCTAATGCGCGGTATTCTTTTATTTTGCGTAGTTCAAGGTGTAATCGAGGGATTTTTCGGTAAAAGGGCGTATGAGGCTTCCAATGTTGCCAAGATTGTGAAATTCTTTACAGCGTTTGCGGCAGATGCATTGGCGGACTCAGCAAATTGGCAACATTGTCGTTTCTCCATGAATCGATTCTTACAATTAGAGGGGTCGGGTGCTCCGAAAAGAATCGATTATTTAGCCTATAAATATAGTTCGTTTTATCAGTGAAGTAATCTATGCAGAATTATTGTCGCTTCGTACGTAAAATACTCTTAACTCCGGCACCTAATAAAAAAAAGTGTGAACCCCCTGCTAAAATGAGTATCATCTTTCAATGAACGATACTCTGTTACCTACTCAATCCCTGGTAAAAATTGGCAGCAGAATCTGTGTTCCAAAATACCATAGACCTACAGCCGGCTGTAAGATTTCCAATAGCTTCCATTGCCGGCTACACAATTTCTTATAGCCTTTTATAGCCGATGGCAATTAAGCATTAGTCAGACGATAAAGTTTATGCTAAACGTTACTAAATACGGATACTAGGACTTATTGAGTTTTTGGACTACCGCTTTCTTTTTGTGCCGTAGTATCTTGGCATATTTTGCGAAGAAAGCTCCGCACTTTTGAAGGATGCCTGTCATTCTTAATATGTTGGAGCGCCTTCAATTTCTTATGATACTGTGCAATACCGCTGGTGTGAAATAGTTGCTTCATACGCCGTGGCACGCTGCGGCGCGGCGGGCGGGCATTGGCGCCTACAAACCTAACAGTGATACTTCACGCATTACGCAATGCGTGAAGTATCCCAGTTAGGTTTGTAGGCGCCAGTGCGTCGCCGCTCCGCTTTGTTAGGCTCTAATATTTAATCTCGCGGAGTCAGCGTTTTTCAACTCATGATTCGCAAATGTTTGCACACTCTGTATGGATTATTCTCATTTTAAATGATGAAAAAAAAATGTGTTTTAAAGGAAAATATAATGTGTGTTTTCTAAACATTAAGGTAGTTCCGTAAAAAACTTAATGATTGCCAAAGCACACGAATTTCCACACAATTTCTTATAGCCTTTTATAGCCAATGGCGATAAAGTGTAAAGCCCGGCGATAGAAACTATAGCCTGACTGTATACTTTTTTATAGCTTCGTATAGCCCGGCTGTGTGATTTGCTCCGCTTTCTACATCCAGCTATATGATTTTCTATAGCCTTCTTTAGTCGGCCATAAGAACTCCTATGGTATTTTAAAACGCAGCTCCTATCGCCAATTTTTACCAGGGATACCTACTCTGTTCTGAAATAATGTTAGAAATGAAAGTTCGTGATATCAGTGGTGAATTTACCAACTTCTTGATTCTTTATCAGCGAGCAATTGAGCGGTCCTGTAAAATTTGCTGATGAAATTCGGTCATCCAATGCTCTGTTTTATTGAAATGTGTGTGATGCAACAGACGATTGGCTGCGTTTCAATAGTGATGAGCGGTGCCAACCACCAACGTTTGGCAATCATGCACTAAAATTCCCATGAGGATCCTGCATACGAACTAACCTTTCGAATATCGACCTCCCAGTCTGTGGCCAAGTTACCGCTTGATGACAGAGCATTTCCTCTGCAGAGTTGCCGCCTGCAAGTTATAATTTCCGTTTCCTTCATTTTGTCCGGATACCACCTTGTCGGTGGAGTGTGGCGCAGTGATGTGAAAGCATGTGTTCAAACAGTTACACTGGGTTGATCTCTGAATCATCTTCGAATGACTGTAAATCCCCATTATCAATTATTCTCATCAATCTAGGTCATTTGATAAGGATTCAACAATCAGACGCAGTGGGGAATGCTAGAGAAGATCAATTGAAACTGGCTCCACGCATTCATCATTTTTTTTTAGCTGAACATCCCCATTTTCCAATTTATTTTCCTGTATCGAAAACGTAAAGTTGCCACCGCTAAAAATTCATACCTACAGTAAAAATCTTTGTCATCGTCTCTCACCTTAAATAACGCTGTAGCTAGGCACCAAAATGTTTATACAAGTGACAGCGTAACGTGTATAGAACTCTGTTGACTAGGGATTTAAGTGGGAGCTATCCCATTCTTCGGAATTCCTGGCCAAACTCTCCCGGGTAATGTTGACAGGAACTCATTGACATATATATATTTCTCACCCTTTCTCGTTTCTGTTCCGGTCACTTGACTCCCTCAGGAAACTTCGAACTCAATTCGGGAGTTAAGTCCCCTCCACTTTTTTGAGGAAGCCAATGAAACAGCAAAACAAAGAGCGAATTTTTTGCAAACTAATGATTTTGCTTCATTAGTTCTGTCTATACTATCAGATGAATGCCCAAATTCACCTATAAACCAAAAAATACTAATGGGCCAGTTGCCCTGGTACCAGTATCGTGTTTTGGTGTATTGATTTCGTGTTTTCGTGTTTTGATTCTTGTAGATTAGCTAAAAATAATTAGACCTGTCAAAACAGCAATTTCCTATGTTGAATATTAACCGAGATATCGTTCTTTGAAAAGTCGGGTTTTTGACGTCGTTCACCGCGGTAGCGCATAATAAGGTATCTGCTACCGCGGTGGATGACGTCATAAATCGAGCTTTTTAGGTGCGATATCTCGATTAATATTCAACGTAGAAAGTTGCTGTTCGAACAAATCTTATTATTTTTAGTTCATCTGCGAGAATAAAGCATCAAAACACGATTCTGTGACCAGCGCAACTGACCCATTAAACATTTAAACATCTCTTGGGTGCATCTCCATTCTCCGACGTTTGAATCTGTTCCAAGTCCATTCGACAACAGGGCTCCTCCTTGGATTTTTCTCGATCGAACTTTATCCGAGAGCATTTGCATCGTCATGGAGTGCATGTTTGCGAAGTGTTGGGGACAATCATACTAATGACGCAACACATCCGATTTGACAGTGATTAGCCTCTCGGAACGGGCATTGGCCATCGAGTGCTGGGTGTAATGCGCGGACCCCCGCCTGCGTCCCCCCTCCGTTCCTCTCGTCGTTCCCCTGTTGTTAAAACCGCTTAACTCCGATGGGAACCCCGGTCGACTCCCGTGGTTTTTGCTAAGTGCGCCAGACCTGATGACCGGACGAAGTGTTTCCAACCGCGGTTCGATACGCCCCCGCACCCCGCACCTGAGAACGTCTCAACGCCACTTCCCGGGAGCCCGAGAATAGCTCATACTCAACTTCGTTGCCTGATCTTTCCATAATTGAACTACTTGTCTCTTTTTTTAAATATATTCATAATAACAGTAGTATAAAACCGGGGGGCCCTCTCTTGGTCCTTACGCGCCCTAACCCTCGGGAGACGTTTGGCGCCTTCGACAGGTAGCTTCTTGGGTCATGTTTCTAAAATTTAACTTATCCGTAGGTTATGATTTTTTAGTATCCGCAAAAACACGAATATTTCCATCTTAATAAATTAAAAATGTAAAATCTAATTGATTACGCCGCTCCCTCGATTTAAAAAACAGAAGGAAAAAAGAGAAAAATAGAAAGAAAGTCGTCTCCCTCTTGTAATTGGACGTATTTATGTCGTACGGAACTAAGCGCCAAATTGAGTTCCTTTTGAGGAATTTTGAATCCCGGATAGCGCGTTCTGTCAAACAAACCTAAGCCCCACGGAAAAGCATTGCGAGTATAGGAGGAGCGAGCATCGCGTTCCGCAACACCCGCCAATCCAAGCCCCCCTCTCCTTTCCTCCCCCTATGGCGCTTAGGTCCGTTTGATAGAAATGCGTCCAATTAAGAACAGAAACCTGCAAGAATTTTCATTGAAAGGTTCATAGATCGAAGTTATTTTGATTTCTCCACAGTATGCTGGACTATATAAGCGACTCTTTGCGAAATCCGCGATGTTTTTCTCTTGTTCATATTGGCAAAACATTTTACTCTCCTGTAAAAATTCATCTCCATAACAATCCTGTTGAATTTCACCGAAAACTCGTGAAAATTTTCCTTTTTATTATTCTATTTTAAAGATCTCCTTATGTTTCCCTTAATCACGATGTAAATCATACCGAGCCTCTTAAGGCTAGACTCTGGTAAGGGAATGGCTGTAATGGAGTTGTTGCATGTGTGAGGGATATGCGATTTGACTGTTAATTCTCATGTAAAAGTTAGCGAGAAACAGGATGGTGCCACTGGTTTTCTCTGAAATCATCTCCCAAGCTCGAAAAAAGCTCTCAAAGTGAGGCCAAAATGGAGGGGATATCCCGCCCTACCCTGAGAGTCCACCTCTACATCAAAACAAACTCTCCATGCAAAGATAGGGAGCAAATACATTGACAGGGCTGCCACTTCATTTGGGGACTCCAAAACTGAAAACACGGCAACCCTGCTAATGTATTTGCTCCCTATCTTTGCATGGAGAGTTTGTTTTGATGTAGAGGTGGACTCTCAGGGTAGGGCGGGATATCCCCTCCATTGTGGCCGCAACTTGAGAGCTTTTTTTGAGCTTGGGAGATGATTTCAGAGAAAACCAGTGGCACCATCGTGTTTCTCGCGAACTTTTACATAAGAATTCACAGTCAAATCGCATATCCCTCACACATGCAACATCTCCATCACGCCTTCTAGAATCGCGACTTTCTACGCCAGTTTGGCTGCAGTGTTCGCACGGGAGATTTTTCGTAATTCACTGTCATTCATGGCAGTTTCCGTTTTCGCACGGAAAATGATTTTCGACCGAGTAGCGACCAGCGACGCGATCAGTGAAAATGTCGGCACTCGGCCCAAAACGACTAATACGAGGTTCGGAAGACCGACAATAAGTGAAATGTGACAACTCGGCCATTATGCGCAAACGTGATGTGAGCGGGAGAGAAATGGTGTAATAATCGAGTGTGGGTGAGATACTTCCTGAAAAACGTCGGAAATGTCCAAGATTTCGACATCGGAGGATCGGGAAAATACTCGTAAATCTCCAGTGAGTGATTGCTCGTAAGTAGGGATCGAATCGAGTACAATTTAGCCGGTTAAGAGCCTTTTTCTGTTCTGCAAGTTATGGTCGCTCAAAACGACGCACCTATGGTGCATTTATTTCAAGTCCCCAAAACCAGAGTGACCGCGCGCAGTCTGAGAAAACTTGAACATTCAAGAGTTGCCAAATTTTTCCCCATGAATTTTTTATTTTTAAGGAAAGTTGTAAATATTTCCTCTTAAAATGTTTATATATTTTAGATCCGATTTCGAATTTAACTCTCCGAAAAAATAATAAAATAAAATCCACAGATTTCCCTGAACATACATTTTTTATAAAAGGAAATCTGGCAACTTCTGAAGGCTCACACGGCGTTTTTCCCTAGCACGGCAGAGTACCAATAACGTCACTTACCCCGGAGTTACTTTCGATCTCGTTGCGATTATTGATGCAGAGCAGCGTGAATACAAATCGAGGAGAAATATCCAGATTTCCCGGAAAATTAATTTTTTCAAAGGAAATTTGGCAACTTCTAAAGGCTCATACGGTGTTCTTCCTTATCTCGGGAGAGTACCAATAACGTCTCTTACCTCCGGCGTCACTTTCGATCTCGTTGCGATCACCGATGCAGAGCAGCGTGAATAAAAATCGAGGAGAAATATCCAGATTTCCCTGAAAATTAATTTTTTTCTAAGAAAATTTGGCAACTTCTGAAGGCTCATGCAGTGTTCTTCACTGGAAAAATAAAAAACATTGGATCTAGAGTCCAGACTCTTAAAAACATCGACAAGACAAAGAAAAGTACTCTTGATTCAATCAGAATCTAGATTAAATCAAGAACCAAGCCTCATAATTTAAGCAGATTTCGTTTTGATTGAAGCAAAAATCCGATTGAATCAAGAGTATTTTTTCTTGTCAATGTTTTCAAGAGTCTGGACTCTCGATCCAATGTGTTTTTTTCCCCAGTGTTCCTTATCACGGGAGAGTGCCAATAAAGTCTCTTACCTCCGGCGTCACTTTCGATCTCGTTGCGATCACCGATGCAGAGCAGCGTGAAAGTTCCAATTTTTTCCTGGCTCGCACTTTTCTCCAGAAAATCTCCCACCGATCTGGGTGCCCATTGTTTTTCTCGGCGAGAAAAGTGTGACGCAACGGCGAGCTTACGAAACGTTGTCAACGAGCGTATGAGCCGAGTCCTTAAATCACCGCCTGATCCCGCCCTATCTAAAGCATCTACCCACACTCGCTTTTTCTTTACTCTTCCTCGTGTAATTGTCCATTATCCGCGTGTGGGAAGTGGCAGGTGAGCAACCGTGTGAAGGTTGCGCTGCAGCAGCTCCAATGCAAGTGCAGATTCTGTCACAGTAAGAGGGTTTTTTCTTCAGCGTACGTCCAGCATTAATTCTTCGAAGAGGCAGTCCCTTTCATAAATTTGCCCGGAGTTTTTATACCGGGATAGGGCAAAAAAAAAAAACGCTGAAGGAATGCCCATTTGTGTATGTTGATACTTTGGGAGGATCCCTCCTCGACCCCCTCCCTGGCCCTTCCTGAGGGGGGGGGTCGAGGGTCGGGTCGAGGGTCGCGACTCTACCCCTATCCCAAAATTTTCTCTCTTGATGATTAGAACGTAACAGTCCAAACTAGAACTTGTTAACTTAAAAATTGAAAAAATTACGGCGCATCGAGCGTAACTTTTGCCCGTCCTGGTATATTTTCTCATTCAAACGTTCACACAATTTATTAGTAAGGTCGGAGAAAAAGCAATTTGTTTTTCAATTCTAATATTGTAATATTGTAATCAGGAAAGACTTTCTGAAGCAAGACGCTTCCAAAATATTTTATCGTCGAAAAACTTTCGTACGAGTACCTCGTATTTTAAGACAGAATTTTTTCGATTTACTTTAGCAACGTTTCAATTAACTTCTTACTCGGTGACGTGATGGTATACGTCAAGTTTGGCTCTGGCGGACGAAGGCGCAAACTAAAAATAAAAAGAAGCTCTGGATTTATTTTGAATTGAATTTGAAAAAAAATTATCCTTCCCTCTTTGAAAAAAGTAAGCTTAAGCTCAGTCTCATGGGGGGGGGGGGGGGGAGAAAAAAACTTCCATTATTTTTTTATCAAGCTGTTTCTCATACTGAACAATCCTTTGAACCTCTTATCTCCAAAATGGAACCCTAATGCATCTGAACGCTTAGGATTTTGAGAATTAACAGCCGCTTTTTTGTTTTGTTTACAATCATTATTGAAAATATGATAATTAAAAAGTGCCAAATAATTCCACGGTTACAGGATTTGTGTGCACGAATTGCACTTTCAATCCCATGCTCGGTTGTTCGTCACGACACGAGTCCCTAAAATGAACCGAGTAAACATTATTTTTCATTTCCACGCACGGCGCAGTTGTGCTCTACAAGTGGAATCGGCCCGCACGCGACGGAGAAAACAACTCTCGGTGCAAGAGCTTTTCGAATTACCGCATACTTTCTTCGGGGCAATTTCCCGAGCCCGCCGCTGCGCCGCGATCTACAGCAAACGACCACACGTTTTTCCTCCGCCGAGCGTCGAGCCGAGCTCCGGGCGCGGAGAAAATCTCATTACAAGTTCAGCTTGAGAGGGCCCGAGGTGCTGTTCTGTTATGTCAAAGGAAAACGCCGTATGAATATCCGGCGTTGCCGTATTTCCCCCGATAAAGTATTCATTTTCGAGGAAAGTTAAACATGTTTTCTCTGTAATTTCCACATATTGTAGATCAATCGCGGATACAATTCTTCGACGAATTTGATGGAAATATTGACTAGTTTCCTTGAAAAATCGTATTTTATCCGAAGAAATTGTTCAACGTCTAAAGGCTCATACGGCGTTTTTCTTAAGCACGGCAGTGTAAGACCCACCAGCGACTGATGACTGGTGCAGTGCCGATTGTTGCGTCACCGCAAGGGAATCAGCCGTCGCCGTGGGTGTTGTCCTGGTTCTCTTATGCCCGCCTGGAAACCAGGATAATGCGTCCCATTCAGGCACAGGTGGATACAGGTTGACGTTCCATCTGCTGAGGCAACATGATGGTAGAATACTGCTAGGTCTGCCAATTTCTGACCTGAAAATGTGTTTATTCCAAAACGCAACCATGAAAGCATGAAGAAGACAACACTTACGGCTGTATTGGCCGAAAATAACCTAGCACGTAAATGAAAAATACAAGTGGCAATTTGACAAAGTACATATTTCAATAAAATTTTTCTGTCAGAAGCTTCTGAGCCCGTTTTTTCAAAACTTTATTTTTGCCCTCACTGCCCGCTTCGCCATCACGGCAGTGATAATACGATCGTGTTACTAGATATGAAGAGTCCGATTGGGCGTCATTAATAGTGAACGCAGCCCACCGGGGACGGGAAATGGTCGCGTGCGCGTCTCGATGCGTGATGACACCGCCGCGCGGCAGCAGTCATCATTTTCAAAAACGAGAGAAATCCCGGCGGGAGAAACCTGGGCTCGTTGATGAGGATTAGAGCCCGGCTCCCGGCTCGGACGTCCGTCAACTCTATCGGCGGCATTCGCTAGACAAACGAATCAAAGAATCCAGGATGAGGAGTGCGAGTGCGCCTGCAGATCGGCGGACTTGCAGTTCCGTTTAATTTCATACTCTTTACTTTCTAGAGCAAACGCAACGACGGCAGCTATCACTCCGCTGCGCACGAGATGGAAACTATTGTCGTCGCTACTTCTCAGGGTTGCCACGGTCAGGGAATATCGGGAAATGTCAGGGAATATCGGGAAATGTCAGGAAATTGTAAGAAGTCCGGGAAAACCGGGAAATGTCAGGGAAAATCACGAAAGTATCGGGGATAAATTGGATTGCATCTCGCAAAAAGGAACCAGGAGCATTGCGATGTTGCAAAGTTTTGCTGCTTCCTTTGTCTTGGAAGAAAAACCTGATTATCCATTGACAGTTTCTATCTTACTCGCTAAAAACTGTAAATTTAAGACAAAAATTATCATGTAAATTTCATATTTTTTCATGATTTTAGTAATTTGATTGCAAAGGACGGAAATGCATAATCTTGGCATCATTGCAATGATTCTGGTTCCTTTTTGCAAAATGCAATCCAATTGTCAAGTCATCTGTATTTCCCTTCTAGAATGGGGTTGACGTTTCTATCAACAAATTTTGTCTGAAAATTATTTCAAATCATGTCTTTTTCAGCATCGAGCATATCCTCAATCGTCAGGGAATTTCACCAAATCGTGTCAGAGAATTTCATTTTCTGGCACACATTCTGTGGCAACTTCTGTTACGGTGGGGCTCGCTGAATACTTCAATGTTTACAAAGAGGTCCAGAAGATTTTATTCTTGTAGCGAACTGAAACAATGGGGTCCGTAGATTCTTCTAGACTGACTTAGTATAAATCCAGTAGCCAGAACTAGATTAATGGCAATTTCAACTATTCGTGTAGTAGGTTTATCAGACGCGTAGTCAACACTTCCGGAAATGTGGCGCTGATTACTAGATGTCCTATAGGATCGTATGTAGACATACACTGCAGTAAACACTATCTCAATTTGTCTTTATCCGTGTAAAGAAAGATGAAGCTTATATGAAGAAACAATGCCTGCATCGATGTTACGTCTCCGCTAGTATCATTTTGTTTGGCATGTCTTTGTTTGAGTTAGGTATTGTCAGTCCCATCAAAACTTCCGTTTAAACTTAAACAAATAAAGAGAATTGATTGCAGACCCCATCGTAAAGCCGATTCACCGAACGCGCAGCCCAGAACCAAAGGAGTTATTTAATTTTCAATTGGCGCATGGCGGTTCGAGATTCAATTTCAGCTGATTTCACGGTTCAGTGGCTCCCCATTTCTGCACTAGGAAACTTATGATTTTCTCTCCCTCTCCTACGAACTTATGAAAACAGAGGAGAAATACACTCTTTGAGTTCTTCGACGGAGAAGAAAAATTCTTTACGGCGCATACAGGAGGTTGAAGTATGATTTTTTTAATCGTGTCCGTACAGATTGTGCCCAAAGAGATTATTATAGAAGTATTGGACTTCATAAACAATGCGCTAAATACTGTGATCCTTTTTTTTCTCAATGGATAACATCGCACTTGCACTACGATTTGCAGCCAATATTTGTGTTCAGTGCATCGATTATGAAATGGCGCTCTCTTTGGAATTTAGTTGAGCAATAATGAATTTTCATCTTTTTTTAAAATTAAAAAGTTCAGAACGCGGCGTGCATACTACTAAACATACACCCTGGAAACATGTACTTGTGCGTCGTGTTCCAAACCGCACGTGAAGGTTCACATTCGCCCCCGTTATCACGAACGTCACTTCAGCCTCTCAAGAAGATTTAAAATAAGTTGTATAAGCGCAACTTAAGGTGGACTATGAGCCAATTAAATCTACAGCCGCGTTTTATATTATAGTGCCTTGAACCAAATGGTCAGAAATTCAGGGCGTTATCCGTCAGATTTGACCACTACTTTATAGACGCATGTTTTCCACTGTGCATGGTTTATGGTCTCATTTCGTCACTCATCGACTGCATTAACTCGAAGTCCGTAAGCCTAGCCCTCAGCGAACATTTTGAATAGTCATTCGTGCACTTAAAGAGAAAGCCTTTCATTCCTACGCAATGCGTTGAAAATCAATCGGCTCGATGCACATGCACACATACTCACACGCACCTCGGAAAATGGAACAGATGGAAATAAGTAACAGAGTAAAATAACTCTGTTACTTTTTTTCTAACCGATCGTTTAAGTCTCTGAAGTAAAGGTTCCTTCACAAATCTAGTGCTAGAACCCTAGTTGCGCCCAACCATTGGTTCTGTTCTCATAAAATCTGTTAAAATGTCCTACTTTTCTAACCGATCGTTTAAGTCTCTGAGGTCCAGGTTCCTTCTTCCTTCAGAAATACTACGCATGCTACTTGAATTTTCATGATTACATTGTCAGGATACGGTACCATCACCTCCACTCGATCCTCTCCTCCCCTTTGTCACCTAAATGTCACTCACCTCTAGAGCTCCCCACCCCCCGCCTTACCCCCTGGATGGGTGACTTAATTAATGGACGGCTCATAAAATTGCATTTAAATCTCTCCGCATGAGCACTCTCTATGAGCTTTAGAATTCCGAAACCACTGTCCGCACGATTCTACCGTGCTGAAGAAAAACGCCTTATAATCTTTCAGGCGATGCCAAATCTCCTTTAGTCAAATATTAATTTTTAGGGAAACATGTGTTCATTTTTCTTCCAATTTCTGAGAGGACTTCATCCGGAATTTTATCTACAGGATCTGAAAATTCCAAGGGGAAAAATCCATGAACTTTTTCAAAACTGAAGGTTGCATAAGGGGAAATTTGGTATCATTCGAATATTCATACGACGTTTTTCCTTAGCACGGCAGAATTCCCGACCACCTCTGATCCTCCACCGAACCGATGCGACTCATGTCACGAATGTCACACCGTACCCCGGGAACGCGACAGTGGCGTGTCCCTTTTGTTTTGCAATAAATCGATTGATCTGCCATTTAACCCATGGAAAAATATCGATCATCAGGGTGTCCCTTTAGTAGTCAATCCTTCGTCATAGCCTCAAACGGGAAAACATCGATAGCGTATGATTCAAGCCTCGCCACTAGAACGCGGCGACAGGTGTGAGCGATCTCCGCACTGTGGATCGAGTCAACTAGAGAAGTTGGACATGAAATTTTTAACTAAAACTGCAAATTTTGATGTTTACTTCGTCATATTTTAAATTTTAAAGTGTGCTTTCAAAAGAAAATTCACGAGGAAACCAGTGTAACCACTTTTAAAACTTCAAAGCTTTGTATGAACGGATTTATAACAGGGTAGCCTCACTCAGGGAATACCGAGAAAACAGGGAAATATTAGGGAATTTTAAAAAGTCAGGGAAAACCTGGAAATGTCAGGGAAAATGAAGAAAGTGTCAGGAAAAAATTGCCAATTCACCTGTATTTGCTTGTTAGAATGGATTTGACAATTAGGACAACAAATTTTGCCGAGAAACTATTTTAAATTATGTCTTTTTTGCCATACTTATTTCATATTTCATTTGTCTGGGAATTTTACTCAAATTTGTCCGGGAAATCAGGGAAATGTTAGGGAATTCCATTTTCTAAATTTTGTGGCAACCCTGTAAGCTTTTAAGGATTCCAAATTTTGTCCGACCTCTCCCATTGACCTGATCCTCTGTGCTCCGGTGCAGCGCAGATGCGTCGCGCTCCGTATCATGCAGATATCACTTGACGCGGGGCTCAATTGCGGGGGGGTCTCGTCTAGGCCCGGTGCATTGATCTATGTATGCCATCGTGCATTCGGCTCTGGCTCATTCATCAGCGCCTAACGGGCTCGAGGTAACGGAAACTCTTGAACGTCCGAGCACTTAGCACTTGTCGGTCGACGACGGTGACGCTTGTCGCACGCGCGCGGCGCGCCCAACACGAAAACCAGCGCGAACGAGTCGGAATTCGGGCATCGTGAAGATACCCCCGCGGTTGCCCAACTGCCGTTAGTTTTTTTCTGGGGGGGGGGGGGTTCTGGGGTACTGGAAGCAATCACACCTCGAGATATCGAGTGAAGTTTGCTAACATACTTGTTTTGCCGTTAGTTCTCTTAGCAGGGGTGCAGAAAATGCCCGATCCACATTTATAGACGTCCGAGCGGGCGTCTAGAAATGTGGAATCGCCCCAAAAATGTGCGGGGAAGGAGGGAATATTTTGAGGGGCCTTAAGTCAAAAATCAAAGGAAAACAGAAGGAGAACGTTATCTTTTTTTAGATAAGTGGGAAATTTTGTGGAAAACTGATGAGAAAAATGTGGAAAACCGGCCGGCGGGCGCGTAGAAATGTGGATGCTTGGAAGATTCTGCAACCCTGCTTTTAGGGGAAATTCTATCGGCATGAGGTGAATCTATACTGAAACTGAAAGTAAATAAACAAACGATAATGCTGAAAGGCTGCTCGTTTTTCTTAATTTCTCGTAAGTTAGACTTTTCGTATGAAGTCCACGATGTATATATTGTTAAGCTTGTGACAACTAGCGTAAAGTAACTGTGATATATTTATGTTCCGATGAATATATACTCCGAAGATGGCGTAAGCCGAAAGGTGCCTCAGTTATTAATGAATATTCAATACCACACCTTGGTTCTCATTCAAATTTACAAATCTTCTTAAATTTTCGGCGAAAAAACGAAGCCATATTCCTGGAGGCCTGTTTCGGCTGATTTTTCTAAGTGATTGAACTTTAAATTAAATTGAAATTAAATTTTTTACCTGACAGTAAAATTTACAATGATAGGAAGTAAAGTCAGGGCTGAAGCTAACTCCAAGATGATTTAGAGCCTTTTCCCGCCGTAACATGCCACTGTACCTCTCTCAATCCTCAAGTGCGCGCAGTTTACAAACAACGCATGTGCCGTTAATCTCCCTATGCACATAAGGGTTTTTACAGAGGAGCCAGAAATTATAGTTCCGGGTCTCCGTTAGCGATCTATGGGTAGGTTAGACAGAACGGAGCTCAGTTTTGTGAAATTTTATGACCGCTTTGTATAGGTTACGCATATGGTAAAGTCGTATGTAAGCTCTCAAGTTCACTAATTTCACAACACTGAATATAACAGGATTCTTTCATAATGTTTAAATTCGCACCTTGTCTAGTGATCCATTAAAGGGGTTTAGTTGAAATTTTTCAACACTGCTCGGAAACATGGTCAAGCTTGGACTTGTATTTTGTCGTCGGCAGGAATTATTACCGTCCAGTTTTTCTTATTAAACTGTTGATTAAGTTGGTGGACTATTTCTAAGACGCGTGCTACGATGCTCAAAGCCGTTTTCACGTTGGAACCACGTGGCCTCATAAATTTAACTGACAACGGACGTTCCGTCCATAATATTCGATTCCGAGTTTTGTCGGTTGAAGCTCCCGAAAATCGTTCGACACAACTTTAAAATTAGCGGAATCGGTCAATTCGAGAGCTTGTTTACGGCTTTACCATACGCCAGCAGAACGATTCACATAAGTTGTGCTTCATTAAATTACAGTTCTGCCGTGCTATGAAGAACGCCGTATGAAAATTCGAGAGTTGTCCAATTTCCTTTAGCAAAATGTTCACTTTGAGAAAAGTTGTTGATATTTTTCCTTGAAATTTTCAGGAACTTTAGGTGTAATCGCGAACAACATCATCTGAAAATTGGACGAAAAATATTCATAAGTTTACCCGTAAATTCGTGTTTTATCAATCGGAATTTGGCAACCCCTGAAGGCTCATACGGCGTTTTTCCTTAGAATGGCAGATCTATAGTCTAACCCATTCGTAAAGCCTCAACTGTGGGAAATTAAACGGTCAGTTATCAAAGGTGAGATAAATAGTGGCCAGGACCAGATTTATCTACTTGCCGCCCCCTCTCATTCGTTTTGAAACATCAATAAAAACCATGAAGTGGACGTGCCGACGTGCGTAAGACGCGTTAACTCATGTCGGACACATTTTTTGCGAAAGCCCTGTCAACACTACTAGCAGAAGTTCAAGGAACTTTGTGCGAAAGTTAAGTTCCGTAAACCTATCTCTGTGTGATCAAGGTCCTCCATAATAAGGAATGAACGGAAAAATTATGAAAGAACAAACATAAATGTGGTTCCATAATGTTAACTTCCGCCACCGCGCCGCTGCGCTGACCGCACTGTGATTGGTGCAATGCTTGAAGTATTCATGCCGTCTTGTAGGCGCTATGCGTTTCACGCTGACCGCAGCGAATTTGACGCAATGCGTGAAGTATTCATGCAGTCCTGCAGGTGCTAATATGTGTTACATGCCAACCGCTGCGCTGAGGGCTTCTCCTTTTCATCTCAAGTCCTCGTCATCATTGCTCTCTGCGCCGCGCCGCGCCGCTCCAGGCCAAATTTTCCCTTTTTTCTCTCTTAACGCGACTAATTAAAAGTGTTGTCTCTTGTATCCTTGAAAGACGACATGTTCTCAGGAAATTAGAGATCGAATCATATGGCCCAATAAATGTCATGCTTAAACTCATACTGTCATTTTTTTGGGTTTATGAGAATTTTGCTTCGGTAAATACTTCACGTCCGTTTTTAAGGCTGTTTTTTCACTCCTTTAGCGTTGCGTTTTGTAGAGCTTCCACGACAATGGTCTACTTTCTGATCGATAAATCGTTTCCTCTCTTACTAGGAGGTCATGAAAATACCCGCCTTTACTTCGGGTTATCTCAGTCAAGAAATGAATGATTGATAGTGATGACTTCTATTTCCATTACATTTCGACCCGATAATTTCTACTTCGTTGATTCCAACCTCTTTGCCTAAAAGCAGGTACGGTCAGACTAGTGGAGCAAGAGCAGCGGTGGCGTATCGTAACGTGGGGCTCACGTATTGTTGCCAAATAGTGGTAAAAATCAGCAATTCCCCCGTTTAAACCCGTTAAAAATATCCAAATTTAATTCCAAAATCTGGCAACCTCGGGCTCACGGCTCACCCACCCACCCATCTCGGAATTCAAGTAACTCACGCCAAAACACGCCACATACGATGCCTAGCTCTGATAGCACCGGCATATACCACCATTGCCAGATTTCGGGGATCCTTTAAGCTTGCCCCTGCTTTGATATTTTTAAGTGGGGACCTGTGAGCTCCGCGTATATTCGGCAAGGCTGAGACAGGAGCATGATATTCCACGGTGAAGTTTCGTTACAGTTATTGAAAGGGTACGGCACCCTGGTGCCAGTTATTGCCCAAAGAGTTCAAGTGCGTGACGTTTTTAATCGGATCTGCTTTTCGAATGGTCGAGCCAGGGTATTAATAATGGTCTTGATGAAACCGACGGTAAAATGAATCTATGTATCATTTGAACGAATACGCTGCTTTATTTCTCAGACTAATTGTAAGTATCCTTGTGGTTGCGAATATTAACAACTAAAACTTATTAATTGGTACAGGAAATACAGTCGTAAGACTCTTATTAATCAAACTTAAAGCAAAACTGATTTTGCTGTCGAGTACGAACTCGATGAACAGAGAGTGAACAGTCGTAGCAAGCAAGTCAAATCGGGTATTTTGTCAAATGCGCAGGCAAATAGTCAAATTCTTAAGGCCAAAATTTTTTCTCGTGTTTCTGATGAAAATTCCTGAATCTTTCAGCACTTGGAAAGAAAATATTCAGTCGAAGTATCAAATTTTACTATATTTTACAATCTGTAATGTTTTCTGCATCAAACCCAAATATTTTACCGCCAAGCTTTTAAATAATCTGTATTTGATGAGCCTTTGGTTGATTAGGTTTGGGGTAGATGTGTAATGAATGATAAAAGCTCTGAAAAAAATTACGACTGGATTATACATTGCCATGTGCAGACATTTGACGCAATAACTGATTCGATTGTCAGTGTACGGTACATGATAGACGTCCGGGCACAATCCTCCAGACTTCTTGATCTTCTAAAATCTTGGTCCCATTTCGCCGAAATCGATCTATCTTTCCTCCAGCGGGCTGATTGTTGTAATTGATGGGCACAGTGATAGACAAAGAGGACAAAATGAGTACGGAGCGATCATATTGGTTAATTTGGCTAGATCTTTTGGCTGGAAGCTTGACAGGAAGTCTGCGACTTCGCAAACCGAGCTATGTGGTTACCGACCTACACCAACGATATCCTCTTTGTCTTATTTGTCTATAGCTTTGTCTATCAATTTCAATAATCAGCCTGCGCAGTGTTTAAAGAATCCCTATAAGCATGGCAGCAGAGCCTTATTTTCGCCTGTTGGAAGTGGCTACCCTACCCGTAGTGATACGAGCGGTGCTATACGGAGCGCCGGCGCCTTCGACCGAGTGTAAGATTAAGCCGCTCTCACACTTACACCGGGGAGCGGCGCGGCGCGCGGCGGATGAAAATATCACCGTCGAAACACCAAGGGAACAGCCAACATCGGGACGGACACACTGCCGTGCTAAGGAAGAACGCCGTATGAACATTCGAGAGTTGCCAAGTTTCCTTTGATAAAATGCTAAATTTTGAGGAAAATTATGAATATTTTTCCTTGATATTTTCAGGAACTTTAGACCAAAATACGAACAAAATTCCCTGGAAAATTGGAAGAAAAATATTCACAAGTTTACCAGGAAATTCGAGTTTTATCAAAGGAAATTTGGCAACGCCTGAAGGTTCATACGACGTTCTTCCTTAGCACGGCAGCACAAACCTCGCGCGGGGACACACGGGGACACCCCGAGCACGGTCGCGGGATGATCCGGAACCCGGGCGGCGAGCATGGAACAATCCTCGTTACAAGTTACAAAATGATTCGTTACATAAACTCCGCTGGGAACGGGCCCGGGCCGGGGCGCCGCGACGTCGTATGAGAGGGGCACTCCACGACGTGGTGGTTATTACGCGCGCGATGCGCCCGGACCCACGGCCTCGTATGAGTTCCGTGGGTCACTCGCTGGGCGCTGCCACGTCGGATCCTATACTGCCATGCTAAGGAAGTAGAGTCCCTTTATACCCAGAGTTAAGACAACTCACTTTTGGTTGGGCTGAAAGTGGCCTAAAAAAAAATCCAATTCTGATTGGTTCTCGCTCATGGAGGCCGAAACGAGTGCACCAAGATGGCGGTACCTCGAATGTGAACAAGAATAATGAAAATATTACCTAATTGTGGTTTATCAAGAGTAAATTGTTATTTCCATCGGTCCAAAATGAAAATAGATTAAGAAATTATTCACAAACCAATCTCATTTTCTTTTTAATTGATCAATTTGTTGATGTTGTTGTTTTTGTGTGACAGACATCGCAGGATTCCTGATGCTTATCCCTCAATATCGTTCGTTTGGGTGCACTCGTTTCGGCCTCCATGGCCAGCCAAGGCCGGCTGCCAGTCAGCTGATAATCGAGTTGTCTTAACTCTGGGTATAAAGGGACTCTATAAGGAAGAACGTCGTATGAACATTCGAGGGTTGCCAAATTTCTTCAGGTAAAACATGAATTTTTGGGGAAATCAATGCGTGTTTTTTTCTTGAAATCTGCTCATATTTTAGATTAAATTGCGAACGAAATTGTCTTAAAAATTGGGAGATAAATATTGACAACTTCTCCTAGTAAATTCATTATTTATCGAAGGAAATTTGGCAACGTCTTAGGGTTCATACGGCGTTGATCCTTAGCACGGCAGTGTAGCCTCATAGGCTTGGTATCGTCATATCGAAGGCTCTCAATAAGTAATGCCACTTTATGTGCGTAGAACTACATCTGCACGTTGCTACATTTTCTGGAAGAACTACGAATTTCTTAATGTTTTTACACAACAATGTGTGTTTGTTTGTGTTTGTGTTTCTGTAATGTGTTGTGTTTCTTAATGTTTTTCTTAATGTGTTTCTCTCTTTTTGTAAACGTTGCGGAAAATTGTATGCATACTTTGATCTGGATAACTTCAAGGAAAATAATCAACATCAAAGCTAAATAATTCTTAAACTGACAAAATGATCACCGAAAAAACTACAGGGTTTTTAATACAAAATCTTATGATTAGTGCTGTTGAGCGTGATACCACTATTCGACCCTCTAGGAGCTTGGTGTGCCTATTCAATCAATTGAAGGCGTTTTAATTTGCCGTCACTGCACGCCAAATTCCTAAGAACTGTTGTGGAGTGGATAGTGGTAACGAGCAGATTCTCATTTCAGATTGTTTATTCTTTAATGGCCTTATCAAAATGTGTATTTTGAAGTGCGAAACCACGTATTTCCATTGCGATGTTTCAAAATTTCGGCTTCTATTTTATTATTTTCGAAGCAATAAACCAACTAGTTTGAAATTTTTACATTATATTCTGCTTCAGTGAAAAAAATCAAGGCAGTCTCCGAGAAATTGCGTTAACTAGTCTTCCAAAGAAAAAATGAAGAATGACAGGAAGTCTCAACGTTGCAAACGGAAAAATGTGGTTTCGTATACTTTGTGGAGTTCAAAAAAGACTCCGGGGCATTCCTTTTCTATTATTATTTCGTTTAGGAATCTTCCCTTGGAAATCAGGAAAACATCAAAGTATGAAAAAAACCAAAAATTCTAGACACCCTAGTTGAGTTTCCTTTGCATACGCCACTGAAGTTATTTTCGTCGAAAGCTGAACTTTCGGGAAGCTCTAAAGAAGCTCCGGGGAACATTTTCTCACGTGGTTGCGTGCATTCTCGTCGCGACGTCGACGTCGCGTCGTCGATCGGTGGTCTTATCCGCCGATATCTTGCCCATCGCGCTTGTCCCGCCGTCGTCGTTGATAATAGCCGCGGAGGACTGAGGAGTGAGGAGGCGGAGGAGGCTCAGTGCGAAACAATGAGCTTGTCCTCGTAATCGTTACATGACAATGTCCCCAAAATCACACACGAACGCGTTTGCCGCATCGTGCAGGAAAATGAACCGATTTATGGATTTAGATTTATGGGTAGAGGCAGGGTTGCCGCAGTCAGAGAATCTTACGACGTCCGGGAAAACGTATGGAAATTTCAGGGGAAATGACAATTTTTTCTCTCTTTCTCTCCCCCCCCCTCTCTCTCTTTTCTTTTTTCGTTTTTTTCTGTTTTTTTCTTTTTTCTTCTTCTTTCATTTTTTCATTTTTTTCTTTTTTTCGTTTTTTTCTTTTCTTCTTTTTTCCCTATTTTTCGGTTTTTGTGTGGTTTTCTGTTAGTTTACTGGCTTTAATCCCTGTGGGGCCTACAGAATGACCAAAGTTTAAGGGGAAAATCGATAAGCCACCTTTATTTGTTCTCTAGAATGGGTTCGATGTTTCGAGCAACAAATTGTGCCGAAAAACTATTTTAAATTATGGATTTTTAACCATCTGGCATATCTTTAGTTGCCTGGGAATTTTAACAAAATGTGTCAGAGGAATCAGTTAAATGGTTTTTTGATCAGGAATAGCGCTTTGCAATAATGAGAAAATATACATCTGTGTAGAATTTCTATTTTTGTATGTTGTGTTGTTGACCGAAAACGAGTTGACCAAGCTAGTTGCTCGGACAATCCACTTATAATTTTCTTTAACTGCGTGAGCCAATGCTCAAATTGCGATCCCAAGATACGCGCAACTGATCCACTCTTTACGTGTCCCAAATTATTATTTATAAGTTTTCCGTAACCTCGGAGGAACTGCTGCGGCGTCTTGCACATCTGTTATAAGGGCGTCAAAGTAACGAATTATAACGGAACAATCTTTCTCTGTGTTTCAGGATCCATCAAGACAACGCTATTGGCTGAATCAAGTTTTAACGTGACGTGGCATCTCGCTTATCCTCACTCGGTAAGATTTCAGTTAGCACCGAATTTTTTTTTTCAGCGTTAGTTCAATAAATCCGTCATCTCAGATGACAACGACTGGACTTCGCTGCAAGCTAGTCAATGCGGCCGATCGAATGAAAACATCTCCACGATTAATGGAATTGGGGCAATTTATAAGGTCGACGAGGTTAATTGGCTCTCGAAATTTTGAGAGAAGCCGCCAAATATTCCGATCATTAAAATTTCTCTTCAATTATTTATTGATAAATCCTCGATGATTTGGAATCGAGAACCTATGGCTGAAACATAAGTTGGCTACGAGAAACGAATATCCTATACTAATTATGTGTATCAATACAAACAAAAGAATAGCTGCAGCATAGAATCAGCCTATGCTTACAATTTAGCTTGAATGCTGTTTTAACAGCTTAACCGTGCACAGCCCTCTTACAAATGTTTCTCCAGATATAGACTTTTATTTAGAAAACTGGGGAGATTTACCATATAGATGAATAGATAATTCAATTACTACACAATTAATTGGACCGCTAAACAGAAAGGAACCAAGCCACGCCAACTATTGCCAAATTTAACCGGGAAATTTAATTTTTTATATGGACACGGTTGTGCGGGTTTTCGTGCAAATCTCAGTGAATTTTCTCCATAGCACGAAGCAAATGCCCTAAAATTTTCAAAGAAATCCGCACCAACGTTCTCTCGTAAAAAAATTAAATTTCCTATCAGAGAGTTGTTGGCACTCCCTGGTAAAAATTGGCAGTAGAATCTGTGTTCCAAAATACCATAGACCTACAGACGGCTGTAAGATTTCCAATAGCTTCTATAGCCGGCTACACAATTTCTTATAGCCTTTTATAGCCGATGGCGATGAAGCAACAGCCTGGCGATAAAGTGTATGCTAAACGTTACTAATTACAGATGCTACGACTTAGTGAGTTTTTGGACTACTGCTCTCTTTTTGGGACGTAGTATCTTGATTTATTTTCCGAGGAAAGCTCCGTACTTTTGATGGATGGCTGTCATTCCTAATATATTAGAGCGCCTTCAGTTTCGTATAATACTGTGCAATTCCTCTGGTGTGAAATAGTTGCTTCAAGCAATGTGGCACACTGCGGCGCGGCAGGCGGGCAGCCAGCGCGAAACGCGCATTGGCGCCTACAAACCTAACAGGGATACTTCACGCGTTGCGCAATGCGTGAAGTATCCCTGTTAGGTTTGTAGGCGCTAGTGCGTCGCCGCTCCGCTTTGTATTAGGCTCTAATACTTAATCTGGCGGAGTCAGCGTTATTCAACTCATGATTTTGAAATGTTTGCACATCCTGTATGGATTATTCTCATTTTAATTGATGAAAAAAAATATGTATTACAGGAAAATATAATGTGTGTTTTGTAAATATTAAGGTGGTTCCGTATCAAACTTAATGATTTCCAAAGCACACGAATTTCTACACAATTTCTTATAGCCTTTCATAATCGATGGCGAAAAAGCAACAGCCAGGCAATAAAGTGTAAAGCCCAGCGGCATAATTTTTTATCGCTTCGTATAGCCCGGCCATATGATTTTCTCCGCATTTTACAGCCAGCTATATGATTTTCTGTAACCTTCTTTAGTCGGCCATAAGAATTCCTATGGTATTTTGAAACGCAGCTCTTATCGCCTCTTTACCAGGGCTCCCTATTTTCATTTAAAAACCCCTATTGCCACCCTCTCACCAGGCGATTACTTCGTCATCGTCCAAGATAAATCCAATCGAGCATCTTCTCATTTACTAGATCTTATTGTCAGTAGTTATAATTTTTTCACCGCATGAAGAAAATCCAAGATGGAGTACTGCCGGAGCAAAGTCAATGTCCCGCAGTTTCTCGTTATTATTAAAACAGTCCATTGTCAAAGGGCAGGCATGTTGGTTTTCGAACTCATCTAGAGTCAATTTTCCAACTCCATCAGTTTCATCGGGTCATCGCCGCCTGGCTCCCTCCCCCTCGCCCGTTCTATTGCGCGTAATCGTGTTTGGAGAAGAAAAGAGGAGAAAATGGAGTCGGGAAAATTTCGGGGCCGGACAAAAAGCGGCGCGGGACGGTGGTCCGTGCGTGGAAGAAAGGAAAACCGCCTTTGAGTCGGGGCGGCGCGGCCGGTGAACGTCAACGTCCGAGGTTATTTGTCTTGGTAAGTGGACGCCGCGCGACAATGGAGCGGGAGCAGGACCAAGGCGAAGACACGACGCTCAATACGCGGATGACCAAATCAATCGCCCATCATCCTATTAGCCCCACTCGTGACCTAGCTGCCAATTATCCAGATAAATGTGCTTTTTGGAGAGAGGGATTTTAGGTTAAGGTGCATTGAAAAAAAAAACTCCGGTCGTGGGAGCCGCAATTACGGGCTATGTAGACATACAGTCCGTTCCGGGCTCGAAGGCCGAAAATTCCGGCTGCTGGAGCCGTAGCTTCGGCCTCTGAACCCGGAGCAATCGAAGCTACGCCTTCAGCAGCCGGAATTCTTGGCCTTTGAGCCCGGAACGGACGGT
Source organism: Bemisia tabaci (assembly GCF_001854935.1). Lineage (NCBI taxonomy): Eukaryota > Metazoa > Arthropoda > Insecta > Hemiptera > Aleyrodidae > Bemisia > Bemisia tabaci. The sequence continues at coordinate 2,811,061 of NW_017564582.1, read as the reverse complement.
ATGTCTACATAGCCCGTAATTGCGGCTCCCACGGCCGGAGTTTTTTTTTCAGTGTGGTATGCTGAATAAGTTGCTCGTCGTCGCCAATCATTGTGAGGCGAAAAGTAGCGTTAACCTTAGGATTCAAATTTTATCTCGCCTGGACCACATTGCTTAAAAATTGTTAGTGCGTGTCTCTGGTCAAAAAAATCGGTTTTTCAAAATGAAGTTCGGGTTTGAAGGTTCGCAGTTCAATTCGAACCATTCCATCCAAATGGAGTCCGACAAGGAATTGTGTGACTCATCGTGGCAACTGGTTTTAGTCGCGGGTGGACAATTGGACATGTGGTCGAATGACCATAGACAAGGGTTACAGAGACGGAGGCCAGGACATAGGGGCTGAGCTTCCATTGTCTCCGTTGTCCTTGGTCCTGCTCAATTCGAATCCGTAATCCGGTCACTTGATCGGTCAAGATCCCCCGTCGGACGGGAATTCTGTCATTGTGTAGCCAGTTCTGTAGTTCGAATTGTTTTCGGCCACTCGCAAACGTTGCCAACCAGACACACATATTGTCGTGGTTTTTTTTTTTTTTTTTTTTTTTTGGATGGGATAAAACCAGAGACAAGAGACCCTCCACTGGCCTTGTAGCGACAGGTGGAAGCTTTTACTTTCGGAGTTTCAACAATTCCTTATGGACAATTATTAGGGAGAAACAGTCATCACCCTAGTTTCGGCTGTTGACTTACCTACATGGTCGATGATGAGCATCGGATGACGTCATGAGCCAAACAACTTTCCCAAACGTCGGCCATTTTCGGCTTGTTTGCAAAACGAGACTGCCAACACGTTGTTGAACATCAACCATGTAGGTAAGTCAACAGTAGAATGCTGAAGTCCCGAAAGTAAAAGCTTTCACCATGGCCAAGATACTAGTGGAGGGTCTCTTGTCTCTGGATAAAACAGTCGTCATTCTGGAAACGTTAAGTGAGCTTATGATTAAATTGAGGTATCAAAATCCGTCGAAACCTATCGATTGAAATGCCGGAATCAGCTCTCTTCTCGGGCAGAAATCGAATTTGTTAAAGGTAGACAAATGGGCATTTTATCGTAGGTCTACTTTGCTTTGGTTCGTGGAAAGCGCTAGCTGCTTGCAAAGATTAATCTTCGTCAGCTCTGTGGTCGGCCGATACCTTGAATTTTAAGGTTTCCCAGCCCGATTTGCGATAGACCTCAATGATTTATGTAGTCAAAGAAAACAATTAGATCCATTCTTCAACTTTAATGATTGGAAACATTCCTACCTAGAAAACTCGTCAATGAGGCGAAACTAAAAAAGTGCTGATCATCACAATGTAATCATACATGTATATTTTCTTTCGAGATTTCATATCAATGGCTTTAACCTCAGTTTTCTTGAAATAATTCTCTTTAGGATCCTAAATTAATTTTTGGCCAATGTGCATCCAAAATTTAATAGATTTTCGCCCAAAAGAAAGTCAAATTTGAACATTCATTGAAACAAATTCGACCAGCTTCCAATCCTTTTTCTGCCAAAGACTCACCTAAAGTTGCAATTTCATGATTAATTAATTCTCTATATACACTGGAAAAAACACATTGGATTTAGAGTCCAGACTCTTGAAAACATTGACAAGAAAAAATACTCTTGATTCAATCGGATTTTTGCTTGAATCAAAACGAAATACGCTTAAGTTAAGAGGCTTGGTTCTTGATTTAAGCTAGATTCTGATTGAAACAAGAGTACTTTTTCTTGTCGATGTTTCCCTCATATTACCTGTACACTGGAAAAAACAAAAAAAACACATTGGATCTAGAGTCCAGACTCTTGAAAACATTGACAAGAAAAAATACTCTTGATTCAATCGGATTTTTGCTTGGATCAAAACGGAATCCGCTTAAATTAAGAGGCTTGGCTCTTGATTTAAGCTAGATTCTGATTGAATCAAGAGTAATTTTTCTTGTCGATGTTTTTAAGAGTCTGGACTCTAGATCCAATGCGTTTTTTTTCCCAGTGTAAAGTTGCAATTTCATGATAAATCAATTCTCTATGTGGATTCGAACCCACATCACTTCCCAGATCCGCACGATTAGATGTTGACGCGAAGCCCTCATCTCTGCGGCCGCATTCCGCTCGTTCGGAGCTGAAAGTTCAGAAACAATAATTTACTTCGATGAACTATGAAATGATGAACGCGTTTCGACCTGTATCCGGAGATATTTCCATTAACTCGGCAAGAATTTAAATATCCCAGTGTCGCGGCGAACGCAACGGTCAGTCGCGAGGATTCTTGCGTCACAAATTTTGGCAAAAGCTCTGTCGCGTCGCGTCTGAAACCTCCGAGTATCCGCGCGAATTTCGCCTGTGAAAGTCACGATCCTCGAGCGATGCTGCTTTGTTGAGGAAGAACGCCGTATGAACATTCGAGAGTTGCCAAATCTCCTCCGTTAAAACATGTATTTTGGACAACATTCATGCATATTTTTCCTCGATATTTTCAGATATTTTAGAATAAATTGCGCACAAAATCGTCTGAAAATTTTGGAAATTTATATTCGCAATTTTTTCAGTAAATTAGGTTTTTATCGGAGGAAACTTGGCAACGGCTGAAGGCTCATACGGCGTTCTTCCTCAGCACGGCTGTATGTACAGATCGGAGGAATTCTCCGCTTGCATAATGCCGCGGTATCTCCGAGCCCAAGTTAATAAACCCAACACAAAAGGTCAATCAAAACGCCGTATTTTACATCGCGCACGTTCCTCGTTCACCGGGCAGAGGATCGAGGGGCGGAGCCGAAAAAAGGGAGAAAACTGAGCCCCCCGCGCCCCCCTTTCCCACGCCTGAGGGGGGGGGGGCTCCGCTCGACCGCACTCGAATTGATACCAACCTTGAACTTCGTCTCAGGTGGTTAAATATTGTGTCAGCAACTCCCGACCAAAGCTCTCCCAAGTGTCAGGTGTGCCAATATTCTTTTACTGCCTTGGCTACTGCATCAGAATGGACGCTTTTATTCGTTCTATTCATCGGCGCTCAGGCCCGGTAGCCATTGTATAAGTTATTCTTAAGTCGAACCTGTCTACTGTGTCCATTATACTGCCACGATAGGAGTAAACGTCGTTTGAACACTCAGCCATTGCCAAAATTTCTCAGGAGTTATATTTTTACGAAAAAGTCAAGAATACTCGCCCTTCAAATGTTCAGATACTTTAAATCAAATTAAGTACGAATAAAATTCTCGTATAAATTGGGAGAAAAAAAATTCAAGCCACTCTAAAAATTATTATTTTATATGAAGCAATTCGGAAACGTCTATGTAGGTTCATACAGCGTTCTGCCCTAGCTCGGCAAACTACCTGCAGCAATCAACGATACCTTCTCTCAAAGAATTTATAATCGACGGAACTGAGCCTCCATACAATGGTAGACGCTCAATTTCTAGCATCATTGGTTAAAGAGGGGCCTTCTGGAAAATTCGAAAGCCACTTTTTCTTTCAGGACGAAAATGTAGTTTAAGGAATTTCGCCCAGACCTGTCTGTGGTTACAATTTTTATCCGAAAAGATGCCCGAAAACTGTGAAAAGCCAGAGAACAATCGAGGAGTTTCATGTTCAAAATCTCTGAAAAGGCAGGGCGAGTCTTCGCGTTCAAGAAAAGGCGTTGCTTTGCAACCATCGATGATCACGATAGGTCGTGACGCAGCACTATTTGGCAATGCAGCTACATGCTTAAGATACTAAATAAGTAATAGGATAAGATGTTTACATATTTTCCAAGTGAATGAAATGAGAAGATTTTGAAATGGTCAAGTGTGTGATTGCTGGTGAAGTTAGGCGAATTGCCGCATGAATAGTCTCAATTTCATTTAAATATCTATCATTAATTTACTTAATTATTTTTATCAATTTAATTAGCTTCTCAATGCGCCCACACTTCGTTCAACGACGATGCACAAACGTAACGCCTGACATGTTGTTATTCCAAGCGGAAAAACTTGAAGGCGCTCCGGCTCTTTCAATGGCTAAGTCTGGATGCAACTATTCGTGTCCTTAGGATGTCCGTGTTGCATACACGAAAAATTGCGGGCGCTCTAGCTTTCTTCAGCGCAACGAAACGTATGACGTATGACTATGCAGTTGTTCGTTCTCAAGGGTTTTTTACGTTGCATTTATAATCGTGTTAATCATGAAATCCTCGAGGTTTGAATGAGCCGTGTTGAAGCACGACAGCTTCGCCGAATGAAGCCAGTTTTCCATCAAAAAATTTCTTCAAAGGCATCTCGGACGTCAAACTCGCTAACCACCACCGATAACATTTCCGCTATTTGCACCATTTTGCAACACTGCCATGGTGCTTCACAACTCATCCCAGTTTCGAAAATTCTATGGTGAACAAGATTGTAAATGCAACGTAGAAAACCCTCGAGATCTAACAACCGCAGCCATGTGTTGTGCCACCAGAGCGCCTGCAATTTTTCGTGTATGCAACACGGACATCCTAGGGTCACGAATAGTTGCATCTAGACCTAGCCGTTGAAAAGAGCGGAGCGCCTTCAGTTTTTTCCGCTTGCGGCAACAAAATTTTTCACTAATTGCATTCATGCGTCGCGTCGCCGTTGCACGAAGATAGAGCGGTTTGAGTACTTAATCAAATTGAAAAAAAAGAGGGATGAGTCACTAATTAATTTACACGGTTGAAATTGCGGTTTGGTCCCCAGCTTGGCACACGGGTCTGTTACCTTCAAGGGTACCATGCATGAGAGAATGAATGCGGTTGAAATTTAAATTGAAGGGAAAAAATTCGCATGATTGTTCTTGACCTTCCATCGAGAGCGAAGACAAATGAGTTGAGAACGCTGGATTTTTATTGAAATTTTTTTTTTCTTGTGAAATTATTTTGACTTAAAGCGTCGTTCCTTGTCGACGAACTTTGGTTTTCTAAGTTGAGTCCGTGCGGCTTTAACTTTAAGTCAGTTTTTTGCGTTAAAGAAACGTTGTTTTGCTATCGTCTTTTTAACCCAAACTCAACGATAGCAAAACGACGCTTTTTTGACTCGAAAAAACGTATTTTCAGTTGAATCCGTACGGGTTGAACAAAAAAAAATTGTCGACAGGAACCGACGTTTTAAATAAAAATAATATTTCAAGAAATTTTTTTCCAGTCTTTTTCATTTGAATAAACTCCAATTTTTTTTGTCGCTCATCGAATTTTTAGATTTATACATTTTTTTTGTTCATACATTTAAATTGAAGAAAATCTGTGTTTGCCAAAAGAGAAAGAAAAAAACAACCGCTGTGAAGAAATGGGACTTATTCAAGCGATAATAACAATCTTATTCGAAAAGGGATGGAATAACAATTTGGGAGTTCTAAAACCCCCCAGGGTACTCCTCATCGTACTCATTCAAGGGATAATAACAATCATATTCGAAAAGGGATGGAATAACAATTTGGGAGGTTTAAAATCCCCCAGGGTACTCCTCATCGTACTCATTCAAGGGATAATAACAATCATATTCGAAAAGGGACGGAATAACAATTTGGGAGTTTTAAAATCCCCCAGGGTACTCCTCATCGTACTCATTCAAGGGATAATAACATTCATATTCGAAAAGGGATGGAATAACAATATCGGATTTTTAAAATCCCCCAGGGTCCAGGGTACTCCTCATCGTGATTGCGAACACCACGAGAAAAGTTTTGATTGTGCCAGGAATTAGGATGGGAACTTTCCCTTTCCGCTTGGAGTAGCTTTGAACTTCTCCCACCGCCCCCCCTCTTCCATCTCGATGAGAGTGTGTTTGGCATTCCTCTGAGTCCCTCTCCACCTTCCTCTTCGTGATCGTTTGGCTTAATCACGAGCTTCGGTGAGACTTCGAACTATTGCTCCTCTCGCTGGAGAGACTTGACTCATGGATATTCCACCGCGCTTGAAATAACTAAGGGAAGTGAGATGGGTCAATTGTGTGATTCATAACGTAGTTTTAAAGGTTGAATCCATCTGTTTAGCAAAAATAGTCAAACAGTCGGGCGTATCGCAATATCGCGTCGATTCATGCCGTGCATTGCGATATATCGATTGATCTGCTTTTTGAACCTATGGGAAAGGATCGATAAACAGGGTGTCGCAACGAGCATCTTAATAATCGACTCTTTACCACAGCTTCAAATGGGGAAATATCGATAATCGATCATTCCCGCCTCGTCCTGGATGTCTTGGTTCCCTCCGTTTTGATCTCATTTTTCATCGTATGAAATTTAAATTGGTTGATGGGTGTATCATTCATAATATGGAGGTGAAAAAGAAATCTTACAGCATGTATCACGATGGATGACGTCATCAGTGGCGCGGTGTGCTTTGCGATAAATCGATTGATCTACCATTTAAACCCATTGAAAAGGATCGATCATTAGGGTGTTCGCCTGCGAACACCCTAATAATCGATTCTTTACCACAGCTCAAATGGGGAAATAACGATAATCGAGCATTCACGCTATACGACACTGGACGTCATTCATTGTATTTTTGTAAAGATATAATGTCTCGACCGACATTGAAGGTTTAAACGAGGCGTTACAACACTGCCGACCTGAGGAAAAACGCCGTATGAACCTTCAAATGTTGCCGAATCCACTCTCAGAAAATACCAATTTTTGAGGATGATCATGAGTATTTTTCATCGAAATTTTCAGACTAGATAAAATCACGAACAAAACTTCCTGAAAATGGACCACTAGACAAGGTACGAATTTCAGCATTCTGATACATGTTTCTCGATCAAAATTTCACGTAGAACACGATACGCACAACTAAAATTACCAAAATCAACTCCTGACGAAGATATTTAATGATTCTTGATGCGTGAATTCAAACCACCCGCTCATGAAAACTCAATGCTCTACGTGATTCACATCGCGCGCTAAATGTTTATCATGACAGTCTCTGCGATGTAAAAATCTTCAACTTCAATCTTGACACTTTGGCTCAGCTATAGCAAATTACCAATAGTTTGAACAACACATGGTGGAAAATGAACATTGCTCGATTGAGAAGCTTGCTGAAACCGTTGTAGTGCGCGATTTGACTCACGTAGAGCTTTGAGTTTCTTGTGAGCGGCCAGTTCAAATTCCTCGTAATCAGTGCGAAATAAAAACGTTAATATCTTCGTTAGAAGTTGATTTCGGTAATTTTCATAGTGTGAATCGTGTTCTATGTGAAATTCTGGTTAAGAAACATGTATCAGATTGCTTAAATTCGTACCTTGTCTAGTGGTCCATTTGGAAGAAAAGTATTCACATATTTCCTCGAAAATTTGTGATTTGTGAAAGGAAGCCTCAGCAACGTCTGAAGGCTCACATTACGTTCTTCCTTAGCATGGCAGTACAGCTCTTAATTTTGTTTTGCTGATTTACGCAACTCAAAAATCAAAAGTCGATTTTGTGAGTTGCGCATCTGTATGGCCGATTTCAACAAGATAACGATACAAAGACACATTTGAGGCACGACTATGTAATATTTTTGAAAAATGTGTAGTCTCTTATACTGCCCTGCTAAGTGGAAACGCCGTATGAGCCTTCAGACGTTGCCAAATTTACATTTATACAACAAAAATTTCATGGTGAACTTATGAATATTTTTCTTTAAATTTTTCTGAGAATTTTGTTCTTATTTTTTTCTACAGATCCTGAAAATTTCAAGGATAAATTTTCATAGCTTGCCTCAAAGATGAACATTTTATCGAAGGCAATTTGGCAACTCTCGAATGCTCATACGGCGTTCTTCCTTAAGCAGTATAGGTTCGATCGTTTCTGACTGTTGAGTCTCTTCATCCGCATAATTTCACCTGAGCATGCGTGCCTCAAAATTGCGAATTCCAGCCTTCAGTTTTAATTGCCTCGAAACATGGGAAGGGAAAACACTATTTGCGTTCCAGCACTTCCAGCAGAGGTCTCATGATCTCCCCGACCCCCCTCCCCCTCGTTATGTGTCGAAATCACTGCTCATCCTATCTCTACCGTGCTAAGGAAGAACGCCGTATGAACCTTCGAGAGTTGCCAAATTGCCCTTGGTAAAATATGTATGTTTGAGAACATTCATGCACATTTTTCCTTGAAATTTTCTGATATTTTAAATTAAATTGCGTACATAATTGTCGGAGAATTTAGAAAATAATATTCGCAATGGAGAATTTGCATGCACATTTTTTATTGCTTCATCTGAAAGTGCTTTAAGAGCCGATTTCGCAGTAATTTTTAGGATTTTTTTCTGATATGGGAAATAGTACAAAAATAGATTTAAAAGTGAGAAAATGCACCGCCTAGTGACGTCATCTGGCGGCATTTCCCATTTAAAAACATGTATTTTAGCAGATTAGATCGTTTTGTCATATCTTCTCCAGTAATTTTTCAATTCATGAACCAAGGGTGTCCATGTGTTCAGTTCACTCGGTAGTTTCCACTTAAACACGAAATTCATCAAATTTCAGACACCTGCAAATTCTCCATTTTCCCGGTAAATTCAGTCTTTATCGTAGGAAACTTGGCAACGTCTGAAGGCTCATGCGGCGTTCTTCCTTAGCACGGGAGATCTCCAGTCGGACTTGGATGAATTACTGTGATCGATTCGTCCGTCAACCTTCGTCAATTTTTGCGACTGTTCATGCGGTATTCCGTCGAAAACCGCGCTGAGTGACCCCTGACCCCCCCCCCCCCCCGGCCGCTCCCGGATGATTTGCATCTTCTGACGCGAGATTTCCGAAGCCGGTCGTACTCATATTCCGTCCATGCGATGTGTTCTCGCTGTGCGACAGAAATTACTTTATACATGATTTATGACGGCGTCCCAGCGGTCAGGTGGTCTGCCCGTGGAGGCAATAAAGAGCGATTTCTCAGGCAATGATAGGTTATACGGCCCCTGGGCATCTCTGCGGATTCAGTAGAGAAAAACTTTACGTAATGCTTGAGAAAACTGAAAGAGAACACGTCATCGCAGCTTTTACCGAAAAAGAATAAAAAAACATTAAATTTAGAGAAAGTTATATGAAATGAGTAAGGTTATCGACACCAGACTCTAGCAAACACCAGAACTCAGGTAGCACTGACTGTAAAGATAAACTCCACCAGTTATCTGGTTATCTTCACTCAATAGCATCACTGTGTTAGAAATCAAGTACTTCAGCGTGAAGTAGACTCTACTACATGTCTGCCTTCATACTTTTCTCTCAGCGTTTGAACGTTTATTTTGACGTTCGAAATTTTCTGGATTTTGACCAAGTGTTTGACGATTCTCAATTCGTTCTCGCATTCACTCCAATCTTCATTAATTATTCTTTGCCTTTCTTCTGATAATGTGTTATGATGGAGCACCAGTGACCCTGGCTAAAAACTCTTTTCATCAGGGCCGGATTTACCCACTTGCCGCCCATGGGCCGCCTGTATTTTGCCGCCCCTTCTCATTCGTTTTGAAACATCGATACAAACCATCAAGTGAACGTGCCGGAGGAGGAGGGGTGCATAAGACGCGTTTACTCGTGTTGGGCACATTTTCTGCGAAAACCCCGTCATCACTAGCAAAATTTCATGGAACTTTGCGCGAAAATTAAGTTCTGTAAACCCATCTCTGTGGGGACGAGGCCTTTCATTTATGAGAAAAGAACGACAAAATTATGATAGATTAAACATGAATGTGGTTTAATGATTTCGATTTCCGCCACCGCGCCAACCGCACTGTGTTTGCGGCGCAATGCGTGAAGTATCCTTACAATCTTGTAGGCGCTATGCGTTTTACGCCGACCGCTGCTGACCGCACTGTGTTTGAATGACGCAATGCGAGAAGTATTCATGAAGTCTTGTAGGCGCTAATATGTGTTTCATGCTGACCAGCGTGCCGAGGGCTTCTCCTTTCCATCTCAAGTCCTCGTCATCATTGCTCTCTGCGCCGCGCCGCTCCAGGCCAACTTGCGTGTTTGTTCTCTCTCTCAACCAGATTAATGAAAGGCGCTGTCTCTTTTATCACCGAAAGACGAACTAATTAGAAATTACTATACTTTAATTTTTAGGAAATCAAAGATTTTTTCGCCTTCTCTCGTGTGTAATTTTTTTTCTGAATCAGATTTTTTTCTTGATACCTAATTTTGAAAAAATTACAGCATTTGCCGCCCCCTAAATTTGCCGCCATGGGCCGCGGCCCATAAATCCGACCCTGGTTTTCATCGTATTCCATTTTTTTTCTTTTCCAGGGTGGTTTCAAATTACAAGTTTTGGACAGTCTGGAGCGACCAGTATTAGATTTGACACCTGTTACAGCTGAATCTGAGTTTGTCAGGAATGACGCAACGTAAGTTCTCTCTTTTTATTACTGCTTTTCCGTTTACCTCTTTCTCTACAAAGCGAGCGAATTACATCACTGGAAATAGGGATTAATTTAGACGGAACCTAACCAAAATCATCCTATACAACAACGCTAAATATTGTCTAATTTCCTCACATGCTTTATTTTTTTTTACAAGAAAACCGTACAACATTCCGAATGAAATTGTAATATATATATCTCTGAAATAGGTATTTTGTTTAAATTAAGGAGATTAATGGGGAAAACCCCGTTGCGTTGTGTGTTCTTTTGATTTCGTCAAAAAATCGAATGATGACATGAGCTTAGACAACGTGAATTCTGTAGGCGTGAAAACTGTAGGCTGATTCTAATTAAATCTGCCTATCTTATTTGAATACCTAACATCAATGTAAATATTGCAAATTTAATAATGTTCTCTTGAAAAATTTCGCACTAAACTTTAAATTATCACACCCAAAAAACATTTTGTTTTTTCAGCTTTTGACTTAATTTGACTATCAGTGTCAATTATTAGTTGCAATTTTTTTTTTGTTTGAAATATTCTTTATTGCTGCGTTTGTGTTTCAGTGCTCAGTCCTACAATGTTCAATTACCTTCTGGGTTTACCTGCAATGACTGTTCCATAAGGTTATTACGAGAGGCAAAAGAATGGTCGGGTAGTTACAGGTTTTGGTCCTGTGCTGACGTTGACATCAAGAGCCGTACGTATCCTCTTGAGTATTTCATCGGTGAACTTGATCCTTGATTCTTGCTGTATTTTCCAATGAGTTTCAGGTATACCAGTGCGTAGTGATTGAGCAATATGAATTGAATTTGATTGAACTGCAGGAAATGCAAGGAGAGGTATGATTATTCCAAGGTTACTCTCCTTCCCGGGAAGAGGTGACGGGGACGTCCCGTAAAGGGTTGGCGGCAGGGCGTTGACGAAGAGATGTTGCGGTGTCACTTGCCTGATAACCTCTGGGAGGACAGGCATACAGGGTGATCCAGACCACCCGTCCACTATCTTTTTCTCAAAAACGGCGGAGAATTGAGCTTCAGGACCAAAACTTTCATGGGGTAAATCGACCCCAAAGAATCGAATGAAAATATTTTCAGCCCCCCAAAATGGCCCCTTGGGGGGGTTTTGGGGGGGAGCCCCCCCGTTTCTCGAAATTTTCAAATAGGAAGGGTATGTTTTGACTTTGGATTCGAAATCTACGGCAAAAAATAAGAACATTTTACTTTTTGCACTTTTTCCCTAAACCCCCATTTTTTTGAGATATGGGGCATTTACGGGCCTTTTTGGGGCAATTTTCAATTCGATGCTGTAAGCGGCCAAATTATCCAAATTTCAAAATCTAAAAATCCCCTGAGAGGAGAGGTCAATACCTTTCTATTGATGTGCCACATGACCCCTGTTGCTCAAAAATTTTGGGGGCCACGACCCCCCAAAAATTTTGGGGTTTTGGAGGGACGTAAGTCGAAAATTTCAAATAGCAAGGGTATGTTTTGATTTCAGATTTGGATTCTACGCGAAAAGTTACGTAGAATTGATATGGCGCATGGCCTGTTTGCTCCAAATTACTGAAGAACCCCATTTCCCCATAAGAAGCCGTGTATTTTTGGAGAAAATAAGGGGCAAAAAAAAATTTGAGAAAACAGGCCATGCGCCATATCAATTCTACGTAACTTTTCGCGTAGAATCCAAATCTGAAATCAAAACATACCCTTGCCATTTGAAATTTTCGACTTACGGCCCTCCAAAACCTCAAAATTTTTGGGGGGTCGTGGCCCCCAAAATTTTTGAGCAACAGGGGTCATGTGGCACATCAATAGAAAGGTATTGACCTCTCCTCTCAGGGGATTTTTAGATTTTGAAATTTGGATAATTTGGCCGCTTACAGCATCGAATTGAAAATCGCCCCAAAAAGGCCCGTAAATGCCCCATAACTCAAAAAAATGGGGGTTTAGGGAAAAAGTGCAAAAAGTAAAATGTTCTTATTTTTTGCCGTAGATTTCGAATCCAAAGTCAAAACATACCCTTCCTATTTGAAAATTTCGAGAAACGGGGGGGCTCCCCCCCAAAACCCCCCCAAGGGGCCATTTTGGGGGGCTGAAAATATTTTCATTCGATTCTTTGGGGTCGATTTACCCCATGAAAGTTTTGGTCCCGAAGCTCAATTCTCCGCCGTTTTTGAGAAAAAGGTAGTGGACGGGTGGTCTGGATCACCCTGTATGTGGCGTTTGGGTGTCGCAGAACGCCTGAGTGCGTCGTAGGAGCGACTTTATATACATGGATTACATTTTGCAAGAAGGAACCACTATTTCTGGCCCATTTTAGAAACAACATAAATGCCATTGGTTTCCCTATGCAGATATGTGGTTTTATGGGAGAGCCAAAGATAGTGGTTCCTTATTCCAAAACGTAATCCATATATACTCTCCTTCGATGAATGGGTTTTTAATATTCATTTTATGAGCTCTTTTGATTCTTTTCGTCGATTCAAAGTTAATTTTTCAATTATTCGTCATAAGACTGATAGTTGAAATCAACCAAGACAGTTTTTGAGCTTATTGCATTTGAAAACCAATTTTGACTTCGCGGCCGTCCCTAAATTACTCAATGCACTTTCTCGGCATTTTTCCGAGAAAAATCTCCTCCCCCCCCCCTTGTAACGCTTTTGTGA
>NW_017564582.1:2656073-2797999 GCF_001854935.1 Bemisia tabaci | reverse complement strand
GCTAGAGTACGTACTTAAGGGACGGTCCCTTTTGAAAATACTACTGAAAATAACCACAAATCCATTTTGATTTCAGGTAAAGAGTACCGCGAAGATTGCAATGGACATGGAAGGTACCTTCTCTCGAAATGCCGCTGTGACAGATTGTACTACGGCTCCAGATGCCAGTACCGCGACGAATGTATCGAAAATTCTGACTGTGGCGACCAAGGTCGATGTGTCGATGTTCATGCCACTACTGCTCCAAGGAAACAATGTTACTGTGAGCTTGGATGGTTCGGTCCAGCTTGTACCAAAAGTGAGTCAATATTTCATAATCTATTCTTAGATTATCAGTTGAAAGAAATTCGCCCTCTTAGGAAGAATTCTCCTTATTTTTATCGGTCATTAACAAAATCTGTATAGTAATGAGACGAAAAAAAGGGTTCTAATAAGATCGCCTGAAGAATTAAGACTCAAAATTCAACGTATCTAAAGTGGAATTAATTATTTTACGCTTTATTTGAATGGTACATTGCGTCCGGGCAAACTTGACTCTACATTGTTTAGGAGACTTGAACGCATGGACACGAAAGTAGTGATCTCTAATTTCGCGCCCATGCGTTCAAGTCTCCTGAACAGTGCATAGTCTTTTCTGCCCAGAAATAATATTTTCTAAATCAGCCTCTTATCATCGATTCTCAATGTCATGTTCGTATAAGTAAAAGGCTGTAGGTTACGCAGCATCCAACACCGTCTTTTTTTTTTTTTTTTTTTTTTTTTTTTTTTTTTTTTTTTTGTGTGTGTGTGTGGAAGAATATTGACTATTTTGCACCGACTATTCAGGGAATGTGCTTGAAAAGCCGAAGAAAAATTACACACAATTTTATGCAATAACAATGATCTAGTGCACCTCAAGAAATCTAAAATGTGACAGAAATTTTGCTTTGTAGCAGTTTTGTACCTAAGTTCCGCTATTGTTCAGAGTTAGAATCATGCTTATCCACGCAATTATGTGTCATGAATAAGATAAAGAAATTTTCTTTCCTCAATGTTTCACAATGTATTCATATATTTTCTCCTTAAAACATTCTAATTATGTGTTTATAATTTACAGGATCTACTGTTAAGTCAACTGACATAGATTTGAGCGGACATTCTTACCGAGAACTAAGCCCGAATTTCAAACTTTACTGGAGGCTTCTGCGTGAGGAAGGCGAAATAGAAATGATTGTAAAAGTCAATGGAACTAGTTATGTGGGAGTTGGTTGGCGACCAAGAGGTTTAGGACCCACCTGTAAGAATTTCCCTGTCCTCAAAGACCATGCTGATCACGCTGATCATGCCCATCATGGACACGAAGCCCATCCTGAACCTGCAACAGAACCTGAACCCAACCATGAGCCTAAATCACATCCCGAGCCCAAATCCGAACCTGAACCAAAATCCGAGCCAGAACCGAAATCAGAGCCGGAACCGAAATCCGAGCCAGAGCCTAAGTCAGAACCTGAGCCCAAGTCTGAGCCAGAACCCAAATCCGAACCAGAACCTAAATCAGAGCCAGAACCAAAATCTGAACCAGAACCCAAGTCTGAGCCAGAGCCTAAATCAGAGCCTGAACCAAAATCAGAACCAGAACCCAAATCTGAACCAGAACCAAAATCAGAACCTGAGCCCAAGTCTGAACCAGAGCCAAAATCTGAACCTGAGCCAAAGTCAGAACCGGAGCCCAAGGCCGAACCAGAGCCCAGCTCAACAACTACAACAACAACAAGCACTGTCAAACCAGCAGAGCCAAAAATTGATCCTAAATTCAATATTGCTCCCACAACCTATGCTCCCAAACCTAAATTCCAAAGATTCAGAGGAACCAGACCTAATGTTAATATTCATACTCCATTCAGACCATCTAAAAGTCCTATCCGCGTCACAAGAACAAATGAAGAAACACCTGCCACTTCTGAAAAATCTGATGCTGTCGAAACAAGCGTCTCTTACCGTGTCAGCTCCAAGCAAGGTGAGTCATAGTCATTTGAAGGATTTTGTAAGTATATGGTCCTTACACAGCAATAACTGAGCCCCCCAAAAAATCTAAAAATAATAAATAATATCCATTTTATTTGCAAGAAAAGAATAGAGTATGAAAAAAAATGTGTGATAGCAGTTCCATTTTAGTACCCAATATCAATTAAAAGTTAAACATTTTTGGCTGTGTTCAGTTTATTTCAAATCTTGAAGAATGTTCCCTTTCCTTTTTTCAATATTTTACTGAAGCATCTAAATTTCCAATAAATGATCCTTCTGTTTTTTATTTCTTAAAGCTGCTGTCAATGCTGGGAGAGGAAAGAGGGCTGCAGAACCTGTTAGACCAAAACTGTTACCTGGTAAGTTGATTTTTAGTTTACATTCTTGCAACTACGATGTTCTATCACTGCTTAATTTACTTGCTAGTCACTTTTTTGTTGAAGTACGAGATTTCTGTCTTACAGCATGCCCTTCCTTTCAGCACTGAATGGAATTTGTTTCGACCATATCAATACTTCAAAATACAATTTCTTGTTTTCTTGAATCTTCAGTATTAAGTTTAATTTTGAGGACTCCTGTAATCTAAAGACAGACAGTGATCTTTTAAAATCCATTTCAGTTGTTAGAGGGAAAGAATTTCAACTGCAGCCATCCAAACAACTTAATTGATTGCCCTTTTTTCAAATACTTGCCTTGCATTATATTATGTCATTTATAGGAAAATCCATATTTTTTCACCTTGGAAGTACTTGAGATTAGCCTTAATTAGCGGAAGAAGAGATTGAGAGCTCAAATTGTGATATTCACTAGACCCTCCCAAGAAATTCACAAATCAATTTTACATCCAGAAATTAAAATTCGTCTTGTTCAGAGGGAAATGGATGGAGGAAAATTACAGCGAGTATTTATAGTTTTGGGCATATTCATTAATTATTCAGTGCTACATTTTAAAATGTAGGGTTTGCAGTGCAGCTGATTTGATTAAAACATTTCCCCTGCTTATGTTTTCTTAAAGAATACCCGTACCCAAAAAAAAGGAGCATTAATGCCTGTCAGTTTTATACTTTGTATAGCACCTGTTCCTTAAATACACCTATGTTTATGCTTTTTCACCACTGCAATATTTGCTTGGTGTGGTTTTAAATTACTCCTTTACCTATGCATGTGAATGGAAATCTGTTTTAGGTCGTAAGAAGCCTGTTGAGTCAGAGCCCAAAGCTGAACCAGAGCCTAAAACTGAACCTGAACCAAAATCAGAGCCTGAGCCTAAATCTGAACCTGAGCCAAAATCTGAGCCTGAGCCTAAATCTGAACCTGAGCCCAAGTCTGAACCTGAACCCAAATCAGAGCCTGAGCCTAAATCTGAACCCGAACCTAAATCTGAGCCTGAGCCCAAATCTGAACCTGAACCTAAATCGGAACCCGAGCCCAAATCTGAGCCCGAACCTAAATCAGAACCTGAACCTAATTCAGAGTCTGAACCTAAATCTGAGCCAGAGCCCACATCTAAATCAAAATCTAGTGCGAAACATGCACATGCTCATCACGCTGCGGTCAAAGGTACTTCATTGCACTCTCTTTTGCACATCTTTGCTTCAGTCTCTGGCATTTAGTTTTGTCGGTAGCACCAATTTGAAAAATGTGTCTTCTTTTATTCCTTCTCTAGTCTCAAATTCCGATTTTTTACCAAAAGGAATTCAATTAGAGGCTCATTCATAGTCAGACCTTTTGAGTGTGGGATTACAAGATATCGCAAGATTACAAACAGCATCTGATTGAAATGCCTCAAGCTTTCATCGTATGCGTTTAGCATTACCTTAAATTTTTTGGCATCTTCCTCAACTTGTGATCTTTTTTTCAGCACTTAGTTGGTAAAATGCTTGTGAAACTGTCTTAGCATAGCAAACTTTGCAATATTAATCTGTGTATTGATGGTAAGAATACAAGAAAGAAAATTCAATTCAAATATTACAGATAAAGGGACAGACCAGGTACCTACAACCTGTTTCTCCAAAACGTTTCTTTAAGTTGTTCTTTAGCCAAATAAGAAATATGTTTACAACTGTAAAATCAGCTTTCACTTTTAGTCCTCTCGTAACCGTTGATCATCCAATCTTGTGGCTTTTTTTCTCATTGTAGTTAGTTCTCATCATAAGGTATGTACGAATATTCCTGATCGTACTTTTCAGTTTCAGCTTCTCTTAGTATCAAGGAATGTTTCTCATTTTCAATCAAACTGGGACTTAAGACTTAGACTTTCTTTATTATTTTTTATTTTCTCTTTTACAGATGCAGCTTTAGGCCCATACACGCCAAGGCACGACTTTAACCCAATGGATTGCACTGACATGGTTATCGGTATGGCCAGAGGAACTGCCAGTAGAATTTGGGATTATTACACTCGAGATAGGTAAGATTTTTTGCTCACCGAAATTTTGCTTAAAAATCTATTTTTTAATTATTTAGTTACCTCTGCCGAATAAATGGAATAGGCTGTCAGATCAACAACTAATCAAATACTACGTGCACGGCAAGTGGTTACCCAAAGTAGTCATGGAAATGTTGTCACAGCGTAATGGCCAAAAATAACGTTGCAGGAATGTCATTTTTGGCTGATACGAGACAGGTATTAATTATGCTTGAAAATTACTG
This sequence comes from Bemisia tabaci, assembly GCF_001854935.1. Taxonomy (NCBI): domain Eukaryota; kingdom Metazoa; phylum Arthropoda; class Insecta; order Hemiptera; family Aleyrodidae; genus Bemisia; species Bemisia tabaci. Next base: position 2,793,343 of record NW_017564582.1, on the reverse strand, counting down.
AAAATCTAGACTTTTTACAGGTCATCTATGAAGCATGAAACAAGTTTCACCAATGTAGTGTAGGAATATTTATCAACTTCGAACAAATGGACTCTATAAACTTACTGACAGATGGGCCAGTCACTATTTCTTCAGCTTATTAAATTGGATCAAGTATTTTTGTTACTTACCACCTTCTAAAAGCTGACTCCGATGCCCACTTGATAAAGTCTACTTCATTCCGTAGGAATTTACTTTCTGAATTATATAATTACACATCATCTTAACATTGTTTTATCTTCTTTTGTTTGTCAATGTGATGATAATCCTTCTTTTTTATTTTAAAGATCTACTCCCCGCTTGGATACTTTCTGGGGTGGCAAGAATGATCTTACAGCTGCTCTTGGTTTTGAAAAAGATGGCGTCACTACTATACTCTTCCGTAAAAAGTTGACTGGTAAGCATTCAATGAAGTTTCTTTCATTTTGTTCACTGCAAAAAAGAAGCCCTTGAGAAAATGACCTGAAATTTCAGATAAAAATATTTCGAAGCACCAATATCTTTCAATCTTGGTGGAAAATCCAGTACTTCTTTTTTTTTAAAGCAACTCTCGGTAATTATTGGAAGAAGAAAGGGACCGTTCATATCATACGTAATGCTCGAAGTCAAGAAGGGGGAGGGGTCTGAGCCTGCAACCTGCGATACAGGTGCTTCTCAGCACAGAAAGGCACTGTTCAGAACTGCGTTATGTAATGCGAGAGTAAATGAGCAGCGCCGATTTCCAAGAATCGGAGATGGAAAATTGATTTGACTTGGAAATGTTTCATCTAAAATTCATCTTATACTGCTAATATATGGGGGAATGGGAGTTAAGGGAAGCTTTGAGTAATTTTTTTGGGGGGTGCGTACTTCACAAGTAGCACCGACATATTTGGATATAAGTTGCACATACTTTGAGTCTCTCTTTAGTAGCATGAATATTTCAATTTCAACTGAAATTCCATTCGGTCCCTTTTTCGTAGTATGGCTACCGATTTTCTTTTCTTCCAGTAAATCAAGCACTTAATTAAGAAATACATTTTATTTCTATGCCGCCTCCCCGCTTCATGAAATGTCAATGAAATAGTTTCTATCGTTTTCTGTAATCAACTGTTATTGTTTGAGTGCTTTTATTAAAAATTTCATTTCTAATTCAAACTTGTTTCTTGCAGCAACGGAGCCTACTGATCACAGCATAGAAAAAGATCTGATGCATGTCATTTGGGCACAAGGTCAAGAACCGGGTAAGTTTGTTCACTCTCCCAAGTCTGGTTTGGAGAGGGAACACTCTTCAGTTCCGGACTTTTACAAGCCAGATGAACTGAAATACCATGGTCATCAATCTCAAAGAGGAGTCACAGCCATCAACTTCTACGGTAAGTGACCATTTTTCTCTCCATTACTCAAAAACTCAGTTTCTACACTCAAAAATAATTTTTGATCATCATTTAAGAATATCATTATCCCGAAGTACTTTTTCAGGAGTGCAAGACCCTTTAAAATTAGTCAAGACACAAAATCTACTTCAAATTTAAGAAAAAATCTAAGAATCCAACAAAATTTTCAGATTACGATGCATTTTCAGGCCCTGTATCTGAACAGAAATGAACTTATTCTTTCGAGCATCAGAAAAAATTATAAACCAAAATTTCAAAATCCGATTTTTTTACCGCTTTCAACAAAATTAGCTCCTTTGAAAATTTTACATCTCATAATTGTCCTCCCGTCCACGAGAGAAGGTCTCTTCGCTCTGTTATTCCAATCCCTTGCCAGTGCCAGCTTGTTTTTCTTTATATTTTACCTCAAAATTACTTCTCAAGAATTCCTGTTTATGTCATTTTAAAGACCTACTTGGTTCGGTGTCATGAACAGCCAATGATTACCTACATTAACCAAGCATATTTCAGTCATATTTCAATAAAACTCAACTTCCTCTTCTTTAGAAAATTTTCTAATGAGTTTTTGATCGCAATCCTCGACTTTTTAATTAATCCTTAAAACTAAAATCTTATTATCTAATCTATTAATATGATTGCTCTATTTCACTATTTTATTTGCTTTGATAGAACTTGAAAAAAAAAACCACTTACCATCTTATCGTTTTTCATTTTAGATATCTAGGTTTATCTGCTTAGCTTAAATGTGATTCATGAGCACTTTTGACTCTTTTGATCTTGGTAATAAAGATTGCTGATATTGACTTTATACTTATTCCATTCATAATATTTCATTTTTTATCTCAAAAATGTTTAGAAGAAGCTCGTCAGACTTCCCCTGTTGCTGGGACGTCTGGTGAATCAGTAGAAAAGAAGCCTGTCATAAATAAATGCAGAGGTGAATGGGGCTCTCCAGCTGGCTGTAGCGTGGAAAAAGGCGAATGTGAATATCATGTCACATGGGAATACTTATCTAGAATGGATAAAATTAGGTTCAATATCACCACCAAACACGTTGATACATGGACAGGCATTGGCTTCTCTGACGATCACCGTATGGTAAGTCTTCTTTATCTTTTTATCCACTCTCCATCCTCTGTACCAAACATATTTTTTCATTAAAAAACGAAGCGTTCAAAGCAATCATTCAACATCTGTAGAATTTTTAGTTACGAAGAGACTGAAGCAAGAGTTTTACTTGTTGCCAACCTCATTTAAGGTCTATCTTGGACATGCATCGAAGGAATAGAAGAAGAGATAGGCACATGAGCCAGAAGATAATAGCCTCTTTCATACTTCATGCTAGTCTGATGACTAGGTGGCTGTAGGGCAGGGCCGAAAGGATGCAGATTATATGATGTTTTAATATCTGAGGGTTTGAAGTGTACGATTACCTAGAAGTTTGGCTGGCCCAAGATTGGAAGTAGGATCTCCACACATTCTAGGGCAGAACAAAAAATTAGCGCTCACCTTCTTGGCAATATAGGGGACAGATGTTAGCTGGTCAGTAGGAAATCATCAATTTAGCCAAATGTTGTATGCGTCACACCATTGATGAACTAAGTGAGGTCACCGCTTATCAGATAATCGCGTCTTTCTGCTAATGTGAAAGTTGAAAGAAAATTTCTTTTTCTTCTTTTCTAACATTAGTATTAATTTTATCATCGTCAATCTCTTTTTTCACTTTGATGAAATCTGCAAATATGTTGAAATAATTCCTCAAAATTTTAAAACTATTGGAAACTATTAAAACAAGAACTCTGAAACCAGAATTTAAAGACGCATCCATTTTACGTTTATCATTTACAATGAGAAACAATAGCCTTTTTAATTATTTCATACCTCTTCTTCTCTATTTAATAGGCCAGTACTGATGCAGTCCTGGGTTGGGTTGACAAAAGTGGTAGATTCTTCTTGATGGATACTTGGATCGGCGGATACACCTCTCCACTCTTAGACAACTCACAAGACATCACCGATTTGAATGGTAAATCAATTGATGGCCTAACCTGGTTATCATTTACAAGGAAAAGAACAACTGGAGATTCTAAGGTTAGTTCTAGCAACAGTATGTAAAAAATTAAAGTCCTTCCTATCATTATATAAGTGAACAAACGTGAGAGAGGGAAGAAAAATTGTGGCGTCAGAAGTTTGCGACACATTTTTTAAGTTAATTGATGTGTCAATTTTTTTTTTCTTTTTTTACCTGCCACCAGTTTCAGTTTCTTCACTTACCAATCAGGTGTTGGCATTCTAGCAGAAGCACAGTAAAATTACAATGTACCTCAATTATTTAGAGAAAATAATTTTTTCCTCAACAGAATATAACTTTTACGAAGTGCGTTCACCGCAATTGATTGGAATATAACTTTTGTTTATTATTCTCCAAGTGTAGACGTTATGCAAGGATATTTAGTTTGAATGAAAATACTTAAATCCAGAAAGTATACAACGAATGTAGTTCAGCGTAAATGTTGCTTGTCCATAACAGCGGCTAGTTTTCGTGTTTTTAAGTTATGAATTTAATCTGGATAAGAATTACCATAAAGTATTTGCATTATTATAATGATTAGAATTTCCTAGTTCAGGCTGCTATCACAGGTCATCTTGAAATTGTTTTAGACTCTTCTCTTTTCTTATTCAATAGAATTTTACAGATTCTGAAGTTTAATTTTCCCATTTTGACACAATTTTAAAATCTATTGCTAATCATTACCTCTTCCAAGGATATTCTCTTTTTTCCTTTCCTTTTCTTTTTTTGGTGAAAGTATTATAGCTACTGTTGAAAATAAGTAACTTTTATACAAGCTTCGAACTAGAAAATTGAAACAATTAAAAATGTAAACATTTATGTTTGCTTTTTGGAAAAATTGTATAATTTGCCAGTATCCCATAAAATTATCTTGATTACTGTGTTTTCTTCATTACTGTGTTACTTACTTATTATTGTCTTCATTATTCATAATCTTCATTTTCTTTATTCAAATCTAGGATCTAGCTTTCACAGACGATAAGTGTCTTTATCTCATGTTCCCTGTAAGGGGTGGTGGTTTCAATCCTGTTAACAAAAAAATCCGTAAACATGAGCTTGTGCCCAGTTTCTCTTCTGAAAGAGTCTGCATCATGCCATGTGGCCCTGGTACGTATCATTTTATCCACATAGTTTAGTTGCCTTTGAACGTTCTCTCTGCCTTATTTTTATTTTACGAAAAGATCCACACAATATTTTAAAAAATCAAACTTTCTTTTGAAACTATTCTGTCAATATGCTTATGAACAATGAATGATCAGGTTACCATGCAAATAAAATTTGAAGAGAATACTTTATCCGACATCTATGAGTACTTACACTTTTTACCTAATTACATGGTCCTCTGTAATTGTTGTATACGCAGATTTGTAGGAGGATAGCTGGAAGAGTATCAGATCCAGATAAATAGCAAAACTGTGACGTAGTCACAGTGAAGCTTAAAATTAATTACTTGCGTTCCAGTAAATAGGAGATCAAATCAAACTTATGTGTCCCTCAAAATTTAGTTTCAAAGTCTCAAATTTTTTCTTTCTCTACAGGTGAGGAACTAGTCACTCCACCACCTCCACCAAAATTAGCATATAATGTTGAAGTGAAACTAGTCAACCTCGGAGAAAACTTCCAAGCCCCACAAGCTGGTAGTCAAGACTTCGATCTTCTTGCAAATACTGTTAGTTCAGGTTTCTCCAGAGCTCTGGCGAAGTTACCCGGTTTTCATAAATTGGATGTCATGGAATTTGTGCAGTAAGTAGATTGCTCTTCTCCTTGTAGTTTGAGATCTCGTGTTTTATCGATGAAACCCCTAGGAAATTTGTAAAAAATTAAACCTTTGCACATCAGTCACCAAGCAAAAATGGCTAAACCATGTACCTCTATTGGAATAAAAAACTAAGTAATTGGTGAACAGTCAAAATGAGCTTTAACATTTAGATTCAGTTAACATCTAAAAATTCCTCTTATTTTGGGTTTCTCTCTGAAAAAAAGCACTAAAACTAGTCTGAACAACAGAGGTTTGTCAAGAGCCAAAAGCGAAATTAAAACAAGTTGTTACCGTTCATTGTAGAGTTGAACGCAGAGAGAAAGTTTAATAATTTTCCATAAACCATAATTTTTCCATAATTTGTTTTATTTCCTGCCCTCCACAAGTTCAACCTCCTCTCTAATTTATTTTCTCAAAATTTTTATCTTAGAGCATACTTCACTAGGTATTAATTTTTTTAATCTCTAAATCTATCCGCAGAGAACAAGATAACGTTGTTGCACGACTAAACCTGGAGCTTGACAAAGGGCAGTTTGAAAGAGGTCGAGCTCTAGAGACAGAGAACACGCAAGAAATCCAACAAGTCCTCCAAGAAACTGTTCAGAGTGGTAAAGTAGGTGCTCTGACAATTGATCCTGCTTATCTCGTTTTTGAGCCAGCTTCTCGTAAGTGATACTTCCAGTTACAAGTTTTAGTTATTTCCATTTTATTTTGAAACTATCAGATATTTGCAGGGTGTCCTTAAGTCCGAATATCGTATTGATTCTTTAAGGGCGGTCAGGAAGTACTGAAAAAGTGCGCAATTTTGCGAGAAGGTCCGGAATTTTTGTCATTTTTGTTGCAATTCGAGCGAGAAATTCAAATTTGTGAAAATTTTCGAATTTCGTCAATTGGAGGTACTGAAAAAGTACTGAATTTTGGCCAGCCTGTTTTGGTAGACATTCTGATTTGAGACTTTACACAGGCGATCAGATCTCAGTGTGTAGTTGCAAGTTTTTTAGGAGAAATCATTGTCAAGTTGGGTGGAAAGATTGGATTTTGGAGTTTTTAATGTGTAAACTCTATAGTATCCCTAAATATAAGTCTTTAGTTGTTTAGTTTATTTTTTTACCAATAGATGGCGTGAAATGGTACTATTATTGGACAACTTAAGCTCCAACATTAGAGATTAAAACCTTAGACAGGCTTTTCCTCAAAATGACTTTTTTTTTACCTGCAAACGTTGAACTGTCAAAATTTCGGTTTGTTGTGAAAATCTTGGGGTTTTTTTTTACCTAAATGTTTAAGAAAATTTTCATTTTTTTTCTGGCATTGTCAGTACAAAACAAAGAGTTTTTCATTAATATTGTAATTTTTGTGAAGGAGTGATCCTGTAGATTCTGTAACAATTATTTTTTCAAAGGAATTACTCTTTTTTTTACATTATTAAATGTTACTTCTTTGTAAGGTAAATTAATGCAATTTTTTCTTTTTTCTTCACAGTCACCAACACTATTGATGTTGATGAAACTCGTGAAGGCATGCGACTGTCTGAGGCAAAATTATGGGTAGTAATCGGAGTGATCGCAGCTCTTGTTTTCATTGCTGTCATTCAAGCCTCTTGTACCATCTACCGCACAATGAGTCATAGCACACCTAACCATAAGGTAAATATGCTTCCATTTTCAAACTCTTTTTACTCTTTTTTGCTGAAACCTGTTGCCTAGAATTACAATTTATTTAATGCTTAGAAGTGGTGTACACTCTTGACCGTCCGCCTTTGATGCAGCCACAAAAAAATTAGACCCTAGATTAATTTTTCAAACTTTGGAGTAGGATGATGTGCCTTGTTAGTCTCCAAGCTAACTGACACTATGTATGCTGGAGAAGAGGTTAAAAATTTGGACTATATGCAAGTGGACTACATTTTTCAATAAGAAACTGATATTTCTAGCTCATACGCCAAAGCACCCATCTGTATTTAGAAGCTGATGGCACATACGTTGTATTTAAAATGATTCAGAAATGGTAGTTTCTTATTGCAGAGTAAAATCCAAATTATCTTGATGAATTCCAAGTTATCCAGGTTTGTCTTGGCAAGTCGTGTAGTGATTCAAATTTTGGGCACTTGCTTGCTTACAACAATGCGATTAGATACATAGCAATTTATCTGAACTTACATTTAGTTTTAATTTGTCTGCAAATGAAGGCTACCAGTATTTTTTCCGTGTACAATCAGGACACTTATAACAGCGTTCACTTTTTTGAAAAAATTTAGTAAAATCTGAAAAATATCTGAAGTAGTCTCAAGTGCGAACAAAGCCATTAAATAATAAATATAATGTTGACTTAGAGTTCCGAAGCATTCATTGAAGCCAGGAAGTGGAATGGAAATTATTAATGGATCTAACTTACCGTATAGAAATAAATTGTTAGAGCTGTTGAATGAATTAAAGACTTTAAGGAATTACTATACCTAAAATTACGAACTGTGATTTTTTATGAGGTTAGAAACTTCCCTCTTATAATCTGTTTTAAAAAAGCTCTGAGTTATCCGTTGTGGCATTTTTCCAGTGAATAAAATAAAAAAAATAACTCGATTATTATTCCTGCATATCATGTAGCCTATTATTGTTACTCTGTATTTTCTTTTTATTTTTTGTCCGACACTAATTCTGGGAAATCAATTTTGAACAAAATACTATGTCTCCAGAAAATGTGAATTGTTTCAAATAATTTGCACAATATTGTTCAAGTCAATTTTAGTAGGTATAAAGCTAGTCCTTGAAGCCTTATCTTTTTTGCAGTTTAATGCCCTTTTAATTATTTTTATTCTTTTCTATTCACATCTTTATTTATCTCAAAGGGAAAAATTTAATTTCAAATTTATGATAGAATTTTATCACTCTAAAACGTGATGTAAAAATATAAGACTCCTTCATATTATGAGTCTCAATTTTAATAATTCATGAGAGAAGTTTCTAATCAGACTAAATGGAATTGAAAAAATTAGGTAGCTTGCTTTTTTTGCATCTATTGAATCCGCTCTGATTACATATTTTTGAAGAATAACCATTTACTCCTCTAATCTTGCCGTGATTATCTTCACCTCCTTCATTACCTTTTGCGAAATCTCTCATCATGATTTAAGTCAAGGAGAGATGAAATGCATTTGAAAATTTTAAAAACTTAAAATTTCATCAGCTTTTTCCTGAAAGCAATCCACATAATAATTCGAAGGCACTCGGTAGCTACGTAGTTAGAGCTGACTTTTTTAGATGGTGTTGGTTGAAATACTTTAAGCCTTTGCTTCTTGTCAAGTATTAGCTTTAAAACTCTTGCTTTCAGTGTTGTATGAAATGGTTTATTTTCAATTGTGTTTTCTTCTCTGCAAATTTTCTTTCTCTTAAATCATAATTCATAATAGATGATTAATATTGACTAATAAAAATGATACACCTTAAAATAATTCAGCATCTTAATAAACTTGCCTCTTGTGAATAGTAATAATGACCATTACAAATTATGCACTTTAAAATAATACAGCACCATAATAAACTTGCATTTTATAACTAAGTGTAATATCAATAATATGCAAAAATCGAATACTTCCTCTAAGAATTGTGTCATGTTTAGTTCAATCCCCCACCCCCATATTACTCACAAAAAAATCGGCGCTTTTTTGGATTTCGAAAGTTTTTTTTTTTAAATGGGGGCTTCGCATCAATTTTAGCCTGACATCAGGTTCCATTTAACTTCCCCTCATCCCACTGTTAGGTACATGTCAGGCACCCCTTGAACTTCCTTCCTCCTCTCCCCAGACCCTGACGCCATTTATGGACAACCCTGTTAATAAAAAAAGTTGCTGTTTAAAGAAAACATACCCAGTTAAACTTGAAAATCTTTGCAGAGCTATCTAATATTTGGCATGAGAATTTGAGAAGTAACACGATTTTTGTTTTAAATTCTCATTTTCGCCTTCCTACTTTTATCATTTGTTAGGGAGGTCCTCTATTAATCTAAGAAATTTTGCATAGTTCAAAATGATTTTGCAATTGGTCTCACTTACAAAATTATTTTTTTTCTTCACTTGAGCACCTTAACCGGACCATGCAAATCAAGAAAAAGTCTGTTTGTCCAAAGTGAAATCAAAAAGTCTAGTTTAATTCTGAGTCATTTAAGCACTTATTTCCTTCTTCATTGTAAAATTTCCTCATTGCAATTTGTAAAATATCAGTCCGTCTAAATTAAATGCTTTAAGTATTTATTTGGGTCCCCTGAGAAAAAATAAACTTCGTAGATCTACTTTCCATTACATCTATGTAGATTATTGTGTTGATGCTTACAAGCTTCGTAACATCTTTCAAATATCCTTACTCAGCAATCATTTATTGCCTTCCTGGTTTCAGCCATTTGAATGCCTGATATTTGTTCGTTTTTTTTTCTTGAATAGACTTAATATTTTTCTTTTTGTGTGTCGAAAAGATTCCAATATTTTATTGAATACTTTCCTGTTTTGTTTTAATCATTTTTTTCATCTGCTGATGAAGTATTTCTAGCCCAGTAGAGTAATAATCTCCTCTGTTTTGAGCTCTCCTACTGATTCTTTTTTATTACCTATCGTCTGATCAAGATGCTAGTTAGGAGTAAGAGAAAGATTAAAAAGAGAATAAAAAAACTATCTATTTGAGGAATATTCCACTGTATTGATCAATGAAATGGTAGTCAAGTGATAGCTTTAACTTATGTAGGGTCATCTTGTAATTTCTCTTCCTTGTGATAAAGGTCCTTTAATGGTACTAGGAACAATAAATTCAAGAGGAAAGTTGCTTAGTGATCTGCTCACATTTCTCATTCTTTTTAAAAAACAGAGTCGCAATAATATTTGGATAGAAAACTTCATCCAGCAGCTAAACCCTTTTGTCTATCTCTCTTGATATAGAAAGTTTGTTGGCAATTGTATGCGACAAGTTTATGTTGCAATTAAAGTATTCATTAAAATAGTTTACCCTTCACAATAGATCGCTGAAATTTTTGCGTTTCCAGTCACCCCCAAGTTTCGAATCCTGCTCAGTCAGCAAGATATCTTTCACTCAACACCATTTGTTCCATGAGCGTAGTCAGCATGCTCTTAGTTGGCCTTTAAAAAAAAGGCTGGAGAAATTAAATTTAATGGCGATGGATATACATATACTATCTAGTCTTGGAGTGGCAATTGCTTACTTTGCATTACGAAGACCAATTCTTTTTCTTTGTCATGGCACGTCACTCCTGACGTTACATCTGACTATCTTTTCAAACGCCAATTTGAACTATGGTCCATCAACAGTTGATGAAAATTGCTGAGAATAAGTCTGGGGTGTGCGGACTGCGTAAACTTTTCTGATCGCATCTCTTAAGTAGTTGAAACTAACTGGTAGCTTTATTTTGGTTAGCGGGTGTACTCAATTCCGTTGGGGGCTCAGTACCGTTATGGGTCAGGGGACGCCCCAATGTACTACTACACTCAAGGTCACTGGGCTCCCATGATGGGCACAGAGCAAGCCTCTTCAACCCCTCCTTCTCGTAGATATTAGAGAACCTTACTAATCCACATGCGGTGAGTAGCTTGGTCATGAAACACTTGTCTAACTATGCACTTTACAGTGTCTAACTATGCACTCAATTGTGTCTAACAATACTTTGAGCAAACTTCCCCTTTCTCCTTCTCACAACTGGGCTTTTTTCTAATGTAAAATTCCTTTATAGCATCAAATTTCTTTCATTGCTTAGTGAGGCAGTTATTCTTATTTCTTGGATCATTGACTTTCTCTCCCAATTTTTCTTCCTCCTTGTATCGAGCTTTCTTGTTTGTAATTCCCTGGGTCACTCATTCTCCAATTTCTTATAAGTACATTATTTTGAACTCGATGGAAATAATTCCTTCAAGTTTTTTGCTCTCTCTGTTTACCTCAGTCCAAATATTCTCTCAGTAATTTAGGATTGCCAAAAGACCTCGTTAATCACTGTATTAGATAAAAATATATCCATTGCAATCGAAAACAAAACCAATGAAAACTTCGTTTGCATTCTATTTAGCCATCAATATTTTGTCTCTCCATTTGTCTCAAATCTTTGTACCCACCAGGAAGAACATGTCTGGTAGTGGGACCAAAAATACTCGTATCTTGATGCTGACACCTATGACTAGCTTGAGAAAAAAATGGTATGGATGTCGTGCAAAAGATATGGCCAAAAACAAGGAAGAGAGACAAAATTTACGGACCAAAATATGAAACAGAAAATGTTGGCTCAGATTTTGGGAACTAATATGAATGAGTAAAGATAGGATTGGGAAATGACGTTTTAGAATACAACCAGCTGTGATGAGCGAGTACAGGTTTAAGCACTATTTTGGTCCTGTGTCATTTCTACCAGTTCAAGACAAACCACAAAGTTTTCTTATTCCGTCACTCTCCATATCTTCATTTTCTAGTCCGCATTATACAAAAATGTTGTGACTGTCTTTCCTAGAATTGTTTCGCAACTAGTCATGACATAACAGAATATGTCTTGATGTCTCCTTGAGTACACATGTTCATGATTTCCTCCTCTATTTTATCAATAATGTCTTAACTTCAACTCACTTTTCCTCTCTGCTTTGGTGCTTGCAATCGTTTGAGATAAGTTTCATCAAAAAAGTCAGCTCATTTTCATAAATATTATACACACCTATCAATGCTGTAATTATTATAGTAGTTGATCTTGTTATATCTCAATTCTTTTTGCTTGTTATCGATGTGTTGGGAAATCAAGACTTGAGTAAACCCTTAAAGCAAAACTGTAGTCTTAGTTTGTGTAATGTTTTCGGAGTTACATTGTCTCTCTCATTTGACATTTTCATCAGAAGATATATTAAGCTCTATTGCTTCCTTAATCATTACGTTATGACAATATATGTAATAATGTCCCAGCTGTTTTGTCCAAAAAATAAAACAGTTGATAGTAAATTAATAATTAAATATAAAAACTGTGAAAGAAAATTTTCATTGAAAAAATTACTTTTGTTTTTTAATTTCTTGAGTATTATATATTGAAAAATATCATTCAAACTTGCTGGTTAAAAGCTGAAAAAATTCTCATTTATTTTCTATCAAGACCAGAAAAAAAAGTGCATTTATTCCCGATAGAGCTGCAAATAAATTTAAATAAGATCATACCTCTATCTTCTTCTTTCTCAAACAAGTGTCTGTTCGGAAGTGAAACAGAAAGTAAACAAAGTTTGACCACAAATTCTGTTACACTGACTTTCAAACCTTTTAACCTGCCATCCCTCATCATTATCTCTCTTTCATTATCTTAACCTTGGCCATCTTCCTCTAAGTTTCACAGAATGAACTCCAGATAGTCAAAGTAGGCACGCCTCTAAAAATTGGCAGTGCTGAAAAAAAATAATAGAGATAAAAATGCATGGCAGACCATAAAAATCACTATAAAGAGGAACATGTCTTTGAAACCTGGTATGTCAATCAGTTCATGATGTCAAACCTGATACACTCCTCCCAGCTTTTACCAAATCCTTTAATTCATAAACAAGCTCTCATTGTTTATTCGCTGAGAATTTACATAATTTATGAGGACCTCTTCTGCTTTAATGCTGAAGTTTTATATGATACCAAATGAATATGTCCCTAAATACGTTTGAAATTCCCCACAACTTGGAATGTAATCTTTATTTGAAATCGCCTGATCTTTCCCAACAGTTGTAGCCTACTTAATTCTGAAATCTGGTCAAGGTAGGATTTTGATGACTTTTTATTAATAAATTGCTTAATTTTCTTTGCAGGATCATCTGGTTCCTAACTCTGCCTGGAAAGACTACTCATCGGCAAATACAAATTACGCCTTTGAAAATGTTGAGCCACTGGAAGAGAAACAACCGAGCTCTATGGGTGGTCATACTAATGGCTCCTCTCGCTCAACAATGCCTGTCGGTGGCAAACCAGTCATGGGAGCAAGTTACCATGTGAATAGCGGCTACAACCATTATGCTGACACCCGTTCTCTCCAGCGACCAAGGGCAGAGCCCAATGGGGGCACAGGCAGCGGCTATGCTCAACCTGAACCACGCAGCACATATTCTCTGCCACGAGGCTCAGCCCAACATAACCAGCATAATGGCAATAATGGCTACTACACTCATCGTCCCTCGACGCGACCCAATAACGATCTCCAGCCAGACTTCTACTTCATGCCATCTCAGCGTAAGTACTCTGGGGAAGTAGTCCGAGTGTACGTCGATTATAACCAGCCCAGAAAATGATAAAATGATTAAATGCTCAGTTAAATTGTTATTACTTTTAGTCATTGTTTTTAGATGAATTTTCCTTTTAGGAGCAATAGCAGTTCTTTTTGGCAAAAACCAGAAATGGGAAATTGATTCTAGCTAAAAAGAGCTTCTAATGTCAAATTTTGTCGATAAAGTATTATACTATTCAACAGACTGATATTATGTGTATAAAACTTTAATTTTTGTCTAGCCTTGTATTTGTAAAGAGTAAGTTATAATGTCTTGTTGTGTAAACTCTGCCAAGAGCCAAGAAAAGGCATACAAAGATTGTAATGTTTAAAAATCTTCTTCGTGTTAATTTGCATCAGTGCCTTTGATTTTCTGTTAAGTACCTTCTGATCATTTTTTAAAAGCAGGACTCGAAGCAAGATTGATTTTTTTTCCTTTTTCCAAGTTAAATATTTGTTTCAAAATTTGGGTATGTACCTCCTTGTCTGACAACGTGGTCCTGTGAAGATCAGAGTGAAAGGTGGAATTTCAAAGATGAATAGCTCAAACAAAAGTAGAGAACAGAATAGGATTGTTTTTCCTTGACTTCTACCAATTAAGGTATTCAAGTGCAATAAATCAAAGATGCTAATGACGTAAAGTAATCATTGTGCGGATATTTTGGATTCCATGATTATGTGCCCACCACGGCACATTGAATCCTTAAAAAATTGAAAATTTAGTTGCCTTTGATATATTTTTAGTGTTAATTGTAAAATTTTTTGTAAGTTGAATGTGATGCTCAGTTAATGATTTTTTTTCTTCTTTTTTTTGAAACTTGCAATAATACTTGACTATTTTCTTCTGGTGCCATTTACCCTCTTTTTTTCTAAATGATAAATTTTCCTAGCTTATCTGTATATGTATATTATTATTTTTGCTCCCCTTTCGTTTACTACTGAAGTAAATTTTTTACAGTCTGTTATAATTTGAGTGAAATCTGAATCGAGACGATCATGTCAAATGACTTTATTCTCTTATTTTGCATTAAATGAATGAAACCAGAATCTACCTAGCTAATATTTAAGGTACCTTTTTTGTACCCTCTTAAGTTTAAGTTTATTTAGGTACCAACTCTTTTGTAAATATAAGTTATTAGAAATCTACTCATTAAACTGTACAGTCTCTGTGTGCATTGATGAACGTGTGCTCATTAGCTATAATTAGATCAAATACTCAAAAGAGCTCTTCTAATGGATCGCCAGACAGGGAAAGAAAGTGAGCTCTCAAGTACGATGCTGTGCTAAGGAAAAACGTCGTATGAGCATTTGAATGTTGCCGAATTTCTCCCGAAAAACTACGATTTTTTGGGGAGATTTATAAATATTTATCGTTGAAATTTTCAGATATTCTAAATGAAATTCTCTGAAAATTTTGAAGAGAAATATTCATAAGTTTTCCAGAAAATTCGCATTTTATTTAACGAAATTTGGCAACATCTCAAGGTTCATACGATGTTCTCTCTTAGTCTTAGCACAGTAGCACATGTCTCCATGTCCAAACTTTTTGTAGAGTGCGGTGAACACATTAAATATTCCCAAATTACATCATGAGTGAGAATATGGCATTTATGTGTTTGTTAATTCCAACTAACCCCACTCAATAATAAATGAATGATACTATTATTGAATCAGGTTTAAAAATAAATCTAGTACGCTTTACTAACAAAACATTTTCTTTGTTTGCTAAATTCTCTGACTAATCAACGATTTGCATGTGTCATACTAGAGGTATAATTTGGCGGAGTTAAACATTTTTAATTTCTCAAAGAAATTGGTTTCAATCTCAGTTTTGAGTTTTGTTAATTTTGATTTGCAAGCGGTAAATTTAAATCTACTGATTCCTAATTTAAACTGCTGACGAACAACTTTTTTGCTCTTATGAGCCGACTTTAGAAGCTCAGGGCATTCTTCATCAAATTTTAATCAAGTGACATGTCTTGTAGAACTGAACTCATCCTGTCTGGTGATTCATTATCTTCCGATTTTAATGATTTAAATGGTTTTCTTATTACATTCATACTAAATACTGCTAACTGAATATTCAAAAATAAACTGTATCGTAAATCTTCCAACTAAGTACTTAAATCCTGGAAATAATTGAAGGTATTGACTCGAACATTCCGAAAATGTATGATTTATTTGAAGAGAAGATTTTACATGACCTCTAAGAAAATTGTGGAGTTCAAGTTTGGTTGAATGTTAAGGTATTTAGTGCTCAAAACAACATGAAGGTAGAGTGTTTCTTTCTGTCCTATTACTATACTGCCTTCGAAAGGAAATACGCTGTATGAGCATTTAGAAGTTGCCAAATTTTCCCTGATGAAAATGTATCTCTGAGGAAAGTTATGAATGTTTTTCCTTGAAACCTCCAGATAGGTACTTTAGATAAAATTGCACATTCTCTGAAAATTTTGGGGGAAAATATTAATAAAAAAGTTTTGTTTTATCCAACGAAAGGCAGCATCTGGAGGCTCATATGGCGTTCTTCTGAGTATGGCAGTACAGCCAGCTGGAGCTGGTTTTCTTCATGAAATTGAAATACATCTGTCTTTACTAATCAATTTTAAAAACCGAATGCATGTTGTATCAATGTAAGCTCATTATTATTGTAAGGTAAGTTTTTAGATAGGCTGCTAGCTCTAAACATTTGTGTACTTAATTTTAAGAAGGCTTTATTTTTAAAAGGATTATCATATTTAAAAAGCATGATTTCAACTCAATCTCATTAGCTGTGAATGTTCCGTCCAAAGAGAAACATCTGGTCCAATTTGTTTCCAGCAGTTCTAAAAAATTATCATTATACAATAAAACCTCATCTGCGAATCAAATTAGTTCAATTTATTTTCTTTTTTTTTTTCACTTTTTAGTTTTTCACTTGCAGTTAGACTCTAGGACGAAAGTTACCAAATCCACAATTTGCTGACAATTGGCGTTTCAACCATATCTATCATAATTTATTAACCCATTTCTTTGGAAATTGATGCATTGTAAGTGGAAGAGCCTCGCCTGTCAGCTCTTGTATTCTAATCTTATCTTCCTTAATTTCATAATGTTTAATTTAACCTCTGTATCATAAAATCTGAAGAAGTACTCACAATTTCTCTCCACAGATTACTTAAGTCGGTAGTATGCCAAACAAAAGTGTTTTCCATTTGTTTTTGAAGCTCAAGAATTGATAGATCTGTACGCACACTTATTGATTATTGAATAAACAGAGAAAAAAGAATTGCACGTTTAAATAAGTTAACTGTTAATAATTAATGCTTGTAAACTACTGTAACTACCGCAATTCATTACAGAGACAGATACAATCCCTGAATCATTCCTCTCAGGAACAGTACTTTAAGGCTTCATTTACATCATTAAACGTGCTTGGAACTGGCCCTCCTGAGAATTCAATTAAGGACCAGCTGATTTCATGTAGCAGTCTTAACTGAGCCAAAGATATATGTATGAAGTTGCAATGTATTTACTGAATTGGGCAAATTGGTTCTGCCTGAGTTTCAAGCAAGTTACCTGAGTAAATGAGGCCTTTATATGGCAACTTTTTCCTCACCTGGTCATAGATTAAAAATTGTAAATATTGAAAGGTTAAACTACTTACATTCTTCAATTAGGTACCTTAAGGTCGATTATTTTGTCTGTTTTACAAATGTATATAAAGAGTATATTTATGATCTAGTTAAATATTTGTACAAATCTCTCATGATTATTTTTCCAGTTTAAAAATTTCTAACTTGCTAGAGAGGGATTTCAAAAATAACTGTGAGCATGGAGGTTGTTTTCATATTTGTACTTTCTACTAGCAGATTGGCTGTACCTTTGTCCATGACAGATGCATTTTGTGGAATGCTCAATGTCAGTAATGTGCTCTAAAATGAGACTGTGGCCTATTTGTGCAAAGCATCCAGCGGCAAGGCGTGAATAATCGATATTTCCCCATTTGAAGCTATGGTAAAGAATTGATTACCAAGGTGTTCGTTGCACACTTGCTGTTTAACAATTCTTTTCCATAAGTTTAAATGGCAGATAAATCAATATATTGACGGTGAAAGTCGGCAATCACATAACTCGGTTTGCGACGTTGCAGACTTCCTGTCATACTTTATTTTTTAAACGGAAAACTACTCAACGGTAATTCTTTAAAACTTCCGTGATTTTTCTTCCTCTGTGAGAAGCAAATTCTGCAAAAACTTCAAGGAATCATGTCCATTTGTTCTCCTTTAAAAAAAATAACATAGTTGCGGAGATTTTCAGACACCGCAAACGAGTTATGTGATTGCCGACTTGCACCGTCGATATCTCAAAACATGCCACGGAAAGAATCTATCTTTTTAGGAGCAGAAGGTAGGCAGGAAGCTAAGCGGTGTGCTGTGTAAGGCTACCTCTTGCTCCATATCTGCTAATGAATAAGAAATTTGTGTAGATAGAAGAGAGAAAATTATGAAGACAAAAAAGCAGAGTTCAACATATTTTTCCAATGAGTATGCATTTTTTTACCTTGAACACATTGTTAAGACTGTAAATTTTACACACAATTCCTCCTCTCTCTTTCGTAAGTTCATGATGCTTTGCCAATTCCATAGCTGTCTATATTGAATGACTAGATCATCACCAGCCGAATTAGCATTACTGAACCAGTTCATTAGAAAAATATGCAGATTGTTAAAACATTTTCAAAACCTCTCACAATCAGACAAAATGAGGGCCTCAGTTAAAATTTGGTTTTTATGGAAGATTTTACTTACTCTCGAGTGAACTTCTCTTTTGAATTTTAGTTTTCAACATACCTGTGAACATGATCTATTTAACTTTAAAGTCAGCTGTGAGTTCTAGCTATCTAAAGTTAGTTGCTCTGTCAATGTGTCTCTAACAGTGTTGCCATGTTAAGCAAAAATCACAGTTCTCCGAGTCAGGTTGTGGGAATTTTTCTCGGATGTATTAACCTAACGAGGCAACTTTTGCATTTACATATTTTATTTTTCAAGATAATTACCTACTGTAGGGTTTGTATGGTATCTTGAAAATAGTAACACTGTTTAAACTTGGGTTTTTTTAATGAAACATTCTATCCAAAATACTCACAAAATCTGGAATGGGATTCTGTGGTTTTTGCTCAACACGGCAGAGTGGTGGAGATAGAAATGTTATTAATCCATGAGATTAGTGTTATTTACATCACAACGGTTGACATGTTCTGCAGTGAGGAGTAAATTCGATGTCCTTTCTTATTGATAGGCAATATGAAACGATTTCTGTAATAACTGTATGAAAATTTTAAAATAATAAAATTATTAACTGAAAGCTTTGTGTAGGAGGAATCTCTCATTCATTATTTTGGCACATTTTTTTTCAGTGAAATATAAACCCTAAGTAGTTTTTCTTGGAGAGAAGGTTGCAAAGTTATATTGAGCTTCTTCTTTTTTTTTGAACTTCATGAACCAACTATTCAATTCAGAAGTTGTCAATGTTGTTTTCAGCCTGCACAAAAGCACGTTATAGATGCGTTATTAATCTCAGTGGGCTTGAAATAGGAAATTGCATGAAGCTCTCTTTGAGAATGATTCTAGTAGATAGGAAATCAAATAAAATATTGAGTTAGTACAAAACTTTGCGATTGGTTTTGTTTTAAAGAAGATATATATAAAATAGTGGGTTATGTGATGTCTGAGCGATACTCAGTTGATTTTCAAAAGAAAAAGCAACAAAAAACACAGTTTTAATTTTGACAAAAACTTTATATGTAATTGAAAGGAAAAAAAAAACTAAACGAATACATATGCAATGTCTTGTCAAGAAAAAGCTGAGAGGATGGGAAGAAGAAAATACATTATTAATTAATTTAATTAATAATCCTAAAACGGAGAAGAAAAATCACTCGGCACTCAGTGGAATAATCAGGTCACTTAGACTTGGACAAAAACCTAATAATCGATAGGAACAAAAAACTGAATGAATAAATATACATACTTAATCTATAAATAATCCTAAAAACAGAGAGAATAAAGCACTTGGAAGTCCGTTGAGTAGTTATGTCACTCAGAACCTTCCTTCGAAATTCGGAATACCTGATTTTTAAGACAGGGAAACAATGGAGGACAGTGATAAGAAAAAAAACTTAAAAAAACAATAATATATATGACAATTCCAGATTCTCAAAATTTTTTTGAATCTCTTACAAAATGTCCCATTCATTGAAATTAGTTAGCAATGTTGTTTTAAAATTCACGATTAAATTTTGAGGATAGGAGGAGAAAAAGATTGAAATTTTCTTTCATTTTTGAAGAGAAAAAATGAAAAACAATGCACTTATAATACCGTTGACCGGAAGACACAATTATGATGGAAGAAGTTAAAAATCAAGGTTCTGGACTTCTCGATGACCTTGGAGTATGATAGCTCAAGAGCTTTTTGCGTTCTCACAATTTTTAATTTCCGGTCATCAATTTTTGCATAAACTGACAGAAGAGAAAAGTTGTCTACATGTAATGTTCAAACAATTTTAGCTGAGAAAAGAACTGACGTGGAAAATTACTCATCAACATTTAATAGTTCTATTTACTACTTCATTATTCAAATGGATGAAACTATATTTCAAAATTCACAAAGCACAATACTGATTTCTCAAGCCCTAATTAATATTTTTCAGTGACCAGAAAAAAATTTAGAAAGGATGTGGATCACTTCACTTTTTGAGAAAAGGAGTTACAAAACTTAGAATAAACAAACAGCAAAGAGGTAAGGTACTTAGGTAAAGGGTAAAACTTGAATCAAAATTCATTAATTATAGGACATAAAATAATTCTTTTTAAGGCACCTTTATTGTGTACACTTAATTTGGTAATCAGAGTTAATTACAGATTCTAGAGCTGATCCATGGTATTCACGTAATCTGTTGCGTGCTCCTACCCACTGCCAAAGAACATAATGACCTTTTTGTAAGGAATCAGTTGACTTAATAATCAACTCTTTAAACATTCCATGTACTTTTTTTGATAATTTTTCATTCAGTTGAAGATCTTCTGGAAATTCAAAAAATAGATCACCTGCTTTGACAGACCACAGAATGTTCAACAGTTTCTGGGTCATAACACCTGCATAGTCAATGTACCCTCCTTGAATTAGAATCTCGTAGAGCTCTTCTGAATATGAACCATTTAAGCTCAAACTACTGAAAAACAATGGATGAATGCGTCCGACAAGCTCTGCGATGCGTTGCACTTCTCTCAATGATTCATAATGGCATTCACCAGCAAACAATTTTACAATTGTCAATAGCTTTTGTTCTTGCTCATTCACAACAATCCCTGTGGGCAATTGGGTGTGACCATCTATGTCATTGATATGTACTAACAAGTTATTTTCAAGATTTTTGCAACATCTAGACTTGATACGAGAAGCTTCTCGACCTGACAACAATAAGGCCTCACTCTTATCTGAGGACCGATGAATTAATACTACATCAACAGGGCGCAAATAATTGTCGATAGTATCATTTTGCTCACATTTGACACTTTGAATATAATTGACTGTCATGTAGATGTCTTTATGCCATACAATGTCTTCAATACGGGAGGGAGACTGTACAAAGTTTGAGACAGCACTGAGAGGCATGATAATCGCTAGATCTAGAGCTTCTTTGAGAAAATTTTCCTTAAAAATTAACTGCACATCCCATCGTTTCTCCTGATATGCGCATCGATATTCCCTTTTAATTAAAACTTGCCGCTCCTGTACAATCTCTACCTCATTCTCTTTCTCTTCATCACCATCCAACGAATGATGTATTAGACCCTGTTGGAGATAAATTGTCATTTCATCACAAATAGCAAATAACTGTTCTTTAAATGCATTCTTTGTACAACGATTAAACACTTTTTCATAAAATGGTGTATCAATCAAGTTTTTGTTACGAAACTCAAGCTCCATCTCCTGCCAAAATGATCTAAAACGCCCAGCAACTAGCCAGCCTAGTCGGTCAGCTAAATCTTCGGATTGTGGGGAGAGAGCATAAAATTCTTCCAACTGAAACAATTCTTTATCTTGACAACATTGTACCAAAGTACTGAGGTGTGCAGGAGCCTCCTTCAACCAAACCTCGGCTCTTTTCAAAAACTCGAAGTTAATTTTCCTCACTGCGACATGGAACAAATCCTCATTGATGTGATCGATTGTGTTCTTTGTTACCCATTTGATTACTTCAAGGCTATTAATTCTTGATGGATCGATGTTATTATCTCGAGCAATAGCAAAGCTTACTGCCTGTGTTCCCCATAATGTAACACACTGTTTTTGAGCCAGTTGCCTTAGCCGCATGGCGGCTTGCATCAGTTTATCCTTCAACATTCCCATGCCAATTGTTAAAATGGCATGACAATGTAAAGGAAGTTGTATATCTGTACCTCGGGTATGGATATCATCCAAATAAGCAAACAAGAACTTTTTGTCCAAGTAACAATCCTGCAGTGCAGCTGTTTTTCCATCTCTGGTGCCAACAATTAAATTATTACCTTCATCACTAAAATATAAAATGCCGACAAACGTTTCAGGTAGGTGAATGAGTAAAAAATTGGCAACATCGCTATTTGTTAGTCCTGTAATTAAAGCTCCTGCATCAATCAACGCATGGCAGTGCCTATTTTCTGTAACAAATTGACACAGTTCTCTCAACAATGCTTTGGAGTCGTCAGTTTTCAAGGTGTGATAATGACTGTTCCGATCTTGGGTTAGAACTGATAATAATTTACCATTGGTGCCTACTTGAGAGGTGGAGCAAAGAGATTTAACTTGAAATGGCATAGTTATCTTTCTGTCGTCAGTGCCTGAAAAACCCAATGCTGCATTGTAGCCAACAAGAGAATGGGCGTTGGCACTGATTTTGTGGCGATACTGCATGGCCTCTTCCAATAAGACAAACTGATTTAGGTAAAAGAATATGGCAAGGTAGTTTCTAGATAAATATTGATGCATTTGTGCCAAACATAGCTCATCTGCCAGATCTACATGCTGAAGCGAAGTTAGTACCAATGGTGGAAAATGGTCTGTCCGAGTTCTAATCCAAGCTTCACCAGCCTGAGTCCAAGTGTCGAGCTGCATGTCGCCAACTGGGGTACTAAAATTACTCTTTAGACTGAGCAAAGTTTCCTTGAGTTCCTTCTGAGTGAGACCTTTGTACAAGTAACAAATTATTGTGAATCCAAGCATAACATCTGGATGTGAGAACTCCGAACGAGGCGAAGGCGTATCTTTTCCCAAAAAGGGAATTGCGATAAGTTTGGTTGTTTCACCCTCAGCGTTTAAATTTAAACCAAATTGAACTCTATACTTAGCATTGAATACATGAAATAAAATACCATGGGACAGCCATCCTTTGGCGATTAGGATTTTATCTTTAAGTGCACCTTTATCAGCAAGAAAAGCTACAACATCCTTTTCTGCATTCAGTGGAAGTTGTCCAGCTGTGTATTGTCTCAGGGAGCTAATTCCCACTTCAGCTGAATGACTATCTGCACTAGTTTGATATTTCCTGAGTGAAAGTAGATTTTCGTGGAAAAATTTTTCTAGGAGTAGAGGTTTAATTTTATTATCAAAATAGGATTCACTGAGCAACTGAATAAAAGGAACGCCTCCTCCTTCGCTATATCCAGGATTAATTGCTGTGAAACCATGGACTTTTCCAGCATCAATGACTTCTCTTACATCATCATCACAAAAAATAGCTTTGATGAAAAACTGTGGGATTTCCCAACGAAACTCTCCTCCAGAGAAAGCACAGCGGTCCCCTACCGTATAATTCAATTCAGTATTATTTTTTAGAATCTCGTCGGATTCGTCCAGTAAATCTATACATGCAAATGCATGCAATTCACTGAGTTGCGTGAGGGTTTCACTGGTGCTAGCATGAGCAAATGTTGAATTGTACAATAATTCGCGATATGCAGCTCTTAAACAACTCCATTCTCTGAATGATGTATCACTAATAACTTTTTTGTAATGAGCAAAGTCCATACGAGCTTGTCCTCGGGGTGGTGGACGGAGAATTGTATTAGTATCTGAGTCTTCAGAGTCTATGTAACCATCTTGCTGCAAACAAGCTTTAAGGCACTCATCTTGTCTCAACAACATCTCTTGAACTTCTAACTCAGTCAAGTCTTTGTAAAAATCATTATTAAGCTCAGCTCTTTGTCTGTAGGTCTTCCAGCTAAAGGTGTTTGTGGCGTCCATTTGTTGTTGACTTTCAAGCAATAATTCTCTCTCTTTCAACTGCAAGCACAAGCGATGTTCTGGGGTCACTAGTAATATATGCTTGTTGCTTTGGCATGTTCTCAGCATTTCTGATATTAGAGCTATATGCTCTGATGGAATTTCTGTCTGACGATCAAACGGTAACGTATAAATATGTTTCCGGATCAATCCTGAAAAACGTTGTCGCAAAAATTCTTTCATCGTAATTAATAGGGCAGACAGTACATTGATGCGCAAAATGTGATTGCCATTAGCTAGGTTGTAGCTCAGCAGAGGCAAAATAACTGATGACTTGCCCTCACCCATATTAAGTTGATACATGGCTTTTTCTCTTTGATTTAACATTGCAGTAATTAGTTCTTGCTGATTATTTCGGACAATTATTTCATTTTCGTATTGAAATAGAATCCAATGGGGATATTGAAACGATGCTGGGTCAATATCTTCTTGTAGACTCCTCACCAAACTCTGCATCACTGAGAATTGTTCTGCATCATTATCGGTTTCTTTGTATTGTTCTATGAGGTTGAGCACTCTAATTACTTTTGCCGAATTTATTTTGTGAATTAAATAATTGAGTAACTCTTTGATTAGATGATCTTTTTTTGATAGACAATCAGGATTGTACCATCCCACCTTATGAGGCTCAATTAATAAAGTCAAAATGTCGCGTTTATTATAGTAAATTGCTCGCCCACTGTACCATCGCAGTGCAAAATAGTCATTTGACTCGCTGTTTGATTTCTGTTCGAACTGCGTTGCTATGAAATCCCAAAGTTGTTCTGTTTGTTTACGGATTTCGCCGAGTTTTGTTTGAAGCAACATTTCTAATTCCTTCATGGACTGGGGGCTAAGCCAAGAGTAAAAGAACTGTTTTTCATTTTGATATGCAAGCCAACTGTCTTTCAATTCACTGTAGAATTTGTGTTGATAGCCATTCTTGGGTTCTTCTAGTTGTGATTCAAACAGGAAGGTACTGCTTCCACATTGTGACGAATCAACAGCAAAAAATTGGTTCAAATCGACCAGAGGCTCCTGGAGAGTAGCCAAATTTTCTAGACTAACTTGTTCTGAGGTAAAAGTCAAAGAATTTTCTATTCTGGCCTCAAAAGGGACCTTAATAGTTTCCGAAATGAATTCAGCTACAGGCCAACCCATATGAGATGAATGTTTAATATTATCACAAAGATTCAGAACATGATAGAAAAAATAGAACATACTATCATTGTATGCTGATTTCAAGTAGATTTGCCTTACTGTTTGTTGCTTACTAGGGTAATCAAAAGTCATGTGACGTTCATATTTTAATTGGAAATCATCAGTATTTTGAGGAAGACAGTTGGGTACTAGTTCTTCATCTAAATCATAGCACTTGAGGTAGCGCCAAATCCTTTCATTTTCTGCTTTATATTTATCCTCTTTTTGTTTTTCTTCCTCAATATCCATTTCATTTGCATCATACGCTCTCTTCCTATGATAGAGGGGAAAAGAGCCAATCACATCATCTTTAAGTACTTTCCGTCGCTTCAAGTTCACAGACAGATTACTTGTGTGAAACCAGCGAGGAGACTCTGGGAAATTTGCTGGATGTTCAGCAACGAGAAGAAGAGAACGAGCTAGCATCATTTTCATTTCACTCGGGACTTCTGTTTGAGTCATCACTACATAATGCAACAAATAGCAGTACTTGGGAAGGCTTAGCAGAGAATTTTTAGCTAAATCATACAGGGTGATGTAATCTTTTACATGAAATCGACCACTTAGTATGTTATCTATGTCAGAAGATACATTTTTGGTCCAATTATATTTCTCTGTGTCGTAGGAGAACTTGAAATATTCGAGATTCTTTTGATAAATATGTTCAAAATTAGTTCTTTGAAGATTGTCTTTTGAGAAAAACTGTCCGTAGAACGAGTTGAAAGGTTTTGTTTTCTGCAGAGGTGGGAGCGTTTTAGACTGTAGTTCAAAATTCACTTCATTGTAGACTTTTAATAAACATAAGACATCAGGGAATTCTTGTTGAATGCTAAGTGAATTGCTTGTTTGAGGGAGGCATTGATTTATGACATCTTGCTCCTCGTCTAAACTAAGTTGTATGCGTGAAAAAATAGTTGGCTTATTTTGTAAATAAGTTAAGAACAAACGAGGAAGCGTTTTGGATAGCTTTGTTAATAACTGACGACTTCTTTCTTTATTTGACTTAGCATTTTCATCAGTGTACAAAAACTCTAAGCGTAGACTGCTAATCAGCAAAGAAACAACTTTTAAATATATTGCTAGGCTATGACTGTGAAATCCTCGAATGTCTTCAACTTTAACTTTCAGAAACTGTTCAATAATGCTCAATTCAATTTCATCATAAGGTTGATCTTTCCAGCAAAGTTCCAAGTTTTCTCTTGCCAAGTGAAACGTATTACAATTGGATATGTCATAACTATCAAAAGACGCTGAGCGATAAAAAATTAAGGCCAGATAGAGTTGAGCTTGGATGCGGTGGCCTTTCAGCATGTCTAATTTAAAATCATAATCGTAGACGAAATAAGGCGGTAGTAGAGCCAAATCAGTATCAATAGTTAAACTTTTGTCATAAAACGGACCTTTTGGTTTTATTAGGCGATGTGGAATTATAACTTTGACAGACCATGCTGAGCTGCGTTCTTTTTTCTCTATAACCAAATAATTTAAAAAACCTGGCAAGGTATTCAAGAGTTGTGATTCAGCGATGATGTAGCCGTGTATTTGCTTGGAGTAAAATTTACCTTCCTTGAACTCAAAATGTAAACCTAATCGAGGTAGATTTAAAGATTCCGTAAGGACAAACGCATCATTCAGGGATGGCTGAACAATTAGTTCTATCCAATCAGCAGACTCGATTCGTTCGAGCCACGTCTTAAAGAAACACACTTCTACTTGATTCCAAGGGACAACAAATCCACCATGCAGTAAAGAGAGCACAGTGTTCTTTTGCAGGTCCCATTCATAAACAACTTTCCTATTTTGATCTTTAATCAGTATCAGTGTGGAGCTTTTCAACCAATGTCTTAATTTGCCTGCTTTATTTGGTAACTCATAAAGGGCTTGGGGGTATTTATTTTGACAGGATATTTCATCAGCAGGTATATAACGTTGAAAGCCATCTTCGATCCATTCTTCTATGAACAATATATTCCGAACTAGTGTCAATCGTGTTCGGGGCTCATGATCAACAGAACAGTAACATGGCACAGTTTCGGAATTAACTTGACATTTTTCAGGAATAACGGCGAAATTCACTACACCCAAATATTCCCTGAAGATTTTGTGCTCTGTGATACTGCTAGGTAGTCCCATGAGTGGCTGATTTTGAAAGTAAATGCAACCATGTAACGGTTTAATTGTATAATCACCACACCTGAAAAGCCAATTGCTCTCAGTCTCTTGCCACTGACTTTCCTGATTCCACTGTGGAATGACGCTTGACATTATATCGTTCAGAATATCCGGTTTCTCTCGTAATTGATGAGCAACCTGCGAGTGCCATTCAAAACTTGCTGCATGTAAGCGCAGTCTCCAACTGCTGTCCAAATGGACTCCTTTAACTTTATATTTCTGGATCATCAGAAATGCTTTTAATAAAGTAGCCAGCTCTGTTTCTAATAACTGCGGTTTTGCTTGTGCGCTGATGATTAAATATGCGTTGAGATGAAGTAAGCTAGTTCCACTTAAGTGTGCAGGAGGCTCTGTTAAAATTTTTTTGAGTAAGTAGAATATATCAAGAATTCCTTCGATGAGGGCATTTTTGTACGTGGATGGATAAAAAGTTAGAAGCCCCAAAGTCACTATAAGTATGTCACCCAACGCATAATGCTGAGTTAGGCGATATTCCATTACCCGTGCTTTTTCTATGAATAGCAAGCCCAATGAATGAATTAATTCTGGCTTGTGGGAGGCGGTCCATGTCAGCCAAGAACAGGGTTTCTCATCAATTTTCTTGGTAATGCTAATTTCAAATAGGGTTTGCTTTATTAAGACGCCTTCTTGTATACTACTAAAATTGAGCTGATTTTCCTTGAGTCCAATATACAAACGTTCCAACTTCAGATGTGGTTCACTCTGCAAAAACCCTAGCTGTAAAAATCGATTGCAGTCCATTGTATCTGGTTTAATACATAAGTTGGCTATGAAATCATTTTCATGCAAGTGAAGACAAATTTCCTTCGCATTTTCGTCTCGGGGTTTTTCATAATGACTGATAAAACGTTGATAGGGGTCTGCATAATATCCATTCGATTTATATCTATAACTGGTTAGCTTGCTTATGTCAGCCTTGGTACTGACATTTTTTTTATTTATTTTGAAGTAGACAAAGAGACTGCTACCAAACCTCCTGGAATTCCATTCAGGTGAAAAAGAACTAGAATCTCCGGTAAAAAAATTAAACCCAGTCAGGGCTACTTTGGCACTGTGAGCTACTATCGGTAATAGTATGTACAAATCTGGTAAATAGTCCTTAGAGCAAGTGTATGTAAGCTCTATCCATTTCTTATGGGGCAAGTCCTGGTACCTGTACTTATCATCGTCCTTCTCGTATGCTTCATTAAAACGTTTTAAAGAATTTGTATCAGTTTGGAGCAAATTATAGGCTAGTTCCTCTTCAAGATCCATATCTTCACTTTTAACATCAGCAGAAAAAGACATGTAGCAATCAGGTTTTATGTTACGGAATTTGTTGCATGAGAAGAGTGTGCCTTTCTTGAAACAACGGCGTCGGTGGAAAAAGCTTTGAACAGAAAATAGTGTGCTGAGCCATCGAGAATCTTCAACCACAAGATATGGAATTATAGTTGGTAATGTTAGAGAATCACTGCAAGCGGTACTAAAGTTATACTCTGCTAGAAGAGGCCCTATACGTGCATGGCGAAGGTTCAATGCGGCAACACTTGCATACATGAAAAATTGAATGATCACATTTTTTGTATATGAATGTGGTTCATAGGTCACATCTTTCAGAAAGCAGTGTACTAAACGAGCTTGACAAACATAGTATAACTCCGCAAGATATTTCAGACATGATGCTAGATAACCATCATTTTTGGAAAAGGATGCAAATCGTGATGCTTCTAAAATATCAGTGTTAGCGAGGAAGTCTATGAAGAATGATTCAATGCTGGAACACAATAGTACAGTCGAGTCAAAGTCTTCAGCATACTTCAATTGGTCAACAAAATTTCTTTGAAACTTTCTGAGGTAATCAATTATGTCATCGTCCGTTTTTGGTTTGACAAAATTGGGGTGAGCTTGCACACTGTCTACGAGAGAAATACGAGAGGAGGAAGGGAGCTCGGGTAAGCGAAGAGAAGGAAAGGTGACTATTGCAGGAAAATTGAGAGAACGACCAACTTTATATTCAGAGGCAAGTTCCTGTTGCTGTTGACTGCAGCGATAATCAATTGCTGCTTTTACAGCTTGAATAAGGTGAAAAGCATACTCTTTTTGTTTCTCATTCCCGAATTCGAGAGCCTGCTGTGCAATTCTCGGACACATTTCTTGCAAAAGGAAATGACACTGTTCAATGTTTTTGCTAGTCTGGTCTTGGAAAGCAGTTAGTACTTTTTCCATCAAGAAAATTTTGAAGCTTGTTATTACTTCTTGGTAAATTGGTTGGTAAACATCACCAATAAAGTACCATAGTAAATACCGGAATGACTGATCGACAACTTGCCAAATCTGGCTTGGTGATGAATGGGAATGAGTAACAAAACCATCATCTGGCTCTGACTGAAAAACGGTCTTGCCATTTAAATGGGGCAGCAGCCATTCATACAACATAAGTTCTTGGTAGCTGCTACGTGGGCGAATGCTCTTTAAAGTTAATAATAAGTGTACCCATTCCTCAGTGATGTTATTGATATCAACGTCTGAGATCTTTAAGAAAGCATTACTTCTCACATCGATCAGATCATGACAACTTTGGTGATACTGACCGCCAGGATTGACTTGAATCCAATCAATGCAACAACCTTTTTTCTGCAAAATAGCTAGATTAACATTTTCATGACCATCTAAGTGCTCAGCTGAAATTAGTCCATTTGGAATAATAGTACAAAAATCGAAAGTTTTAATTCTTGATAAAATTCGCTGCACTAATATTTTTTCTTTTAAATCATAATCATTATTATTTATTGACAGTTGTTCTCGAATTTCATATATAAAGGTAAGATCTTCAGACCATAATTTTAGCAAATTCAGTACAGATTGTAACTGAGTTGACTCAATGAATGACTCAGAAAACCTAACAAATTCAGTTTCTAAATGAAAACTTAATAAATCTACCAAAATTTTCTCACGATGATCTGGAGGTTCCTTGCTGGATGGGGTTTCAAAATTGTCTTCATAAGCTTCTGGCGTTGTTCGCGGGGCATTGGAGTGATTCAAATAAGACCCTCCGAAGACGAGCCAAACAGCAGGCAAACAAGCATCCAAATCTTCATACCCCATTGCTGGGAAACAGACATCAGAAACTGCGCACTCCATTGCTGGTAAACCAATGTCAGAATCTTGATATTCCATATTTGCTGGTCAATTAAAGTCCTGGGACAAAAA
This sequence comes from Bemisia tabaci, assembly GCF_001854935.1. Lineage (NCBI taxonomy): Eukaryota > Metazoa > Arthropoda > Insecta > Hemiptera > Aleyrodidae > Bemisia > Bemisia tabaci. The sequence goes on along the minus strand of NW_017564582.1, from coordinate 2,762,973 downwards.
TAGAAAATATAAATAAATGATAGCTGACAAGCCCTGTGGTGTCGTATTTGTAGATGACCTATTAGGATGTCATCTTTTATTTCAGAAAATCATTACCTAGATTCAAGAAATTAAATACTGTTCATGGTCTGCGATATAAAAAGTGGCAGCTGAGGAAGGGAGAAGGCTGAGTTAGTGAGTGGCTTGGGGTATTTTTAAGGGTTGAAATGCTGATATATTGCCACGTTTAGAGAAAATAAGTCAGTCTCGCCAAGGACAGAATGACTTAAATACAAAGCAATTAATAGAAGCTAGTTGAATCTTGTGGATAAGGGGGAGGGGGGCGGCGGAAAAATTTCAAAGATACATTGGATTGAACAAAACTGCCTTAGAGAGGGGTCATATTTCTAATGCAATGGGAGAGGGGACTGCCCCATCTTTAAGGAGAAAACGTAGTCACATTAGTGGAGAGCCAGTTTTTAAGTTTATTTAAAGACATTTCACTAGGTAATAATAAAAAATTAAAGGATATTCCGAGATCAATCCCAAAGGCCAGTCCTTGTGCAGTACTGTGCATCCTACTAGGATCAACTTCCCTGCCCTACCCTTACTCGGTCACAGCCAGCAAGACATAAATTGGTTTCTCCCATAAGAAGTGTGTATAAAAGTGTTATTCTAGATAATGGACTCTGTGGAATCTAACTCTTGAAGTTCCAAAGCCATCACTGGCCATAGTCAATCAGTTAGGGCAGGGGGGAAGGGGAGAGAATTCATAGCCTTGAGCGTCAGGCTCTTTGTTCTACTTTAGAATACATGTGATCAAAATTTAAGGTAAGGATATTCATTGAAAAAATTAAAAAATGAAACCTTATAATAGGCTATGCTTATCTTAATGTCCTCCTCCCCCTTGAAGCTGGGGCAAGACATTCCTCCACAAACGTTTTGTGGCTAGAAAGACATAGAATCTCAGTAAAAATATAATATTAATAGATATCAACCCTGGGAAATTTAAATTTCATTGCTTGATGCCCCTCCCTTCGCCCTTCCTACCCAAGTACCCACTGCTACTTCCAAATCTTCATCCTGTCACCATGGTTCTGGCAATATTTTTGTGGGAACTCTTGATTTTCAGGGTCATGAAATCTCTCTCTCCCCCTCCCACTTTCCGAGGGAGGTCAAGATGCTCTGAGACCATAAGCATTTGGATCCCATAAAGTCCAATACCGAGGCTACCACCTTTAACCAGAGGTCTTGAGTCAATTTTACAAGCATATGGTAAAATAACGAGTTATAAGAGGTGGATCCAGCATTTGGCTTTCCTATATTAAACCTGTGTTGAATAATCGATTCTTGCCGAAGCACTTAGCCCTTCCGAGAGTTGAAACATTTCAGTAGGTTTAATTGGAGAAAATGCAATGATGCCAATTTGCTGAATCGGCCAATGCGAGTTATGGAGAGGGGCGTCCCCTTTCTTTGAAGGGTTGCAAAAACTCATGGGACAGGGTGATTCGAACTGCTTAGTGTGCATTGCTGAAATTCAGAGTAGTTAGTTTAGTTTCATGACATCGTCACAAATTGCCCATTTTCAGGGACAAGACTCCACTCCAAGGAAGGTCAGGGGGCCTTCAAGACCAGAAAATTGGGATTTTTTGGGATCTATAACCTGGGGCCCCACTTTATCCCCAGACTGAGCCTAATCGTCAATTTCACGACCAAGTCGAAGAGGAGGCAATATTCCGCTTCCTAAAGGGACCTAATTTTTGCTTGGAATGGACAGACTTTTGACTTTGAGATGGCAACTTTGGTTAAGAAATTGTAAACTAACTTTCAGAGTTTGATGAGTAAAAGTGCAAATTCTTTTGGAAGACTCTGAAGGGTCACAGCTCTTGATCATCTGTCGAGGGCAACTGTAGGAGCCCATGAAATCCAGAATCCATGGAGTTGAAATCTCTTGCATCTTGAGTGGAAAAAAGAACACAAAAGATAAATTAAACATTGACAAGTCGAGAGATCGGTAAAGACAAGACATATTTTTGGAAATAACGGGGAACTAAATAGATTAGAGGTCTAAATTTGTGAGAAGAAATCTGAACAAAAAAAGCTGCGAAAATGGGAGCAATGAGCATCCATTCGTCCAGAAAAAGGAAAATTTTAATCATTGATCGGTCATCGACATTCGAAAGCCTCTTACCGTAACAGGCACTAAATCTTGAGAAATCAAAAAATATGACAACGTCATGCAAAATTACAGTCAGTACCACGAGAATGTTCAAAAAATAAAATATTAACTGTCTATGTCGACGTCGAGTCCTCAAATGGTCAAATGGGACGAGAATCTAGGGCCGTGCGACATTACGACGGGCGTTCAATAAGTAAGTATCCCCCCTCTCTAAAATCAATAAAAATGTACCAATTTTCAAAAACTTGGGCTCAAAATCTTCCTTAGGATATACTGAGTTCAACAAAACAAACTGCAACAAAATCGGACCATGTGCGGCCGAACGCGAGCCGTTTGAACGCGCCGAGGTGCACACTGCTCCCGCCAAATCCGCGAAAATTTGAAGTCCGCGACAAGAGAAGAGCCTCTCTGCCAACGCTGCAGTCGCTCATCACTGACGAAAAATACCATAATAAATGGCAAAAAAAACACTATTTATTCATTTTTCTGAAATCTGAACTGGGGGGAGTTCATTTTGAATCAGCGGAAGAGGTCAAACAAGCCGTCAACACTTTCATCCCCAGCCAGTTGAAAGACCTCTACACGCGTGGTATCCAAAAGCTGTTCTCTTAGTCTCACAATCAGTATCAGACTTGCTTGGATCGAGCTGGTTATGTGGAGAGGTGAGGTAAGCCCTTTATTCTACAAAAACTTCTTTGATTTTTCGTCAGTGATGAACGCCTGAAGCGTTGGCAGAGAAGCTCTTCTCTTGTCGCGGACTTCAAATTTCCGCGGATTTGGCGGGAGCGGTGTGCACCTCGGCGCGTTTAAACGGCTCGCGTTCGGCCGCACATGGTCCGATTTTGTTGCGGTTTGTTTTGTTGAACTCAGTATATCCTAAGGAAGATTTTGAGCCCAAGTTTTTGAAAAGTGGTCCATTTCTATTGATTTTAGAGAGGGGGGATACTTACTTATTGAACGCCCCTCGTAAAAAAAAATGATCCACTTTCTTCTTTGCATATTCCTCAGAAGAAGTGGGGCAAAACAGACATGTTCCGAAAAATCGAACACTTTGCCTTAAAATTGGTTGCGACTGGTCGGGAAAAGAAAGAATATACGCCCCCTTACGATTATACGCGGGACAGCATCTTGGCCCGGAAAGTTTTGGTTGATTATCACGTACCTACAACCGCGCGATTGCGACCGAATGAAGAAATGCCCTAAAAATTGTTTTTCTCCCCTCATTACGGGAAATCCTGATTTTTCCTGAATTTTAACTGTTAAATCCTGATATTATAATTTTTCCAAATCCTGATTTTATGCGGAGAAAAAATTCACGAAAGGCGAATGTAACTTGACAAAAAATAGCTCGATAAAAAAATCCGATCAGACGGCCGACTTTTCACAAATCCTGATTTTACGACCGATTTTCCCTCAAATTCTGATGAAATCGGCATTAAATTTTGATTGATCTCAAATCCTGATAGAATCGGGAAAATCGGAAAAATCCTGATGCTCCACACCCTGTTCAACGCATAAAAAAATATACAAATAAAATTTGACAAAATATTGATCAGCGCTTCGTGCTGCCTTTTACGCTAAAATATGGCGCGTTGCAACAATTTGCGGAGGCCTGGGGCAATTTGCACCCCGGTTTCACGATGTTTTGTGCACCCATGGATGTCTCTGCTTTCACTTTGAGAAAGTTCAAAACGCGCTATGAACTTCAGATACGATGGAACTGATCGATCAAAGGATCGATCGAAGGAAAGGAAACCGCGGGGCAGTATCTTAACCAGGGAAGTGTTGGTTGATTTTCACCAACAATTTTTTTTTTTTTTTTGGTGCATTCATAAATTCCTCTGCTTTCACTCTAACCCGGAAAATAATTTCCCGATCGCAATTTTTCCAAAGAAATGTCCTGATAATCCTTTCCTCATCGGATTTCTATTTAGAAACGACAGGAGTTCCTGTTGTCCGAATGGGATTTTGATTGTCGTACATACGAGAATCCGATCGGAACAACATGAATTCCTGTTTTTTCGGGTAGAAATCTGACTGGGACATTATTAACAGTAACTTTTTCCCGTGAAGAGAATTCGAAATGCACTATTAACATAAGGGACGGTACGACTGGTTGAAAAAAGAAAGAAAATCATGTATGCCCCGTTGCCCCCTCGTACTTGGGTTACACGGCGGAGTGACGGCGCGACCCGATAAGTTTAGGTTGAATTCTCCTTGTATTTTTTTGCATGTATAAATTCCTTTGCTTTGAGTCCAAGAAAGTTCAAAACGCGCTATGTATTTGGAGACGATGCCTCTGGTTGTAATAAAGAGACAAAAAATCTTGCCTCGCTAGCGGTTGACCGAAGAGCAGCAGTTACTTTTTTACGATGTTTTTTTGCATATACAAATGCCTGCCCCTTCATATGCTTTCACTCCAAGGCAGGGGTGCAGAATCTTCCAAGCTTCCAAATTCACACGCGCCTGCAAGTCGGCTTTCCTCAATTTTCTCATCAGTTTTCCACAAAATTCCCCACCATCCTTAAAAAAGATGACGTTTTTCTTCTGTTTTCCTTTGATTTTCGACTTACGGCCCCTCAAAATTTTCCATCCTTCCACATTTTTGGGGCTTTTCTTCATTTTCACGCGCCCGCCCGGGCGCATGATCGGGCATTTCCTGCACCCCTGCTGATTCTAGGAGGTTTAAAGCAGGCTATCAAATTTCGAGACAATGCTCTTGATTTTCTGATGTGGTATAGGGAGAGAAGAAGAGAATATATGAATCACTAAATACAAAAAGGGCACATGTCCAGAAAACCAAATTGTCCAGGAGACACAAAAAACTGTTTATTTCGTGGTAGATATTTTTTAAACATAACGACTTTCCAAAAAATATCTACCACGAAATAAACCGTTTTTTGTGTCTCCTAAAAAATTTGGTTTTCAGGACATGTGCCCTTTTTGTATTTAGTGATTCATATGGAGCACTAAGTACTGCCGTGCGAAGGAAAAACGCCGCATGAACATTCGAGTTTGCCAACACGAGTTGCCAAATTTCCTTCGACAAAATGTTTCTTTTTGAGGAAAGTTATGAATATTTTTCCGATAAATTTTCAAGAACTGCAGGTAAAATTGCGAAAGAAATTATCTGAAAAATTGGAAGAAAAAGAATTACAAATTTTCCCGAAAATTCGTGATTTACCGAAGGAAATTTGGCAACACTAAAGGCTCATACGGCGTTCTTCCTTAGCACGGCAGACTAGGCGAATGAGGTCATCAACGATCTGCTCACAATCAGATAACTTCATAAGAGGGTCTCATGCCTGAAATTCTTCCCCAGAAAAACCTTTTGAAAATGGCCCCATGAAGGACTCCCTAAAAATATGTCTGAAGAATCTATTTAAAAAACCATGCGCCTGCAAATGCTAGAAAAAAAGCTTGAGAAACGACAACTCTTCTTCAGGAAAAAGCGACGGGAGAACTAACTCAAACTCAACGACCCAGAAACAGAGGCTGAGTGCCCGGGGTGCAGCAGTTAAGTACGTTTTTCTTCAGCAAGAGCTATTTTCCATTATCTAATTCCCGGACCATGTAGCAGAAAAAGACGGTGAAAGCATTGAAAGCTCTATTGCTGCCTTGACTCATGGAGGCGACTAGCACCTCGTCTGCACCTTGGAGACGGCTCAAGTAGGTAACAGATGAATTCAGATTCAAGTGCATGTTACCATCAGGAGCTACGTGCAAGGTGGTATGAAACGAAAGAAACTTAAAAAAGCTTTCTTTCCGTGAAATATTTCATGAAATACAAGGCTGTGCAATTTTTGGAAAATAAGAAACACTCATTTCAGGGGCGGAATATGCAACCCCCGCTAAAAAAAATCAAACGACACACACAATCTTTAAATCTTTCATCTGACTCTGGAATTGTACTTTCTTGCTATTGCATGGGATATTTGAGAGGTGACAACGAGTAAAACAAGGCCATTCAATAATTGCGGCAGCGTTTTGATGATTATTTATCGCGTAAGCTGATAATCCACGATTTAAGGTCAATCTTTCATTTATATCTGAAATTTCATGAAGGATTTCACGATTTTACTTTTCATGAAACTTACAATTAGCCACCCTCGCTGAACGCCGATTCGTATAAGAATGGTTACCAAACTAATAAATGTCAAATTATAATGTCAATTAAAATTGTGAAAAACTTAGAAAGAAAAAACTCAAGCGTCATGCAAAACGGGGCCGGTGAGTAGTAATAGTGGAAAAAACAAGGAGGAAAAACGGGTGACAAGGCTAAAAATACACAATTAATAAAACCCGAAACGTTTCGACTCAAAACTGAGTCATTTTCAGTCGGAAACAATAAAAATTTAAAAGAAAAAACGATAAAAAACCTGAGCCCTACATGGTGGTGGCCGGGATCTGAGAAAAAGAGAAAATTGATAACAAACTCAGTAGTATATGATAGACGCTCCGCAGCCCGTGCCAAGGTACGCAATAAAAAAACAATTTAAAAAGCGGGTAACAAGACTAAAACTCCACAAATAAGTAAAACCAAAACGTTGCGGCTGAAAACTCAGCCTCCCTCAGTTGCGTAAAAAGAAAATGGTAAAAATTTAAAATAGTACCTGGCTGTACCTTTAAAAGCGAGAATGTTGTTATGTTTAGTCAGAGCAACATTCTCGCTTTGAAAGGTACAGCCAGGTACTATTTTAGATGTTTACCATTTTTACTTTTTACGCATCCAACTGTATGAGTTTTCAGCCGAAACGTTTTGGTTTTATTCGTCGAGTTTTATAGCCTTGTCACCCGCTTTTAAAATTGTTTTTTATTGAGTAGTAATCCTGTCTTGTTGCCGTCTAACTTGGACCTGGGCGCCGCGCCGCACGGTGTGCGTCTATCTCGTGCGTTGCGAAGGCTGAACGCCTTCAATTTATTTGGTAGGCAACACGGACATCCTAAGAACACGAATAATTGCATCTAGGGGCTTATCATCGACGGCATTTCGCATGCGGTTACGAATTGGTGCTCTTTAATTCTTTTAGCTGTTGTCTTCTCCTCAACGATGATGAAGACAGCAATATATAGCAGTTGCATAAGTGCACAAACAAGTGAAACAGGAAGACTTAGGCACTTGAAACAGGGTTATGAAGTACTTCTATCGTTTAAACAAAATGCAATGTATTTCTCAAAAGTGAATCTGCACCTGAAACTAACAATAATCATTGCTAAATTACTGGTACCACTTTGAATTTTAGACAACAAACGGATCAAATGAGCTTAGAGGTGCAATTAAGCTGCTTCTTCCTAAATGTCTGTTTTGTAAGTCCTAAGATAAAGCTCAAAGTGTGCAAGTACCTAAACGCGAAAATTCAGGGTAACTGCAGAATTCAGAAAGAGTAACTCCCAGAAAATTCCCTGATTTCCATAAAAAAATTCTTAAATGTTAGAAAAATCACAATTTTAGGGAAATTAGAAGAGAGATTAATCAAATTCAAAGAGGAATGTATCGGCTCACACTTCGTCTACTGTGCATACTGCAAACTAACTCTAAAAGGAGAGGCTTCAGAATGACGCAAGCTGAGAAATTCATCGACAAGTTGCATGTTTGAACGCGTGATGTTGTTTCTGGTAAAGAAATTCTTGGGACATGAAAAAAGATGAGCTGCGCCCTGAAGATGATTTTATATTAACTACCTGATCTGCTTAGTATTGAACTAGGGCCTAGATTGTGATGAATGGATACATGAAGGAAAACCAAATTACCTAAAGTGATTGCTATGATCACTACATTCAAGTCCTCCTTGATGGCAACTTATACTTCAACACAAATTCCACAGATTAGACAAGAATCAGCTCAACTGAAATTTATGTTCCCTTGTTTCCTCTGAGGTTCAAATTTTGGTATGAAAAATATGCAATATGATGCCTCTTGAAGATCCGCATGAGGTGGCAGTAGAACTTTTCAGCAGCCACTAAGCAAAGATTTCTGTCTTTTGAAAGTCTGATTACCGAGGTTACTATTAGCAAGGAACTCGACGAACTTGAAAAGAGGTTCTTTAAGTCTGCAGCAGATACCTAGGCATCATAGTTTGATCCTTTCCTGCCGTGACCTCTACCTCTCTTGACTAAAGACCATTTGAGGAGCTTGGAGGACAAGGCGCATAGTGCAATTTTTGCTATTTCCAGAAATACGAGTTTGAAGTTTTGAAATTACATGGATCCTCATGGCTAAAAGAAAGTTCAAACTGGCTTTTTGATACTTAAAAATTAGAATTTGGGAGCCAATTTTTCACAGAAAATGCATTCAGACGGGTTTTACTTGAAATAAGTATTATCTCAATTTTTCAAAAACTGCACTTGTGTGCCTTTCCTCCAAGCCCCTTATTTGGTAAAGAAGATGAGAAAAACTTCAGGGCAAAATCATGTCACTGAAAGTTGAAAATTAAAGGGGCCTAACTTTTGGCGATACTCTGAGGGATGACACCTGTTCCTCTCACAGCACTCCTTAGAATATTATCTGAGCCACTCAAAGTCAGGAGCTGGAAGTGTTATTAAACCCCATCATCAATGATAAGGGCCTATTTAGAAGTAGAGTTTATCGATTACGGCAATAATGAGCCAAGGTAAACACTTTCATAAAGAGGAGGCTAGATCATGCTGCCTCATAGTTTCAGCAGGGAGATGGTTAAACTTTTAAGTACCTCAGCTGCAGCAGCCTGGTTGTGAAAATTTTGTGTTTGACAACCGGTTAAGACAAGATTAAGGAGAAGGGGGCCATGTGATTAGTCACATATCGACGGTGAAAGTCGGCAATCACATAACTCGTTTGCGGTGTCTGAAAATCTCCGCCTCTACATCATTTTTTAAAGGAGAACAAATTGATATTATTTCTTGAAGTTTTTGCAGAATTTTCTTCGCATTGAGAAGAAAAATCATGACAGTTTTAAAGAATTGCCGTTGAGTAGTTTTCCATTTAAAAAATAAAGTATGACAGGAAGTCTGCGACGTCGCAAACCGAGTTATGTGATTGCCGACTTTCACCGTCGATATGTCACAGTGTGGTGCTCTGCGTCATGCCAATAAAGAATAAATCTGAGTAGGATAGAATTTGAAAGGCTGAATAAAACGTCAGCAACACAAGAGTTGCCTATAGATTCTTGTTGAATACACCTTTTTCGTCAACATGAGACGCGCAACTTGTCAGGGCTCCAACCAATGACTCCATTCTCCTTGATCTTATCTTAACCAGTCGGCAAACACAAAAATTCCAACAATCATGCTGCAGGACAAGACAAGACTAAGGACTGATGGTGTTATGATATTCGTTGCTTTCCTCTTTCAAGCACTGCGACTTCTGGCTCTTTGTTACATCTTCATTCAGCTGGGCAATCAACCAGGTCACTGAGGAGGTGCCGTTATTTAACCGATTGTCTGATCCAATGCAGGAAAGGAGGAAAACTCTTCTGGCAAATGACTAATCTCACGGTTTCATAGGACATTGGTCTTTTCAGGATCAGGGGCCTGATTTGTGGCCCTGCGTCAGGTGGATTTGGTGACCAAGTATCTACAACCCAAAAGGAGACTCCGGCTCGAAGTCAGTTCCACCCAACATAGGCTGCACGAAAAGGAAGACTGGCACAGCCAACTAATCGCATAACTCCAATACTCATAGGCCTTGTCTTGTCCCGTCGACAAACACAAAATTCAACTCATCGCCTACAGTCCCGCCTCTGCGTATGATTCAAAATGCAGTGGCTTGAACAATTTATGGCCTGACAACATAATGTCAGGCTTTGAAATCGGAACCCAGCAACTCGGAAAGAATTCAAGACACGTAGCCAGAGGAGAAAATTCACACAAGAATGTAAGTGTAAGTGTTATGAATGATTTCACTCACCACATTATTAACAGAGAGGAATATCACGAACGAGAGGTCTGAAATTTTCTCAGCTACAACCACAACACATTTGATGACAGCCCGAGAAACAATTCACAAAGTTTTGACTGGCACCAGTAACTACGAATACTTCACGATACTGCAGGTGATAGAGGAGATCGCAATTCTAAACTTTTGCTGGAAAAGGCGCAAAATCACGGGCGAATGCAGAACACATGTTTACATTTCGGGCAGGACCTTGGAATGAGGCGGGAAAAGCTCTTTCCATGAGGTTCCACGTGCTAGAGACACTAGCGCAAAATTCGAAGAAGAACGATGCGGATGTTTTCGGAAACAGCATTATTTTTCGCGGTTCAAAATTATTGACCAATCGTTGCAATCGGCGCTAAAGAGAGAGGTTTTTAAATTGACGCACCGGCACACGTGGGTGGTTTCACGATAACTGGAATAGTTTTGTCGCGGTAACAGACAACACATTTTTCGGTCATATTTTTAGTAGTAATGATAATCACTCAAATTTTTTTGCATTAATCTACACAGAGTTACGTGTTTAAACGTTTTTCAAAGATTTATCCCTCTACTTTTCAATTTTAATATATAAATGGCCAAAAATGTGCTGTCTGTTGCGCTGACTTTTTACCGCGTAACAGACAGCACATTTTCGGCCCTTTATATATTAAAATTGAGAAGTAGAGCGATAAATCTTTGAAAAGCGTTATGAAACGTAACCTTGTGTAGATTATTGCAAAAAAATTCGCGTGATTATCATTACTACTAAAAATATGACCGAAAAATGTGTTGTCTGTTACGGCGACAAAACTATTCCAGTTATCGTGAAACCACCCACGTGCACACCGGCGCAATAACTAACCCTGAATATTCTAATCGTTTGACAACATCCATTACAAAGGCAATCGAATTCTTATGCCGCAAAATAAATTTTTATGGAGAGAAAAAGAGGAGGTGTTTCCATGTCGGGCATCTTGGACTTTTTTTGATGACGTATAGGTCGGTACGACGAGTTTTATCATCGATTTTCTTGGAAATGGTGTAATTTATGGAAAAAAGTCATACTGTTAAAAGTGCTTGAAATTATATCATGAGTTGATTTAAGCCAAAAAATCGGATATAATGGTCCGTTTTTCATACTCCGAAATCCGGATTTCGCCGGCTAGTTTGTACCGACCTACGTCACAGGGTAACCAAACCTCAAGATGCAAACCCCTCCTTTTTTTTCTCCATGATAAATTTTGGTGCAGTTTTAAGCGCATTCTCTGATCAGTTGGAACCAGCATACTGCACACTTGCAGCAATAAATTTCGAAGTTCAAGGGGGTCCTTCTGTTTTAGAAGAGAAAAGGAGACATATTCTCTAGAATTTGACTTCTGAGGAGGACAGAATTCGGAACTCATTATTTGGTCGGCTTTTTGAGTGAAACGGGAGTGGCCTGAGCATTAATTATAAAAAGACTTCGCATTTGCTGAATGGAGAAATTTTTTTTGTTCTCTTTTAGCAATCGCAATTGTGGAATTGGAATGACTTCTTGGAGATTATCTATTTTTTTTTCCTACCAAGAAAATAAATATTTTAGGGGGAAATCGGGAACACTTCGAATTCACAATTTATGTCACCCCACTTTTAGTTCTGTGTGGCCGCTCACAAAACACGTATTGCTCGAGGAGAAGAGGGAGAATAGAGGTAAGTGTCGCACCATTTTTTCTTTATGTGACACAGAATGGGGACTTACGTTACATAAGCGTTACCTACGAGGAGAGAGGGAGAAGGTGTCGAAAAATCTTAAATTTAGAGCTACGTATTTTACGGACGACTCGGTTTCTGAGCGACATAAAACAGATATCAAATGCAGATTTTACAATCTGAAGGCTCAAATCTAATGCAACCTTGTTCACATGGGTGGAATTAGGAATTTTTTGTGGAGGGGGGGGGGTAGAAGGGCATCTCTTCAAGGGGATTCAGGGGGAGGGGCACTAAAAGATACCCCACCGAGAGGGGTCTGAGGGAATCCTCCAGTCCCCCCGGGTCCAAAAAGAGGGTTGGGGAGAATTATTTACTTAGCTCGGGGGGTGGGGACCCCCCTCCCCCCGGATTGAAAAGAGTATTATCTGGCCCCTCCAAGAAATTCTGGATGGTGGGAAAAGGCCTTCGTCGAGAACGATTATCGCTCTTGATATAGAGTCCAAATTGAAAACACCGTGTTCACTCAATCAGTATTTTCTAAAATGTTCATCATGGAGGCCTCAAAATGGGGCCAAATACAGTTAAAATTTCAAAAATCTTCCGGATCCATTCAATGCAACAATTTAAGTGTATTCTTTGCTGAAAGTGAAAAAATAAACGTTACTTTTCGGCAGAAATTAATGGTAAATCTGCGTCATGGAAGCCTTAAAATGCGTCCAAACAGGGTTAAAATTCCAAAAAATTTCGGGAGGAGGCCCCTCGGACCCCCTCTTTGGACTGAAGGGTAATCCATTCCCCCAAGAGCCCCAGACCCTCCCCTCTAGCAAAATGACCCAGGTACGCCTATGGTGAGTGTATCAAGTTTTCGGAGAACAACTAAAAATTGCCTCCAAGACAACTCAATGTTTAATAAAAATTTCGACGGTGTAAGTCGGCAATCACATAACTCGGTTTGCGACGTCGCAGATTTTCTGTCATACTTCATTTTTTAAACGGAAAACTACTCAACGGCAATTCTTTAAAACTGTCATGATTTTTCTTCTCTATGCGAAGAAAATTCTGCCAAAACTTCAAGAAGTAATGTCAATTTTTTTCTCCTTTAAAATAATGATATATAGGCGGAGATTTTCAGACACCGCAAACAAGTTATGTGATTGCCGACTTACACCGTCGATTTTCTGGAGGAGGCCTTCCGAACCTTCTGTTAAGGCTAGAGAAGTCCCCCGAGCTTTCCCTTGAGCTCGGTAAGTTCCGCAGAACCCCCTCAGTGGGGTGTCTTCTTGTGCCCCTAGACCACCAGGATGAGGTGCCCCTCCAGCCCACCGACGGAAAGTTCTTTTTTTCCTGTTCTGTACACTATTTCCCTCCATTTAGACGTGTGTAAAACAATCGATTCTTGGAGAGATAACTTGCCTCACCTAAAATTGATATTTTTAACTTGCAAAGTCGCCTCTGCCCCCTCCCCCAGGCCCGCCACAAGGGTGGGGATACTGGGTCCATTGTGCCGGGGGCCGTGCCGCCGATGACACAGTATTTCAAATTCACATGTAACCTAACCGTTGTCTCGTAAGGAAAAGTGAAACAATTTTGTAAAAGATGAATACATTTTCTAAAACACTCTGGGGCACAGTAGAATTATTTTTACTGCTTTGCAGGTTTCCATTTATTTTTAAGATTTTTAGTAGAGAATGATATTTTTGCAACTGTGCGCTCTTAAGATTAAGATATTACAAATTACTATTCTGGCGGTAAGGGGACCGAGGGGGTCGGGGGGAGGGGGTTGGTGGCAGTCATGCGACCCCGATCTTAAAAGTGGTACCAGAGCCCGAGTAGCCCGAGGTGAGATGTGCCCTGCCCTGTTCATGGTGCGTTGCCACTGGCAATTTTTTCAATTCGAACAGACCGGCGTGATTAGTCGCCCCTCTGACGTAAGGAAAGGACGTAATATGAGCCTTGGAAAGCATAGATATATATAAAAAATAGGGCTCACGTGAAAATTAAGATAAGCCCTTACGTCAGAGGATCGACGAATTGAGTGTTCAAGCATGAAATGATTCCTGGGAAACTCCAAATTGAAACAAGTGTTTTCTTGTAGATGACCTTCAACATAGGAAAGAACATCTGGGCTCTTCGTCGGCTGTCGCTTCTTTTGACTTAAAAGGATGTAAAGGAATAGCGGCCCTTTTCGCGGCACATTTGAGTTACGCCGAGGATTTTAGAAATCAAACAATGTTGATACGCTTGAAATTGACTCATATAATATTGAGCCGAAGTCCGAGGCTCTCTAGTCTTTACGATCCTATTCTTCCGAGGCACGTATTTGGGCCGCATGTGAGGGCAGTGTTGCCAATTTTTGCGCAATGGGTTGATTGAATTTGATTGCGCGTCCCCAAGGAAAATCCGAAAACCAAGCAAGTCTGGCAACCCCGTCAATATTGTCGAGGGTTGTCAACTGCTGGTTCGCCGTCTTGACTTTCTTTCAAAGAGAGGGAAAACGTTCGACAATTGGAGAGAGGTCGTTATGCACCCCCGCTTGACCTGAGCAGCGTGAGAACTTCAAAAAGGATCAAGAGCGGTGCGTAACGTAAAACCAGAGGGTAGAATGGTGGACGGTGACCGAGTGCCGCGGCCGGCGCACGGTGGATCGAGTCAATGGTAGAGGTCGGTCATGGGCCAAAAAAAAAAAAGTCGGATTTTAAATATTTTGTCTTGGTTTTCTAGTAGTTAAGCTTCCAAAATGAATGTATCCATGGTTCAAGGGTCTTTGAATCCTTCCGCTTTGACATGCGGGTTGCCTAAAGCTGACATTGCAGGTGGTATCAAATTTGCCGTCTGATTCTCAAGGTTTTATTTCGCTTTTGTATGAGTTCTGTGGCAGATGAATCAAAATTTCAATTAAACATGCTTATTCTCCTCTCTTTAAGGAACATTTTGGTATATCATTAATGTACATTGGCATATTTTTAGGAGGATCAAAACCACCTCCAAAACTTGCTTTAAAAAAACGCCCAAAAAAATGTTTCGATAGCTCGATAAAAAAATGTCCACAAGTGTCCGCAAAATCCTTTGTTGGGTTGCTTCCAGTACACTATCAGGAATGATATTATGTAATAATTAGCCGCTAATATCCGCTAATCTGCGAAAACGGTCCATTTGAATGATAGGAAGTCGCGCCTGCTGGGAACTGATCTTGCTCTAATGTCATCAATAAAATCGTGCATCACACGATATCCTTCAATCTCGGTAATTTTTCTACTGATTACTGATTTTGGCTGATTTGTTGATATTTTTGGACGAGACATTAACCTCCTGTTAGTCTATGAAGCTAACTTGATCAGTGTTATACAGTGCGATAAAGTTTAAGGTGTATGTTTTGCGCACTGTATATTTCACAAGTCCCGTTTTTTCCAAAATGTCTTCATCATACCTAGAACTCTTCCATGAGCTCCATACAAATAAAAATCGGTTGTGGGTTGAAAAAGAATAAATACAAGAAATTTCTTCAAAAGACATTGGTCCTTCTCAGAGGTTCTTCAAGGAGTTCAAGGGATCAGAACTTGCATGAAAAATAAATTTCCTCCTATTTTAATATTTTTTCAATAAAAATTTTTCAAACTTCACTCCAAACTTCGAGTAACAAAACGAAATAATGGAAGATGATATAATTTTTTTTTTATTTTTATTTTTTTTTACTGCACATTCAATTTTTTATATCTTGTGGTAAGTACCCATAATAATCTTCTAGGATGACTCGATAAAAAGAAGCTACAGTATATACATCTCTTTTTTTATTTCTTTAATATATTGATCTATTATTTGAAATATGCATATTTGTTGAATAACTGAAAGAGTAGAGGGTTCATGAAAATGAAAACGTCTATTGACTGGCTGGAAGAAAAGAGAAGAAAAATGAGCATTATCAGAATGTTCCGTATATGTGTCAGTATGCAATTGCGGAAACCAATTGACATGAACAAAAAACGATGTTAGCAGAAATTGAAAGAAATATGGCAACATTCGTGGTGAGGGGCCTGTGAAGCCGCCCTCCCTCACTCCTCAAGTAATGTTTTTGAGACAAGTTTTGTAAAATTCATCTTTATGTAAGATGCTTACGGTCCCATTCGCCGAAAGTAACGTGAAAAATAAACCATCAAGGATCCTATTTTCAATAGTTATGAAAAAGTGTTTCAAAGTCGTATTAAAACTCGTTATTCGGCTGAAATATGATAAAAAATGGAATCTACGACGAAAAATACACGAGGTGAGAGTAATTTGCTCTATTCTAAGGGTGGAAAATCTCTGTAATCAGAGAAAATAAGACGCGTGATGCGCGATGACCGACCCCTCCTATTGACTCGATCCACCGTGCGGCGCGGCGGGGAGATGGAAAAACCCGTTTCACAAAAATGCCGCCTTTATTCTGCAGTGCAAAGGAAAAATGCCGCATGAACGCATGGCCGTTGTCAAATTTCGCACCATGATGAATTTTCAGGAAAACTTGGGAACTTCTGTTGTCAGTATGAAAGGGACTTTCAAGGAGACTTCAACGCACGGCTAGGAACATGAAGGAAAAATTCAAGTTCTCATTTCCTTAGGCTTACTTTACTGCCGTGCTAAGGGAGAACGCCGTATGAAAATTCAAGAGTTGCCAAAATTCCTTCGATAAAATGTTCATTTTTGAGGAAAATTATGCATATTTTTCCTTGAAATTTTCAGAAGTTTTAGATCAAATTGCATTCAAAATTATCTGAGAAATTCGTGGAAAAATATTTAAACATTTTCCTAAAAATTGGTGATTTATCAGGGAAAATTTGGCAACACCTGAAGGCTCTTACGGCGTTTTTCCTTAGCACGGTAGTTTAGTCTATATGACTCATCGATTTGTATTTTGCTTGTATCGACATGGGCATCATAAAAAAGACTTCCAAGGAGACTTTCAGGTGAAGCTGAAAACACGGGGACCGCACCTTCAAACGCTCGTTCTCTTCAGCTGATTCCGGTTTATACAGTTCATTGATATGTACATTATTTGTATGGGTAATGAGGACTCACTACTTATACTTGAGCAATTACCAGTTAATCTGCAGACACGCACTGCTATGCTAGGAGAAAACGCTGTATGAACATCACTGGAAAAAAAAACACACATTGGATCTAGAGTCCAGACTCTTAAAAACATCGACAAGAAAAAATACTCTTGATTCAATCAGATTTAAGCCTAAATCAAGAGCCAAGTCTCTTAATTTGAGCGGAGTTCCTTTTGATTTAAGCTTAAATCTGCTTGAATCAAGAGTCCTTATGTTTGTCAATGTTTTCAAGAGTTTGGACTCTAGATCCAATGTGTTTTTTTTTTCCCAGTGATCCGAATATTACCAAATATCCCTCCATAAGGTACTATTTTGTAAGAAGCTTATGAATGTTTTTCTTTGAGAGTTTCAAATGATGTGCCTAGCTCAAATTTTGTAAAAACTCTGAAAAATTGGAAGGAACAATTCCAACATTTCTCAGAAAATTCGTGTTTTATTAACGGAAATTTGGCAACAGCTGAAAGTTCATACGGAGTTTTTCCTTAGCAAGGTAGCATAGTTTTCATCCCTAAACTGCAAATCCATATCCGTCGCGAAATAAGGATGGTGCTGCTATATGTGCAGCATAACGGTTGGAGCGCCGCACCGCCTGCCACGCTCGGAGACGAAATCGCTGCTGGTTCGCCTTCAAATTTGGCGACGCAACCCAACACCACGGCGAAGTTAATTAAGTTGTATCCTCCGATTGGCTTCATTCTGAATCTGTGTATCCTGGCAACCCATTACCTACATTTGAAGAATTATCAATCACTTGACAGACAAGCACAGTTATTCTTAAGAAAAACGCCGTACGTACATGCGGATGTTGCCAAATGTCTCCCGAAAAAGTACCTTACGGTTTCAAATGATTCAGATAAAATTTCGAACAAACCTTTTCGAAAATTTGAAAGAAAAATATTTGAAATGCGTCCCATTAAGGTGGAGTTTTTGGTCCAAAATATTTGAAGGCTCTAGCAAGATAGTCCTTTAGTTTAAACTTTAATAAATTTGAAAGCACTCATGTTTGCTGAGTTGGTTACACATTCAACGAATATTAAGCGCTCTAAGTTCATTGATTAGAGAAATAACACGGGTTGTGAAAAAGAAAAAAACTCAAAAATTTCGGTCTTTATAGTAGACTGGGCAGGCCCGCCACAAGGGGGGGGGGGGATACTGGGTCCCTGGTACCGGGGCCCGTGACGCAGGTGACAAACCACTACGAATTCATGTGTAACCCTTGTCTCGTAGGGAAAAGTGAAAAAATTACCCTAAAAATTCCGCTAAGGTGAATGAAGTTTCAAAAACATGCTAGGGCACTATAAAATTTTTCTTACTTTTTTAGAGATTTTCAAGATTTTGAGTATATCTAGAATGATATTTTTAGTAACTATGTTTCATTTTCTTCCGTTGTCGGATGCTAAGAGGCTCCTTTCTGGGCATCCTCGACTTCAATGGTTTAACTCCCTTGCCATAGACGTACGAAAGGGGAGTCCAGGGGGGCCCGGCTCCCCATAGAATTGAAAATTATCATCTGCCCCCTCAAAAAAAAATTTATAGATGTTTGGAATGCAACAATTCGAAAGTTTTTGGTGCTGAAAGTAAACAAAAAGGCGTAATTATTCTGCAGAAATTGATGGAAAATCTCCATCATAAGAGCTTCATGATGCGTCCAAATAGATTTAAAATTTCAAAAATTTCCCGGGGGAGGCCCCCCGGACCCCCCCCCCCCCCCTGTGCTAGGGGCCCGGGCCAGAAAATTGGTACCAGGGCCCGAGATGGGATGTGGCGGGCCTGTTGACACCTATTAATTGTTTAGCATTGAGTTAAAAAATAACTCTAGTTTTTTCCTCGACCATCTCTCTATAAAATCTGCCATTTTTGTTTTATTTTTTATTTTTTATTTATACATTTTTCGTTTTTTAAAATAGCGTTTTTCAAGGGGAACCAATTTCAATTCAATTTTTAGGAGAAGTGATTCACCATAGAAAAAAACCAAGGTCATTTTTGGGAATAGCATGCCTAAAAAATACTGAAGTAGCTATTAGATAGACTTCTATCAGTCTCACATGACGCACAGGGGATCGAGTCAATAGGAGAGGTCGGACAAAATCCGGAAACTTTAAAAGCTTATAGCTCGTTTATACAAAACTTGGAGGTTATAAAAGTGGTTTCATGGGGTTCCTCGTTAAATTTTCTGCCACAAGAATTGCTTACAAAATTGTCTGAAAATTTTGGAAAAAAATATTCACAATTTTCCCAGTAAATTCGATTTTTATCGAAGGAAACTTGGCAATGCCTGTGGGCTCATACGGCGTTTTTCCTTAGCACGGCAGAAAAGCCTTTACATAACACCTCGATAAAGGAGAATTTCTCACAGGGTAGAGGATCGAGAGTCCATACGGGTGCATGTCGCGTGTTATACGCAATGTTTTTCCTAAAACCCCGAGATAGATTTTTCGTCCATCCTTTTCGCACTCATTTCTCCTGTCTCTCTTTTTGTTTCTCCATGACAAGTATTTTAAGACCTCAAGCCAATGCTTGAATACAATCAGACGCACCATCTCATATCTTTAATATCTTTTTTATCGGTGCACCGGATGGCTGATGCAGTACAGCCTAAAAGTTGATTTTCTGGCTCCACGAGCCCTAGGATGTTACCGAAGAAACTTACTTCGAGTTGACCATCTGCAACGACTATACATATATCGCTTTTAGCTCTCTCATCTTTTACCAAGTGCAGAATTTCCATCTCTCGGAATCCGGTAGATCGTGAATAAAGTGCAAATCGTATTAATTCACCAGAATTCAAGTGTTATTATTCTTCCAAAACAGCTCTCCCAAAAACTAACTTAACTTGGTGGCTCTCCCACGGTTGTAAAACTCTTTGCTATTTTGAATGCTTTTTCGTATAGTGCAGTCCAGAACGTTATTCAACATTTGGACGCGACATAGTGCCATTGGCTAATGTGACAGACTACCAATTTCGTATTCTAGAATGTAACTCTTTGGTATATTACAAATATTTACAACATATTTGAAGGCGAAGGTGGCCGTCATGCGTGTTTGTACCTGAACAACCAATTTATGACCGTAAAAGAGAAATTTTTTGAGAAAGCAGCAAAAATTCTCTACTTTGCATTGGTCGGCCATTCAAAAGCCTTCAAACAACACCTCGACAGAGTAAGAAAATATTATACTATATATATTGAATATTAATATTACCTATATACTCTAATAATATTTTCATGTTTAATTATAAGTATTTATTTAATTATTCATTCGCATTCATTCATTCATTATTTGTCATTTTATTCTAGTTTTTTTTTTTTCGAAAAACCAGAGGAAATTGTTTTTTAATACAAGTAGGTTTTCAAGGCTTAGCTCTCCGCTAGTTGAAAATCATAATTTTGTTATTTGTTTTCACAACTACCCAGTACCCAGGACTCACCACGGAGGGAGGTGGCTACGTGTCAAAGTCCCGTCTGTATCTCCCCATCCACCAAACCTGCGAGAGACGTAAAACCCAATTCATACTATCAAACTTTTCATTCAGGTTTTGAAAGCAACTTGTGGTAATGAAAAGTTAAATAGTGTGCAGTGATGTGGCGTGCTTTGCGATCAATCGATATTTCCCCATTTGAAGCTGTGATAAATAATCGATTATTAAGGTGTTCACTGCGAACACCCTGTTTATCGATACTTTTCCATAGGTTTAAATTGCCGATCAATATATCGCAAAGCACGCCACGCCACTGATAGTGTGATACTGACGCGAGAAAACAACAATTTGATGAAAAATTGAACGAAAACTTGAATGTGACGTCACTTTCAACTTTTCGTTTGTCCATCCAGTCGGCGCCGCCAATTTGTCGGAAAGTTGAACGGAGAGTAATTGAATCAAATTTTTTTGCGTTCAACTTTCCATCTAACTTTTTGTCCAATTATGTCGGATGAAAAGTTTGATAGTGTGAATTGGGCATATAAAGAAAATAAATCCGCTCTCATTCAGAATGGAAATTCAGGGAAGGAATTCAGATGCCTTTCTGCCGTAGGGGAAAGAATAATCCTTCCTCATAAGAGTACACAAGATGAAATAGTTGTGAAAAGAGGAAATGCAACATCGAAATAACTCCTGGTCTAAAAAGAAAAAAAGTTAATCTCTTTGATTGTAGTAGCCACACCGTTGTGTGGCACTACAGCTACTCTGCCGTGCTAAGGAAAAACGCCGTATGAACCTTCAGGCGTTGCCGAATTTCCTTTCATAAAATGCGAATTTCCTGGTAAATTTATGCATATTTTCCTCCCAATTTTTCAGATGATTTAGTTCGCAATTTTACCTAAAGATTCTGAAAATTGAAAGGAAAAATATTCGTAACACTTCCTCAAAAATGAACATTTAATCGAAGGAAATTTGGCAACTCTCGAATGTTCATACGGCGTTCTTCCTCAGCACGGCAGTACTCTGTTAAGCATTTTTCGTTTTGAATTGTATACCCTAGTAGCAGAACCATAGAAGGAAAAGATAAAGATTATGTGCGAAAGTTAATTTTTTTTTATAAAACGAATGCATACGAAAGTGTCAATTAAAAAGTGTTAATACGAAGTGAAAATTTTTATATAACCATTATGTAAAAAAAGTCCTAGTTTTCGTGAGCTTAAGCAAACATACTAAAAAATATTCCAATTCGCGAAAAGCTCACGAAAAAGATGACCTTTTTTTATGTTCAAAAAAAAGAAAAAACATAAAAATGTTCACTTTTAACACTTTCGTATGCATGCGTTATATAAAAAAATAAAAAAAAATTGTCTATAAAAAAATTACCTTATCTAGCTTTTATCATTTTTCATATATTATGGTCAGGTCTGAACTTGGATTTTTTTTTAAATATAAGCGTTACATGTTTTTTTTTATAAAACTACCATTTAGACAACAGATATGTTTCTTCAATACTTTTTTATAGAAAAACAATAATTTGTTCTGCTATTAGGGATAAGTTTTCAGTTTTTTGACGATGCTGCTGAAAGAACTTTTTATCGATTAGACACTTACCTTAAATCTCATGGCCAAGACTTAAGGATTGCGTCGATTTTCTCCGCAAGCACGTCTTTCCCCAGACCGTTGAGGTGAATTCCATCTGATCGGAAGTACTCCTCTTTCATCCAGTCGTTGTTTATGAATTTTACGTTTGGATTTTTCCTTAAAATGTTTAATACCTTCCCATTTACTTTATGAATTTGAGCATCGACCGTATCCCCACCGCGGGCATCGAATCTCTTCGGTAAACCAAAGTAAATTACTTTGTTCAAAGTGGTTCGGAGTTCGCGTACATTGATTTGTTGAAAAATTGCTTTGATTTTATCGGTGCTAAAAGTATCATCCGACAATGACCAGGTATAATTAGTTCCGCCGAAAAAAACTAAAATATCTTCACGGTTGTAGGAACTTGTCTGGATAACTTCAGTGTGTTGTGCGCTTGGCTTGGACGAACAATCCACTAGGTATCCACGTTGAATCAAACGCCAAGACAATCCTCTTTCATAGCCATCGGCCCGCAACACGATTTGGCGCATTGCCGCCAAAAAGGAATCAAAAGTAAGAGATTTAAAAAAAGATAATGATCGATAAAAACTCCCCACTACGACCGGCTACACGTACAAAGTAGAGCGAAAAATACGCAATCTAGTTGTATTACGTCACGCAGACAATTTGATTTACCGCAATAATAAACCAAACGAAAACTTGAGGAGAGTAGTGGAGCCTCCTGATTCTACTTGAAAATTACTTGTGATCAAGGTTACGCATTTAGTGTCAGTAAGTGCCACAGCGCGCGTGGCGTACTGCACCTGTCCTATCACTGAAGGATCAAGGAGATAACGCTGAAGGCAGAGAGTATCCAGCCTTATCTCAGTTGATCACATTTTCAAATACAGGTCTCACCGCGTTTGATGAAAAATGTGATATTGCTTATTCAAAGCAATATCATATTTTTATTTTTATTTTTTATTATTTTTATATTATTTTTATTTTTTATTTTTATTTTTATTTTTTTAATTTTTTTTTTTTTTTTGAGGTTTACAAATTCATTAAGAATTTGTAAACCTCGGATCATTTTTGCTTTAGCATTGTTGCGTATGTTATTACGGTAATGTACATAAACGATGTGTGATTATGTTGGTAGATTTCGTCCACTTGAATCTCGCCTTCAATTTCACCGCATAGGCAATTTAGTACGAGAGGGAGACGATATTTAGAAACAAACTCGAAACACAAGTTTTGACCATTTAAATCTGCACTGACAAGGAAAATGACACACTACGCTACCTTTTGGCCGACGACCATTTTCCGTGCCAGTGCATGTAAGGCTATCGATTTAAGAGGGTCAAAGCTTGTGTAAAAACTTCACGAGTTTGTCACTAAATATCATGTAGCTCTCGAATTAACGAACATACCGACGGTGAAACTACCAGACCACGTATCTCGTTTGCGGTGTATGGAAATCTCCGCTACCTTTATATGGTCCTGAAGCCGCCCACAATTATGCTGCTTAGCGATGGTGAAACTCTCAAACCCCGCATCTCGGTTTGCGACGTTGCAGACTTCTTGTTATTCGTTATTTTTTAAATGGAGAGCTGCTCAAAGTCAACTCATAAAAATTTCTGTGATTTTTCTTCTCCATACGGAGCAAATTCTGAAAAAACTGTAAAGAATGATGTTGATTTGTTCTACTTTAAAACAATTAAATAGGAACGGCGATTTTGAAAAACCGCAAACGAGATACGTGGTTTTAAGAGTTTCACCGTCGATAGGTAAGAAACATACATACTGAAGAACGCGCATACTCGAACATACACATCTCATTTATTCGGAAAATATCCATTATAATTCCACTCCATGTATACCCGCTGCTAAACGACCATGGATGAACCTCTTTAACAGATACTAGGAGGCTCCGCCCCCTGGCCGCTCCCAACTCCTTAACTCCCGGGTCGCTACGCGCTCCCAAAGGCCGCTTCGCGGCCAGCGAAATTGTCGAAATCGCCCGTTGGCGGTTAATGAGCAAATAATTTTAATTGAATAAAAACACGACGTTTCAAAGAAAAATTTCCCGCTGGACAATATTCTTCATGACTTTCCTCTTACTCTGAATTTTTATCTCTTCTTTGGAATCCGACCTTTGGGCCGTCTTACTCCCCTTCCTCACTTCGTCCATCGAGCGTCTTAAAAATGATTTTATTTGAATAGAGAGGATATTCCACTTTGAGTTCACCTCCAGTTTTTCTTCATTAGCAATAAACATACCGCAGAGCACGAATTGTTATCTACTTGAAAAACAGAATGCGACCTCCCTCCGTGAACTTTGCTAGTCGGAAACCATTCGTAAACCTGTCAATAGATTTCAGCCAATTTCGATTCGCCTTCAATTTAGCCGCATAGGCAACAAACATACCGGAGAGCGCCAAGAATCATCTATTCGAAAAACACAAATTTAACTCGCTTTATGAGCTTCGATTGAAACGATGATGTTATTGTAAATCCGTCAATAAGTACTCATCAAATTTAATGCCGTGCCTTACTTTACGCTTAATCTTGGGGATCATGCGTCATTTATGCAATATCTTGACAAAATCGCCTGAAAATTATCCGTTTGCGTAAATCACGATTTTATGAGGATGGGCAGATGGTTTTTACTTTGTTTTTATTGTTGTCTTTGACAGGTTTATTTTAATGAAATCGTTGGTTCAACCGTTGGTAGCAAGCACAAATAATATTATTTCAGAAACTTAAAGGGAAAATTATTCCAAGTTGATCAAATGCAGCCGGTAAAATGTATGAAGGGAGAAAGTATCACCCGAAAAATCACACTATTTTTTCAACACAAGCACGGAAAAATGTATTGATTTAGAAGTCATGGAAATTGGCAAAAAATGTCAATTTTTAAACTCCGAAAACTTCATATTCAAGGTTGTTGATGAATATTTTAGAAAAACCTGTCCCCAAGACTGAATTCTCATCACACTTTAAAAATCATTACCTCAAGTTGTAGTTTTCCTGCCTAAGGTACACTAAAAACAAAAAGTTGAAGAGAATAGTACATTCATATTTTTAAAATATCATATTTCTGTTGATAATTAATTAATAAAAATCTGCCACCAAGAAGGCGCTTCATCTCTAAAGTTCTGTTAAACATGCCGCAAAAATCAACTCGATTGTTCAGGTAATTATTACCACCGCAGGTGGACAGACTTACTCCGGAAATCCCATTCCTCTACCAAGCATCCCTTTTAACTTATGAAATGAGAAATATTCGGAAATTTCAACATTTTCGATGAAACATTACTCTACCAGTCAGTGGCGTGCGGTGGGTTTAGTGACAGGGCAAGCTCTAGCGTTCGCCATCCGGGGGGGGGGTTAACGTAGTCTCTTTCCCCTCCTCAGGGAGCCTCCCTAGAAAATTGTTAAAATTTTACGGTATTTGCTCTATTATTCGGATGAAATCTGATGGAACGTCTTGAAAAACTGTGGTTTTATTACTCTCTCTCTTACTTATGATTTCGTTTACTCAACTTGTTTCGAATGTTATTGAGCATTAGAGGACGGCTCCATGCTCTTAACTCCTAATTTTGCCACTTATTTGAGATATTGTAGTCTTTATTCTACATTATTTAAAATTTTTTGAGTTTAAAATTAGAAATTAGAAAAATAAGTTAGAAAATTAGAATTTTCTGCATTTTAAACATGTTTGAGAATTTTCTAATTCATCACTAATTAGATCAAGTGAGCGAAATTTTATAGAATTTAAGGGCATTTGCTCCGAAGGAGCAGCTACAACCGCGACGGAAAGAGGGAGCAAGATAGCGCATCGGAGGAGGCAGAAGCAGCGCGCTGCGGTGCGGTGACGGGCCAAGACATGGCCAAGAGAAGCGAGCTGCGATCGCGCAGCGAAGGGCTCGGACTCGGAACGTACCGCCCTACCCGCCCGCCTTGATTCCGCCGCCGAGCAGTGGCTCTCCGCTCAGCTGATTGCAAGCGATTCTCGCATGAGTCGGCCCGTGTTTAGACCGCGCAGCGCGCTGCGCCACCTCCATCCGCTCTCTCTACGTATTTCTGTCTCTCTCTCTTTCTGTTTTCAATGTAATTTACATACTGAACACCTTTTGTAAATTATATTTGCTAAAATGTAAAAACTGCATGTAACAGGTGTAATTTTCTTCTTTCTTTTGAAATCTTTGGGCAAGCAGTGCTTGCCTTGCTTATCCGGACCGCACGCCACTGCTACCAGTGTTTTTGCAGTTTACTATTCAACTTTCCTGTATTGAAGACGTAACAAACACCAAGTGAATAGTAGATATCTTCGTAGCGCGGTATTCCCAATGCTTTTTGCGCTCGTGTTTTGCAGGCGCGTCAAATTGAAAAGCGCGGTCTATAATTTGGAGGGAAAAAACTGACCAATGGCAGCAAATGGTGAGTCGCGATCCCTCAGTCATCGATGGTTTGTTTTTAGAGGTTAGGATTTATTTTGCTGATAAGTGATAAGAATAAGACATAGTAGGTAGATTTATTTGATATTGAACAGTACCTGTAATGAATCGATATCATGGCTCGTTTAATTCATTATTACTCTTCAAGTTATGATCAAGTAGACTGATAATAAAGTGTCCGTCCTTATTGATGAAGTACCTAGCTAGATTCGATTAATTTTTGTTATGCGAATGTTCATTTTCTAAGCGGTATGTCTCGGTCAAAGTTGCATTTAATAACTATTTTTTTTATGACAGAAGCAGATCATTTTATTAATTTTGTTATCACAGATTGAACCTTTTGCTCAAAGAGTTCTAAGTTCGGAGTTTTCTTGCTCACTGAGCAAAAGTTAGTCAACGATTCTCTCCAACTCTTTTCCGTGGCAATCAACGCTTTGAAAGTATGGATTCTGATGAAGAAATTCCCTCTCTGGTTCCTGCAACTTTTACTGCAGTTCCTGTGACAATCATAACAGGTTGTTTAGGAGCTGGAAAAACTACTCTTTTGAATTACATCTTACATGAGCAACATGAAAAGAAAATCGCTGTCATCCTAAATGAATTTGGGGAAGGTTTGTATGAATTTTGAACTACATGCTTGTCCTCTCTCATATTCTTCATAACTTAGTTTTAGATCAACCTTGCATGGCGTCATTCACAACTTGGTAGCCAAACTGACAGGATTATTTTCTTGCGACATAGGTTTGATTCGGGATGATCTGCAGCCACAAACTGACAATTCAAGGAAAGAGACCTTCAGATTAGTGCAGCTATGTCAGCCTGACAGGACAGGACGTAGCCCTGTCTTTACCATGCAATATGTAACATTTCTATACCTTATCAGGTTGCTTTAAACTTTCATGATTGACCTTCAAGGGCTTCTCTGATAGAGTTTATCTGTTCCCAAGTTTTTAGTATTAATCAATTTGCTCAAAATATATGAATATTACCAATCCTAACTTTTTCATCAGTCTACCACCCCCTTATTAGTTATTTCATTTGGCTTCTTCGCAGTAATTTCTGTACTGAGGTGGAAATAATTCAAGGAATGGAATCTTGGTTTTACACTAATTTACCAAAATATGCGGATTCTAATAGGTTTATATGCTAAAGCAAGGGAGAGCTAAAAATAATGCAAGCATAATTTATGTCAATTCATTACATTTTTACAGGGTAGTCAATGCTGACAGCGATGTACTTTTTGACATAAGTCCCAAAAGGTGACCCCTTTCTGATAAACTGATACCTACTGTATTATTTCTAATCAACTGTATGTACCACTCTTTTGGTACTAACTATTGTCGTTAGTATTAGGATTCTCACATTTGAACTGATCCATCTCTTCGTAATCTCTTTTTCAGGAAGTGCCTTGGAAAAAAGTATTGCCATTGGAGCAGAGGGTAATTTATATGAAGAATGGCTTGAATTGAAGAATGGGTGTCTTTGTTGCTCTGTCAAGTATGATAATTTTTTTTATTTCAAAATCGTTTTTCACTGAGATTACTGATGTAAATCAAAACACTTGTCTGGTAGTGTTTGCACCATGACACATTCTTGTAAAAAAGAATACCTACTAGGGAATCAGACTCCATAATGCGGATACTCACAAATTCTCAGTATTAATGACAATAAGTCAAATTGGCCCCTGCAGGCCGATTATTAAGTTTTGAAGCACCCTGATCAGACATCAAAATGCGATATAGTGCATGGTTAAGACAGGGCTATATCCTGTTTTTTCGTGCTGATATAATTTCAATAATTGGGCCGCTGAGGAGCCAAGGTGGTTTTTCTCGAATTGAATCTGATTTTTTATGAAAGAATTGCTTGAAAAATGACAGGGGCTCTAATTAGTCAATTATGAGCAAATATGTAACTGCAGAAAAGAACATTTCGACGGTGTAAGTCAGCAATCACATTACTCATTTGCGGTGTCTGCAAATCTCCGCCTGTATGTTATTTATTTAAAGGAGAACAAATGGACATCATTCCTTGAAGTTTATGCAGAATTTTCCTCCCTTAGAGAAGACAAATCATGGCAGTTTTAAAGAATTGCTGTTGAATAGTTTTCCGTTTAAAAAATAAAGTATGATAGGAAGTCTGCGACGTCGCAAAACGAGTTATGTGATTGCCGACTTACACCATCGATTTCGCCTTAAGTATGAACCTTTGACTAATGGATGCGAAACTGAAAGAGAGAGAGAGGTTTTAAGTTTTGTCTCCTCTTAAAATTTTACTCATGCACAAAAATGTCGCTTTTTATTTGAGACTAAATGTTTTCCTTTACTTTATTTGTAATTTTTGGAAGGTGAAAATATATGATGCAGATAAGCTTGAAGGTACTGTTGACTCAATTTTTCAAATATGGGTTGATTTTATTCCATGTGTTCAACCATCAATAGAGCACGGAAGGCGGAGTGGAAGATTATTTGTATTGAATTACCCAAGACTTCAAATTTGACATATTCATGACTGTTGCGATCAACGCCAGAGGGTTCTTGAGGATTTTTTAAAATTTTGCCAGTTCAGAATCTTAAATGGAATTGTATTTCTAATTTTGATCAATCTTTTAATAACTTTATACACGACTTGTAAGAAATTAGTGTAATGTTCTTTTATGTTCCTCCTGTTTTGTTTTTTGGCTGTTTTTGAACTTACTTATCTGGTATCTAATTTTGTTGCAGAGACAATGGAGTCCAAGCAATTGAAAATTTGATGAAAAAAAAGGGGAAATTTGACTATATTTTACTAGAAACTACTGGATTAGCAGACCCAGGTGTGTAAGCCCTTTTGATTCTTCTCTTATTCAGAGTTAGCGCTCTTGCAAAGAGCTCTTTCAAGTCTTTTATGAGGAATATGACTCACAGCACCTCTTGTATAATCCTTTGAACAACGAAAGCAGAATATTGGATTGTCCGAAATCCGTTCTAGGGCACAAACCTCATGAAGTACAAAATTTTTAAAAGAATTAATGGCCTCATAACACCAAGGACCTGTATAAAAATGGGTGATTCATATTTCACTGTTTTATCATTTATAATGTGTTATCTTAGGGTTATTAACCCTGATCTCGATCTAGCATTATATTCTGCTATGACAATTGACATTGTTGCTCACTGAATCTTTGTACTATTGCGCATGTTTGTCTTTCTTGGAAAATTTCTGAAAACTTGATGGCAAAAAATGTATTTACTCATGAGACAGCAAGTCAAAAAAGTTGGTTAAACTGCCAAATATTCACCATATACCAAAGATAAATTAATTAATTCTATCTTAAATTTGTGCAGAAGTAAAAATTACTTTTAATTTTGGCTTAAAGATTAAGAAACTCCATCTTCGCACAAACTTAACGAAAACCGAAAAGAAGTATATTTTTGTTCATTATAAAAATGAACAAATTTTTAGCCAACAATAACAAAACAATTTTATTTCCAGAAATGGAAATGCCATCTGGGAAATGATTTCCTGTCAACCCTAAAGTATTTCAAAGATCAGGCTAAGATTGAAGATATCTTATTTTTCGCAAGGGTTTTCATCTAGCTAGAAGTTCTGATTGCTGTTTCCTTGTAAAAACCAGAATTAATTGCATTACTCATCCAAGAGGCCCATAATTAGCAGTATTTTCTCTCTTGGAACTGGTATTTTATCAGACTTGTATCGAAATTATCTGCAATATTTTGTCATAAATGTCTGCGTATAATTTTGCATTCCTTGTTGTCATATATGTAAAATATTGAATTTGCTTTTCAGGTCCAATAGCAACAATGTTTTGGCTTGATGAAAATTTGGGAGCTGATATCTACTTGGATGGTAATTCTGCTTCTCTTAACATTGACTTAGAGCACTTGTATAGTCCACGTCATAAAGAATGGCGGGTGAGTAGTTTTAAGGGTTGATTATTTTCAGCAAGGATGGGTACTTCGAAAGAGCCAAAGCATCTGCTATTCAACCCTTAGAAAATACCTCAAGCTAGTCATTGACTATACCTCACATTTGTTATTGTTTGCAGCATGGACTATAGCAATGGTATCACCCTGAAGAAAAAATGAATTTCATTGGAACTCACCTGATCGGGCGTGAAGCAAATCAAACAATCAGACTTTTGTCAAACAGCTTATTTATTTTAATTAGTGGTAAATCCATATTGAGGCTTGCCCAGTTGGCATGCCATGCTGCTTGTCAGGCCGCCTGATGTGCAGCTTGATGGACTGCTCGACTAGTCTTCTTCTGAGCACTCCCAAAACCGTAAAGAGGATTGGAGACCCCTTCTGATAGAAGAGGTAGGGAAGGTTCTAGAGAGGCTCTGCTCTGATAGGCCCTGTGAGAATTCTTACAAATTGTAAAAAGGGGTCCTTGTCTGGAAGTCTGGAAAATGTGGATTAATCAGGTAAACATTAGGAAACAATTAAGGAATTAGTAGCAAAATCAGATTTTTGAGGTAAAAAATCCCTAGAATAACCTTTCAGACTCACAATGAAAAATTAATCTACCCGCAGCTGGGAACAAGGAAAAAATCAAACATTTGTGCATAATTCCGTGAAACTTGAATCATTTGAATCCATTTGGGTTCACAATCCCTGGTCTCCTCCAGTAGTGGCCAATGAATATTAACTGATTTTCTCAATACTTCATTGCGAAAATAACTTTAAATCTTTGTTACACTCTGTTTATCAATTCATTTTAGTTGTGTTTTTCTTATCCGGCAAGTATTAAAGATCTATCAGGGAAGAATGAAGGAATTCAAAACTTGTGTTAATTATTGTTAAACCCTGATTTAGCATGGGATTTGACTTGAGTAGAACTTGATTTTTTGGTGGCTTGAAAGTTTTAATCTTGAATATGAAATATATTTAATTTACATTTCTGAGTTGACTATGAAATGTTAAACAAAGCCTCCTCACATACATTAACATTACAGCACTTTAACATTCTATTCTACCTACAATTTGAACAAGAGACCATGTAGTGCGATACTGCATTTATCAAAATCATCAGGATTTCACAAAAATGTATAATGCCTTTCTTCACGAAAAAGATAAATCGAATATCAGCTTCATCAAAAAGAGTTAAAAATAGTAATTTAGTCATGAGAATAAGTCCCGTAAAAATAAGTGAGGAAATGAAGTATTCCTGTTTCCTGATTCGCGACTGTGGAAATTCTAATATAAATGGATCAGTGGTAACCATTTTCTGAACTCCATTCTCTGATAGTATGGAGTGAACTATGAACTTCTAGGAATCATTTCAATTTTCAACTGAAATCGGCTAATCGGCTGAACCAGCCAACTGATTTCTTATAACTCACAACCATACTGGTTGAGGTCTGCCGTACTAAGGAAAAACGCAGTATGAACCTTCGTGCGTACCAAATTTTTTTGGATAAAATACGAATTTCCAGGAAAACTTGTGAGCATTTTCCGTCCGATTTTCCAGAGAATTTTCTTCGCAATGTGACCTAAAGTATCAGAAAATATCAAGGAAAAATCTTCATTATTTTCCTCAAAAATTAATATCTTAAGAGGGGAACTTTGGCCACTCTCGGACGTTCATACGGCGTTTTCCCATAGCACGGCAGAGTTGGGTTATGGAGTTAATCGGCTTGGCGGGATTTTTCCCGCTCGCGTTGCTCCTGTAGTATCGACGCAAATTGAAGGCGTTTCTTGGTCGCTATTCAATTCCTCTGATTGTTCCCTCATAACTCTTCCTTTGATTTTTAGTTCGGCTTCGGCACTATTTTTTCAACTGTAATATTTCCTTATCAAAAGTAATGACGAAGGTGATGGTCAAATTTATCTTCATCTGAGAGAAGCCCCAAAGTTAAGGCGAATCCTCCAGACAAAATAAGACAAAATTAGCCCAGAGGTCAGACTCAGCTTTTCAGTAAAACAAGTTTTCCCGGGAGGGCAGTTTATGAAACATTTTTGTCCGACTAAAAATGTTGCTCTAAAGTTTCGGTGAAAGATGTATTTAACTTTCTATAAATTTCGATCCTCTGGACGTTGGATATACATCTCATTCGGCAGGAGAGGTCGTGCAGTCCTAGTTTGAAGTGGAATGGAGCAAAAAAGTAGAGACACGACTTAAATAATACAAGATGGCCCCAATCAAATAAGGGATACTTTTCGAGACGATTCTCTTGACCGAAAAAAAAAAAAAACCATTTTCTTCCATGACATTTTTCCGTTTGAGCCATCTTAAGAGGGGTCTTAACCCACTCTCTTAGAGCCCTCTCCTTCTATTTTTAATGGTTTCTGAGAAATTATCCCAGGGATTTAGGGGTGCAGGCGGAATATTCTATCCTACCTCATAGGACATCCTTGGAACTTTTTTTCTACAACGTTCCCTCATTTCTGAGGGATTTCAGAATACGAGTTCATAAAGTTCTCGCTAGCTTTTACAGTGTGGTTGAAGTATTGAACTTCGCAGAAGGTAAAATGTACGGTACGGGTTGGCTGAGTACCTTTCCTAACGTGACGCGGGAACCATTGGTACGTGATCCTACCTTTCTTGTTAACCTAGCCCAATCATACCCTCCCTCCCCCCCCCCCAAAAAAAAATAAAAATAAATCACGGTGTTTTTTTAAATTTGGATCTTTGCGTAACATTGTTTTAACTTCTTGCCCTTTCTACCTCGAAACAAACATCACCGCAAACTCAGCCCTAAACATCGCAAAAATTCGCACGAAACGGTTAAAGGCAATCGCGAAAAATCGGAATCGAGAAGTTCTTTGATTAAAAATAGATAATTTACAACATCTTTGCGATTGTGAAACAATGTAAAATGAGGTCACCAAATCTCAGTAGCCTCACATATCAGCCCTTTTACGGAACTGTACCTCGATTTCAGCAGCGCCATTTTTAGTGCAGGGGGTAGTTTTTTCATCGGGAAAATGAATTGGGTAGGAAAAGAAGAAATAAAGGTAAGGTGCAGATTCTGTAATTTTTTGGTAAAAAATAAGTAGGGTTTTGGCATAGTAGAGTCTAAATTGTAAAAATGTCTAAATTAACAACAAAATTATCGAACTGCAATTCCTGAAGTACTTGCGAAGGGAATTAAAAGTTTATTACAGAGATCAACATGCATTATGAGCTTAAGGAGCGAGGAGATAACTATTCGCGCTCCCCGGTACATTTGTTGCCTACCCAGCCGAATTGAAGGCGAATCTTGATGCTCGCGATATCTGCCAGTAGTTTTACGCATTCTTTAGTCTTTAGCAGAGTCTAAATTGTATAAATATTTCTACTTTTTTATCTTAATTTTCAAACAGTCGAAATATTTAAATTCCATCCTGTTTTGAAGGATCTCCTCGTAAATGTCCATAATTTATTGCAAACATTCGTTTAACAATGGCCAAAAACATTCAGTATAGCAAATGGTCTTTGATCTTTTTAAATTAAATTGTGTCTGCTCTTGTAAAGTACTTCTTTTGTCTATTTTTAGGGATCGTTACGGTTGTGGATGGTAAAAATGGACTTTTGGTAAGTATTGATGAAAAATGCTTAATTTTTTAAATTTACTATTGTAACAAGTAGCCTCATAGACTAAATTATTAGGGTCTAAATCGAAAGTTCTCTGATCGAGCCGAAACTAAGCTAGTCCGCTTGGAAATGACCCGCTGAGTCCGATTTTCTGGTTGAAAAAGCTCCACGAGTCCGGTGGACCGCGCTAATGGCAAAAAACGCAAGTGGTTGCAATTTCACAAAAACACTTGTCGTTGACGGTTTCTCGAATCATGAAGCCTCGCCAAGCGTCGCACAGTGGATCGAGTCAATCAGAGAGGTTGGACATGCAATTTTTGACTAAAACTGCAAATTTTGATGTTTATTTTCGTCACATTTTGAATTTCAAGGGGTGCTTGTGGAAGAAAATTTCACAAGGAAACCAATAGAGTCAGTTTTAAAACCTCAAATTCTTGTATGAACGGAGATATAAGCTTTTAAAGTTTCCAAATGTCCAACCTCCCTCATGGACTCGATCCATTGTGCGTCGGGACCATGCGCAATCGATTCTAAGCCTCAACTCAAACTACGTAGGATAATCTCGAAATTTTTTTCCCCATTCCAAAATTGAGAAAAATCGACAGGGGACGATGACTAGTAAATATTTTGGGCAACAGAAACTCACCCGGCGATAGCAATTCTGTTTTCGACTTTCTAGTTATAAGCGCACTGAAATATTGATAAAGATCACACAAATTTATTTGATTGCTTGATTTAGGCTTATGGGTTGGACTATAAATAATTGATTAATAATTTGATACCTAATAGAGGTATGTCTCATTTTATTTGTGGGTTTGTGTACATCAGGAAAGGGATATAGTGTTTGAGAAATAATAATAGGATATTATCTTGTTCAAGTAATTTTTTCTTTAGTTATACTTACATTTATCCTATTTTACATATTCAACTTGGGCTATTTATGTAGGTTTACCTTAATTCTGGGATTAATAGTTAAAATAGGGATATTTCCTTTTAATGTTTGGTTTATTTTAATTTGTGGAAAACTTGAATGAATCAGATTTTTTATTTTATCTAATCTAATAAAGTCAATTCCTTTGATTTTAATTTATCAGAAGAATTCAAGACAGCTCATCATTCTTGGTCGTGTAGAAAGCTCTCATGTTATGTAATTTTTTCATCCAAAGTTTAAACTTTTAAAGGTTTCCTTTTTATCCTCACCAAGCATTGCGCCCTTTCGACTCATCAGAGTTGCAGCGAGAAAAGAAATTATCCTCCATTTCTCTCAAGACTGTGTTTTGAACAGCCATACTTCGATCAAAATTATGAATGTGTTTTTGATGTTATCCTCTTCTGTCCCATAATACCTTGTATTCGCCAGGGAAACTCGTCCTCAGGGAAGACTCATCGTTTACCGATTAATATTCATTGGATCACCACCTCCCCATTACGAATTCTCGCCGCGTCCGAATCGAAGAATCAAGATGGCTTTAATTATAAAATTAATTTTCCCCAATTGTGAAGTAATGAACGGCGGAGAGGAAAAAACGAAATAGAAGAGTGATAAAAAAAAATGCTGGGAAGGGGGTGTCGCAATACGGCGGGGTGTGTACAAAAGTCAGAGCGGCAAGGTGAGAAGGGTGCTAGGTGTCAACCAATGAGAGAGTTGTCGGTTTTTTAAATTTATCCAAGCGTCAACTCGTGCTACATCTCTTTCATTTCATTCGGCTTGTGTGACCATATTGGGACCGAGTTCATCAGTAAGGAACCAACCCACATTTTCAAAAAAAATCGAGTCAAGAGTGTTTTTGAGTTCATTTAGTTGTATATTTTTTCCTGCCAAAAACTCAAAGTCGAAAAAAAATATTAATTTGTAAACAAAGGGGTTTAGGTCTACTCTCTACATTGAGTCTTATGGAGGAATGAAACTTCAAACCTCTTTTTCTCAGTTTCAACTTGATGTGGGTTGGTTCCTTTGTGATAAACTCCGTCAAGTTAGACCACGAAGAATGGGCACTCTAAGAGATGGGAAGTTACTGAAAACCTGTGATTTGTTAGCTATCTATGAGCTAATTTTTTTTTCATTAATTTTCAAGAAATAGAAACCGAGAATATGTCAGTTTGAACTGAGTTTTCTTTCTACTAGTAATAGATTCGCATAAAAACGGTAAATTTGCCGACAAATCGATTGTCGCACAATATATGTCTTCGATGGTAACTATTTTGGAAGACAGATCGAACAGGGTGTCTAGCATCGGGATTGTCCCGATTCTATCAGGATTTGAGGTCAATCAGGATTTAATCTCGATTTCCTCAGGATTTGAGGAAAATTCGGTCGTAAAATCAGGATTTGGGAAAAGTCGGCCGTCCGCTTATTTCCCGTTAATTATCCGCTATCCGCCTGTTAATTTTTCTCCGCAAAAAATCAGGATTTGATCAGGATTTGGAAAAATTATGAAATCAGGATTTAGCAGTCCAAAATGAGGAAAAATCATGATTTCATCAGGATTTCCCAAAATGGAAAAAAATTAGACTCTTTGTCGAAAAGCCTATGCGTCTTCCTGTCCCTAAGTAATTTTCCCAAAATCTGTCGGAAAATCAGGAAGAGCTTGAGGCGCCTCATTTTGTAATTTCTATGGCAACCGCGAGACGTCTTCGCGAAGACGATGAAGAAGGGGTAGGAGGGCAGAGGAGGTGGATAAAGTATAAACCGCACCCCTCGCTAATGACAAAAGACAATGGGCGCTCATCACCAGCACGAAGCTCAGGTATTTAATTTGTGCTTCTCTTTTGTCCAAGCTGAGGCGACGCCAAGGCTGCCATGCTAAGGAAAAACGCCGTATGAACCCTCAGGCGTTGCCAAATTCCCTTCGATAAAACACAAATTTCCTGGTTAACCTATGAATATTTTCCTTCCAATTTTTTTTAGATAATTTTGTTCATAACGTCACCTAAAGTTCCTGAAAATTCCAAGGAAAAATATCCATAACTTTCCTCAAACGTAAACTTTTTATCGAAGGAAATTTGGCAACGCTCGAATGCTCATACGGCGTTCTTCCTTAGCACGGCAGGAGAGGGTTGAAGGGCCCCAGGGCGGCGGGGAGCGGGGCGGCTGCCAATGAGTTAGTTATTCAACTAAAGCCAGGAGCTTGATAAATAATCGACTTAATCCGGGATGGTATTTCCATTGAAAGCTCCCTTATAAATATTATTAGTTCACACCCTTTACCCGGGCGTACGCGACTTTCACAATCACGTACTTGCGCGAGTGCGCGTTTCGTAATTACGGCTCCGCGCGCCATGGTCGGGCCTTCTGCAAGGCTCCCTGGCTTCCTTGCTCGCGCCTACCCCGAATGGAATGTCTAGTCATTCTCGCGTGACTCATGACTCATGTGGGCCGCGGAAATCCACTGCACCACCCACGTGGAGCTTCATCCCTTATACCCATGCAGTTTGACCCCGTGACTCTCGTGAGTACGAAAAGAGTTGACCCTTGGCCTTGCTCTTTGCAATGCCGAGGACCAAAATAAATTTGAGTAAGTTTGAGTATGGTATCATTAAACTGTCCTGATTGTAATTTTGATTTGAGGGCTTTATGTATTGGACCCGTAAAACATAACAATATTTATGTAAATGCCACACTGGAAAAAAAAACATTGGATCTAGAGTCCAGACTCTAAAAACATCGACAAGAAAAAGTACTCTTGATTCAATCAGAATCTAGCTTAAATCAAGAACCAAGCCTCTTAATTTAAGCGGATTTCGTTTTGATTCAAGCAAAAATCCGATTGAATCAAGAGTATTTTTTCTTGTCAATGTTTTCAAGAGTCTGGACTCTAGATCCAATGTGTTTTTTCCCAGTGCATGCTGTCGTATCAAATTAATTAAAGGTAACATATATAAAGAAACGCATACAAACGAGAGAATCCTAAGAATCGGCCCGATGTCCCTAAATCCCAAATCTGTTCCAATCAACCAATCTTTTATTTTATTCAAGCCTTGTTTTTACTCACTACCACTTTATGATGAGCTCAACAGCTCCTAATTTCCCCCCATTTCTGTTTGAATTTCAGCAACTAGACGAAGAGTGCGATGAAGACGTAGAAAATGGCAAGCCAGGAACTAATATTGCAACGAGGTAAGTGTAATCATTAAATCAACATTGAATTGTTGCGAAGCATTTTCATCCTTTAAGTAGCGCTTTTATTCGTTGTGTAAAGAAATCCTATTTCTTGAAAGCTCATGTGAGTCGTCTTGACTTGTTATTCCTCTATCCATCTTCTACGATGGCATTAATACTTTTTTGATATGAAAAAAACAATGGAATTTCTAAAAGGACACACGATGCCCTATAAAAGCTTAGCAAAGCAAATTAAAGCCTTTTTGCTGTTAAAAATGAAGTTTAAATATGAGGCTTATCGAGAGAAAAGGAAAAAATCCAAAAAGTTATTCATAATTCTTCTGAGCGAGCAGTTAAAGTATGAATGATTTACGATAAAAGGCAAGGGCAGGGCAGGGGTTTATTAGGTAAGGATCCTCTTCTATCCTGTTTGTCAGGTCATCCAGTACGGAGTTTTTTATACAAATATTGAAAATCTAAAAATCTAAAGTTCATAAAAAATAAAGGACTCGTCAAATCAATAAAAACAGCTATAAAATATTCAATCATCCTCAGAAGAAGAGAGTCAGCTTCGTGCCCATCTCTTTGGCGGTCATCTAGGTAATATTTTCCCTAAGGGTTGTCCAGAGGGTGGACAGTTGAAGATATTTTCCAAATTACAGCACAATTTATCGAACCGCAACTCTACAAGCAGTTGCAAATGGAATGAAACGCTTAATACAGCGCAGCGTTGAATTAAAACATTTATGAGCTTAAGGAGCGAAAAGATAACTATTCGCGCTCCCCGGTACTTTTGTTGCCTACACAGCCCAATTGAAGGCGAACCTTAAGGTGCATGGTATCTTCCAGTACGTTCACGCA
Source organism: Bemisia tabaci (assembly GCF_001854935.1). Taxonomy (NCBI): domain Eukaryota; kingdom Metazoa; phylum Arthropoda; class Insecta; order Hemiptera; family Aleyrodidae; genus Bemisia; species Bemisia tabaci. The sequence goes on along the minus strand of NW_017564582.1, from coordinate 2,724,211 downwards.
TTCCTCACTGGCTGTAGCGAAGTTGAGAGAGCGTGTGTCATCTCGAGAGGCTGACAGTAAGCTGTAAAGCAATGTAAAGTATAAATTCGTCGTCAGTTCAAACTTAGAAATCTTTCTTCTTTTTTTTCTCACTCTCCCCCCCCCCCTTATTCCTCTTTCCTCCGTATCATTTGTTTCTTCTCACTTTTTTTCTCCTCTCATTTCAGCACCCGTGTTGTAGTCGCTCCTGATGCGCTCCCTTAATCTGGCCCTGAAACTAAGTAAAAAATGCCGTCACGGCCAGTTTATCAGTATTTAGCGGTCTAGGGGCTTCATCGTCGGTAGCATTGGTTCAAACCAAAACAAACCAACTTAACCTCATGTACAAAGTCGGTGTGAGTTAATTGTGTTAATGTATTACAATTTAGTCATTGACAGGTCAAAAATCAATTAAAGACTCATTAAACACAAGAAATTTTGATTGCAAGAAACACAATTAGACGCATTTTACCAACATGGCGCGAAGGGCGCGAATCAGAAGCAAAATTGCGTGTTTTTTTTTTACAATAGAATGCAATGACGTAGCAACGAAATCAGTCTATCAATGGGAAGAACCTAGTATGATATCATTTTCGATTGACAGGAATAATGATAGCGTGGTCATTTCGATGTGATTTGGTGTGCTTCCACACTGGAAAAAAAAATCACATTGGATCTAGAGTCCAGACTCTTAAAAACATCGACAAGAAAAAGTACTCTTGATTCAATCAGAATCTAGCTTAAATCAAGAACCAAGCCTCTTAATTTAAGCGGATTTCGTTTTGATTCAAGCAAAAATCCGATTGAATCAAGAGTATTTTTTCTTGTCGATGTTTTCAAGAGTCTGGACTCTAGATCGAATGTGTTTTTTTCCAGTGCGTTCCATGTATGTTCCAATTTCTCCCACTTCATAACCGTCGGAAGTTCCGGGATCCATTTTAGATTTTTTCAAAAGTTCCGGAAAATGCAATAGATCCGGAAAATTTCAGGAAAATCTAAAAAAATCCGCATTTCGGAACTAGTTCCGTGAGATGGGAGCACTGCACTGTTTTGGTACGGAGTTGAAAAGTACCAAAGGGTGTGAGCGGAACGGAGATGGACGGAAGCGGAAGATTGGTAACCTGGACGGGAAATGAGAGAGAATGGTGGAAAAGCGGAAAAGGGGTAGAGGATGGCGAGGCCGGAAGCGGAAGGAGTGTAATTAAGACGAGAGCGCGGAGTTTGCAGTCCACACGCTCCATTTTGCAGCAGGACACAATTCACAATTCCGTTAATCGCTAATGAAATCCAATTCACCGCGAGAGCCTCCTTGGTCCTGCTTCTCATTCCCAACCCTCTTCCCCTTTTCAAGCTCGTGCCCCGTTATTTCTCTCGGGTCTCGCCGCGATACCTGCTGTACCGCCCAACTCCCCCATCTCCATTCTATAGCTGCTGCCACCCGTCGTAATACAGGGTGACCCACACTGGAAAAAAAACACATTGGATCTTGAGTCCAGACTCTTGAAAACATTGACAAGATAAAACAAGCGGGAAAATTCTAATACTGTCGTATTAGAGAAACTTTTACAGAGGAATCAACAATCAAATCGCAAATCCCTCACACATGCAACATCTCCATGGGTGAAAATGTAATCTTTCCAGTTTGTGACACGGTGAAGGCCTGAAACACGGGAACCAATCAGAAATGGACTCGCATTGTCTTTACTCTCAGTATAAAGGGACTCGAATCCTCCCTCACTGCGAGCGGCAACGCGGCTTCCAATAAAATGTTAGCGTTAAGTATGCAAACTGTCATGCAAATCGAATCAACCGCGACTGCTCCGCCGCCACCACCACGCCCACCGCGGGAGACAAAAGCCCGCCCCCGCCCTCCCCGCCGCGCCCCTCGTAGAGTGGATCTCGGCTCCGATTATTGAGTTATCTCCATCGAGGCTTGTAAAACTCCAAGAGACTCTGATTTCATTACCAAAGCATCCTTTTGTACGTAACGGAGTTACGTACCCCGCCCCTATCCATGGATAGATTTCTTCGTGGTCGTGGGGGAGGGGCGCGGGGCAAAACGTCAATGTTGACGGATCAGTCTCAATTTGCGCCCTCCCCCCGGTCTCTTCTGTTTCACCAATTATAATATTATTAGAGTTATTATAGAGTCGACAAGTTTCCGGATTTGCCAGTTTCCCTCCCCCGTCGCGAAGGGATTAATCGTCGCTGGCTCCTTGTTTGCCGCTTTTTTGCCGAGCCCCACAGGGTGCTCTGCGCTGTTGCAGACGGGATTATTCAACGCTTAATAAATTTCAGAACAATGGATTCGTCCAAAAATCCAACAGCTTTGTCCAAAAATTTGAGTACGTTCTACGCTGGAGTATGAGATCCAATAGCAGGGTGTCTACAGGTCCGGAATTTCCGGAAAGTTCGGAAATAGTATTGATTTTTTAAGGGCGGTCCCGAAGCACTAAAAAAGTGCGGAAATTCCGCTGAAGGTCCGGAATTTTTTCGTCACCTTTGTCCCAATTTGAGCGAGGAATTAAAATTTTTGAAATTTTTCGGATTTCGTGAAATAAAGGTACTGAAAAAGTAATGCATTTTTCTGTTCAGGAGGCACTGAATTTCTTGGGAATGTACGGGAAAAGTATTGTCTTCTTCTTCTTCTACCTTCTGACTAGGGCCGTGACCCTGTTTGTTTAGCCTCTAAATTAGTATATAACTATGACAAATAACATATGATGGCGATGAGAGAGGGTTAATTCTCTGGGGATGAAAGGCAGCTCTGTGCCCATCTCTTGGGCGGTCGTCCGGGTTGCCTTTGGCTATGAGGTCGTCCTACCATACAAATCTTGGCAAGCCTTTCCCCGTCCATCCTCTCAACATGTTCCGACCACATTTTCCGGCGCATCTTGGTCCATTTGGCAATATCCTGAATTTGGCACTCTTCGCGAATTGACTCGTTGGTCTGCCTGTCTCGGAGTGTAAATCCTGATATTTTCCTCAGGACTTTCATTTCTTTTTGAATTTTGAATTTCTTGAATGTCCATAAACTTTGGGAAATTGCACACTTGAACCTGAAAGTTCTTGAATTTTATAGCTTTTGGTTATTTTGTACGCGACCGTTCGGAAGGTCGGTCTTTTTCTCTTTTGTTTGAAATAAAAAGCACCGCACGCCTTATACATTCACAGCTTTTCCTTTACGTAGAGGACAATGGAGGACCCTCTAAATGCCTTGAGTTCATCGATTTGAACTCCGACGAAATTCCTTGATTTTTGTTTTGAAAACCTGCTACCCTGTCATCAAGAGGCACTTTAATTTAGGGGTGACATGCAGTGAATGTGCCCGTGTAGATACATAAATGTAGTATGTGCCCGTGTAGTTATATTGAGTCACCTTGCGCTCTTTTTAGCACATTCTGGCACCTTTCGTGACATGCTTGAAAGAGCCCACTTTTCGCTCGGTTTCCAGCACGTTTTTACCCCTCTCGCTTTCTCGCTGAAGGCCCCCCTCTGCCCCTCCGCCCTCGCCGTTTGCTCAACCCATGTTTCGTTCTTTGCCTTCTTTTGTCTCCGGAGAAAGTACCTACGCAACTTGATTGATTATGCTGACTCTCATCGAGTGGATACTAGGAGGAAAAGTATACTCGACAAGCTCAGAGCAAATCAGTCTCGGGGGGAAAATTTCTTGAAGAGGGCTAAATTTGTAAGTGGAGCGAATCCTAAGATTTTCACCACAGTTCACCTAGATTGTTCGATACAATACAAAAAAAAACACCATTACTTCAGGTCTGTGAAGTAACTGTACCACTAACACCCCCCCCCCCCCCCCCCNTCCCTCAGTCCCTTAAGCAATATTACCTCATTTTCCAGCTTCCCCGAAAACGGACCGTCTATATGTCCTTTCGCAAAACCTCTGCCTCTGATGAAATCGCATTTCTAAGTAGATCACTGCACCGTTTATATTTTATTTCTTCAGAGAAACATTTGAGCATCAATGCACGATTTTTTTAAAGAGTTGTGTAGGATTCAGAAAAAAGTTGCGAGAAAAAGCAGTACTTAATAGGCCTGTTTCGGACTAAGTAAAGTATATTTTATTCAGTGGCGTGGCGTGCTTTGCGACTTATCGATTTATCTGTCGTTTATTTAAATCTATGGAAAATAATCGATAAATAGGGTGTTCGCAACGAACACCTTAATAATCGATTCTTTACCACTGCTTTAAATGGGGTAATAATATCGATAATCGATCATTCACGCCTCGCCATTGATTTTATTATAGCTAAGAAAAGCACCGTCAGTTGGTCTAACATGAGCCGTTTGGGGATTTTTTTTTCTCTTGTCTGTGGCAGCACAGTCGCGAAAGTAAACAACGAAAACAACAACATGATGTGATAGTGGCGTGTCTTGGCGGAATTTCAATGGTATAGAGACACATTTTTCCATCGATAAGAAATTTTTATAAATTATTTAGTTTTTAGAATTTTTTGCCCCTTTTTCTACCTCTGAAACTAACCTCCTTGAAAAGTGACTATCGATAATCACAGAATAATTTCGCCGGTCGCCGAACCTCACAAATACCTCCAACTTTCATGCCCATGCATTGGATTTTGAACATTTTAGTTTTTGACCGATTTTTTTGTGGAAAAACCAAAATTTTGGAATGTTGGAGGTAACTTGAGCCACCCAATTTTCGCAAGTCTTCCAGGAGCAATCTATACAGTAATGGTTTTCATGATACATTCTTAGTAAAATTGGCATTCCTTTAGAGCATAAATCAACTCCTTCACATATCTTTCATATTTACTGTTCGGCTTTTTAAGACTTGTATACTATATATACTTATATAAGAAAAAAAAGAAAAAAACACTAAGAAGTGGCCCGAACTGTATGTAACAAGGTGGAGAAATGGTGCTGAGTCCACACCATTTTGCGGGGAAAACAAAGCCAAAAAGTTCCAAAAATTAAAATTAAAGTCAATATTAATTTTATACTTACATATATACTACTATAAATAAAAGTGAATCTAACGTAGCCCAAAATACTACTATATATATACTTTTTAAGAAACTTTGACTGATCTCTCTTGACTTTAGGTCCCATTTGTCTTGTCGGTGTGCCTTTAAAGTAACTTAGTGCTATTGATTGTTAAATGATTTCCTGTTAGATACAAGGTTTTAGATGTTAAATGTATTAGTTCGCCTGAAATTTGACGTAAATTGTAGGATAATTAAAGTTTTGTACGTTTTTAGCCTGGTTTTTAATGTTTTGTCACTCAATTTTTTTTTTAAAAAACTTTTGGGAGGCTCATGTAAGCCTATAGTAGGCTTACATGTGCCTTTAAATTAAAACCAATAGGGTGGCTCATGTTACCCCACCTTGCAGGTAACATGAGCCACCTCAATTTTTTTTTAAAAAAAAATACCCAGTTTGCTGGAAAATTTTTTCAATGGGCTATTCTTACTCTTCTATGTGGGACTGATCCACAACAAAAATTGATTGCATGAAAAAAAAAATTTACTGCAAAAATGCAAAGCCTCAAAGTCAAAAACCGGCTCATGTTAGACCAACTGACGGCACCTCTCTGGCTGTTCATTTTCGCGCTGAGGAAAAATCGTGTCAAGTTATACATGAGAAAATTTTAGTGATAATGTAAGTTTCCTCGTGGCAATGAAACTCTTCAGTTATGACGGCATGAAACATCCAATTACGCCAGGGAAACCTTAGTCGCGTTGCGTCGCAATATAAAGTTTACCTTGCGTAATAAATCGCCTCCTTGGCCCGATGACAATTCTTCTCTGTGCAAAGATAATTCTATAGGGAGGGGTTTTATTTAGTGTAGTAATGAACCCAGTTTTTTCATCGCGGTTACCTCGGGGAAAGAGGAATATATCAGCGACATATATTCTGAGCCGTTTCATTCTCTTGAATGGAGATGTTGCATGTGTGAGGGATTTGCGATTTGACTATTGATTCTTATGTAAAAGTTCGCGAGAAACACGATGGTGCCACTGGTTTTCTCTGAAATCAACTCCCAAGATCAAAAAAAGCTCTCAAGTTGAGGCCAAAATGGAGGGGATATCCCACGCTATCCGGAGAGTCCACGTCTACATCAAGACAAACTACAAGACTAACAAAGATAGGGAGCAAATACATTGACTGGGCTGCCACTTTATTTAGGGACTTCAAAACTGAAAACGCGGCAACCCTGCTGATGTATTTGCTCCCTATCTTCGCATGGAGAGTTCGTCTTAATGTAGAGGTGGACTTTCAGGATAGCGTGAGATATCCTCCCATTTTGGCCTCAACTTGAGAGCTTTTTTTGAGCTTGGGAGTTGATGTCAGAGAAAACCAGTGGCATGCAGCATCGCGTGTTTCTCGCGAACTTCAACATAAGAATCAATAGTCAAATCGCAAATTCCTCACACATGCAACATCTCCATTATCAGCGACATATATTCTGAGCCGTTTTACTCTCATGAAAGATTCGATGCGTAACGTTTTATAATCAATCCTCGAATAAATAATAACTCAAATGAGGGGCCTGGAGGACAAGGCGCATAAGTGCACTATTTGCTATTTCGAAAAAAAAGGCAAAAGTTTCTAAATTATATGAAGCCTTATGGCGGAAAGAAAGTTCAAGCTCACATTTCGATGCTTAAAAATTAGATTTTATCAGTGAATTTTTCACAGAATTTATTTCAAACCTAGTTTTAGCTGGAATCACTAATATCTCGATTTTGTCGAAAACTGCACTTATGCGCCTCGTCCTCCAAGCTGCTCAAATGATGTTAATTAACCATCATAGAACTTTTGTTCAAAGTCGTTTCTTGATTTGTTTCAGACAAGTAGCTCTGGCTGATTTAATTCTTTTAAACAAGAAGGACCTAGCAGACCCAAAGGACTATCTCGAAGTCAAGAATAGAATTCGGTAAGATGCCTCGTTTTTCATGATTTGACCAGCATCAAAGTGCTTTAAGCGAGGAGAGCAATTTCAATTTAAATTTTCGGTATTTTTCTTTTTATTCTGTCATGGTTATCTCTTCATTCGTTACACATTTCTAATGTGGGGAAAAACAAAATCTCTTTTCGTAGTGGCAGCATTTGGGGGGGGGGTGTCAATCTAAATAAAGGAGAAAAATGGTAACGGGAAGAACGGGAATGAATGACGGCAAAGAAAGAAGCTACATTTTTGAAAAAAGCGTTTTAATGTCCTCGTCACGCGACTATCTTTTCGATTGGCATTACCTACATGATTTTTTTGCAGCTCACTTATTTCATCATTAGTTTTTAATGCATGACAATATTTGATTTTTTCATTTTATAAGTTTTGAAATTTGTTGGTACAATGCAGACTTGAAACGGTTTTAGCGTCGTTTCATCAGCGGCCATAAACGTAGCGTCATTCAGTTGAAATAAACTTTCCTGCTTTGTTTTCATGATGAGATGAATGGGGTCGGCAAATTTCTGAAATTTTCTCGCTGAAGCAAAAATGAATTGTCCTCCTGCTAATATTATTCTTTAAAATGAAAGCATGCTTTCGTGGTGGTGTGAAAATTAGAGTTTCAGTAAATTCGTGGTCATCTATATGCATCACACGCACAGTCCCCAAGAGCAGCATTTATTTTAATTGAAAAAAAAAGTATTAGAAATTAAAACCAAGATATGCTTGCTTTCTCTTTTGGACTAACTTTGACCGGAGCGAAATGCTTTCGGTGTAATAATAAAGTAATGGAGGTCCAGAATATCTCCCGGAGCCAGCGTTTTCAGAATGGACACAGTTCTTCGCTGAGGAATTTGTGGTAGGAGTTAAAGGCCGAATTCTCCGTATTTGAAGCGAAAAGCATAAAATTACACAGCTGCCAAAGTGCCTTAAAGCTCAGAAAAAAGATAGAAATGTAGTAATGCCGTTATTCAACGTATCAGTTTTATCTGACTCATTTTATTCAATTCACAACAAGTTCTCAAGCACTGTGTGTCTTGCATCGTTACTTCCATCGTCGTTGAGCACGAAATTCTAAAAAATGATTAATTAAGTTCAGACGGAAGAAAATAGGATAGTCGTCACAGCCAGCGGCTGGTTAAAAATGCGCCATCTACCGTGCGGTAGTTACGATAACTACCATGGTAGTTGTTTTAACTACCAGGTTAGTTGTGTCCTCTACCACGTGGTAGTTGTCGTAACTACCGCACGGTACCTGGTGCATTTTTAATCAGCCGCTGGTTCTGCCGACTTTCCTATTTTTTCCGTGAAGTCGGCTATACTGGGAGGCTCGATCCCTGCCCTCTACCCCGGGGTGACTGTGCGCCAGATCTATGCTCCTCCTGAGTCATATTACAAAAATTCAAGGAATGCAGGCTTTTTTTAGGTCACCTGCTTCTATTTTTTTTTAAAAATTTCATAACCTTTTCGGCCATTTTTTTTTTTACAAAAAAAAATTATTTAAAAAATAAAAAATATTATTTTTTGTAAAAAAAATGGCCGAAAAAGTTATGAAATTTTTTACTAAAGAAAGAAATAAATTTAAAAAAAAAAATTAAAGAAAAAAAGAATAAGAGATTAAGGTTAGGTTGGAAAGATTAAGAAATTAAATTTTTTTTACAAAAGAAGAAAATTATTTATTATTTAAGAAAAAAATATTAAATTGTTCATTTAAGAAAGAGAAATATTTCTTTATTTGAGAAAAAAAATCATCATCGAGCATCGGCAACGCGGTCGGAAAAAGAAGAGGTTCGGAGGAAAAACGTGTGATTCTTTGAACCTAGCGCTTGAAAGTTGTAAGTTATGTCGGGGAGTGTTTGATATTTCGGGGGGGGATGGAGGTCAGGAGGGTGGGGGGCGGGGTGGCGGAGGCCATTACGGAGTAGAGCCGTTATGACATTTCATTAAGGCATTCCAACAAGGCGAATGTCTTCACGTTGCCCTATTGTAGTCGAGTTTCCCGATCCGGCGCTCTCCCATTTGATCCGAGGAAATCTCACGGAATTTCCGACATCCTCCGCCTCCGCACAGTGGATCGAGTCAATGGAGAAGGTCGGACAAAATTTGGAAACTTTCAACGCTTGTAACTCCGTTTATACAAAATTTTGAGGTTCTAAAAGTGGTCTCATTGGTTTCCTCGTAAAATTTTCTTCTACAAGCACCCCTTGAAATTTAAATGGAGATGTTGCATGTGTGAGGGCTTTGCAATTTGACCATCGATTCTTACATAAAAGTTTACAAGAAACACGATGGTGCCACTGGTTTTCTCTGAAATCATCTCCCAAGCTCAATAAAAGCTCTCAAAAGTGAGTCCAAAATGGAGGGGATATCCCACCCTACCCTGATAGTCCACCTCTACATCAAAACAAACTCTCCTTACATAGATAGGGAGCAAGTACATTAGCAGGGTTGCCACTTTATTTGGGGACTCCAAAACTGAAAACACGGCAACCCTGCTAATGTATTTGCTCCCTATCTTTGCATGCAGAGTTTGTTTTGATGTAGAGGTGGACTCTCAGGGTAGGGTGGGATATCTCCTCCATTTTGGCCTCACTTTGAGAGCTTTTTTTGAGCTTGGGAAATGATTTCAGAGAAAACCAGCGGCACCATCGTGTTTCTCGCGAACTTTTACGTAAGAATCAATGGTCAAATCGAAAATCCCTCACACATGCAACATCTCCATTGTGACGAAATAAACATACATATTTTCAGTTTTCGTCAAAAATTTCATGTCCGACCTCTCTAATTGACTCAATCCACTGTGCGGCGTCTTTTTTAGGCAAGAGCTTTCCACGGCCGTGCCCCTTTTGCCTCCCCCCGTCCACCCGTAGCCTCTTTTCTCGCAGCAATTGATCCTTTGACTGCCTGTTTATTATAAGATTTCCGGGTAAAGATGTTACACCAATTCCGAAAATTGTTCCTGCCCCCCTTTCCTCTCCGCTGCGCCCCAGCTTTGCCGATTGCTTTTTCCGGGAAGCTAACTGGATGAACAATCTGACCCCATTCTTACATTTTCCTACTAACTCTTCGTAGTTTTAATTGGCACGAGAAAATGCTCCGATTGCTCCTAGTTTAAGTCGGTAAATACGAGCTCACTCTGCGGCGAATTATATTGATAAAAAAAAAGGTTTTTTCTTTATTTTCAGTGTCATTTTTCCTTGACTTTTCTTTATTTCTCTCTTTTTTGCTCTCTGTTTTCGAATCTGCAAGTAATAATTTATCTTGATATATTTTTCTATGAAGAATTGAATATTTTTATTTTTTATGTATCATCTATCATTTATTACGGTGAAAGTTCATTACTAAGTCGAGTATTTGCCTCAGGGCCAAAAAAAAATTGACTTGAGCGGCTTTACGTCATAAGTGTCTTTCGACTAAGAGAACGTTCTATCGAGTGTAACAATTGTAACATGTTCACCGTAAAACTCGGATGAATAATTTACTATATACTCTGCCTGGTAGCCAAATGGTTCATTCTAAGTTTTTCTTGACACTTAAATATTCTTACATGGCGATTTTATTGTTGCAGAGCAATCAATGGATCTGCAAACATCGTAGAGACTGAAAAAAGCAGGTAAGCCATTATGACTGAATCATCCAATTATCGATTAAGTATTACTAATTATTAAATCATCAATTTACAATTTTGTGTCTATTTATTTTCAACTGAATATTATCCATCGTCGTTCGAATAAAATGAACCTTTCTCGGACGTTTAGCAGTAGGTAGTGCGCTCGTCAGGAATAGAAATGTTTTCTCGTCCCTTATTCTTAGTTATTTCAAATCATGTACCATCCACCCAAAAATAAATGTCTAAACCGTTTTATTACAAATTGTATAAGAAAGAAAGAGATCACAAATAGCGCAGTTTAATGAAGTAATTTTTTGGCTGTGTGTGTTGAGAGTTTTCCAACATCATCCTTGACTCAGCGGTTATCCGTAACAAGTACTTTGTAAGTTGTAACCTGTCACGTATACTTTCGCTAAAGAAAATAAAAATTAATGAAAATTTACTCTTCATCTACTTTTTTCTCAGTTGTGCCAAGAAATGTAACCTAGACGTTATTTTCCACTCTCCTTTCTTTTGCAGGATTGACTTGAACGCTATCTTAGATCTGAAAGCTTATTCTCAGCCTTCCTCGCAGAGGTGAGTTTTAACAGTTTTTTCATTTACTTTCCTCCGTTTTAATTTTATCGATTACTTTTACCCTGGTTTGAATTGGATACTTTCAGCTTTAATATCGGGTTACCAAAGGGATTTCCTAGGAGTTGTTAGTTGATATGTGACTACGCGCAAGAGTTCCATGAATCGTTCCATAATTGTCTGAGTAAAAGTTTTCAAAGTTTAAACCAGTTATTCAAGAAAATTTATTCGATATCTCGGTGTTTGATAACTTTCGGTGTAGATTCACCTTATCTCTACCTGGAATGAGACTCAAGGTTATCCCAACTCCACTGAACTCGTGCAAAGTAAGAAAAAGTAACTCTCATTGGACCGCGAAAAGAAAGAAGAAGAAGAAGAAGTACAAACCTATAATTATTACAATTTAACCCTTTTATCAGGCACTTTATTTATTTATTAAGATTTAGACTAGCCAATTCTAAAATTGCACTTTAGTGTTATTTATTTAACTATTAATGATAATTATGAAAGTTTGAGCTTTTTCGACTAATCACAAAGATATCGGTGTTTTATATTTTATTTTTAGTGTCTGGAGAGGATTAATGCAGAAAGGAACCGAGCCACATCAGCTATTGCCAAATTTAACAAGGCATTTACATTTTTTTAAAAGAGAACGTTTCGGTGGATTCTTTCTAAAATTTTCCGGAATTTGCTTCGTGTTATGTAGAGAATCCTCTGAAATTTGAACGAAAATCCGCACAAACGTCTTCGTGTAAAAAATTAAATTGCCCAGCTAAATTTGGCAGTAGCCGACATGGCTTGGTTCTTTTCCGCTTAACGTGGTCCTATTTTGCGCCAGCAAAAGTTTACAACAGGCCCATTGGCAATTTCTGCAACCTGGACGGGGCGGACGGTCGGTTCCCATGATTTATGACACGCCCGCGGCGTCTAATCCAGCAAGTGCGAAAATTATCTCGGAGCGCGCGCCGCGCAACAGGGATGAATCGGGATGAGTTGTTTGATTTGTCAGGGTCGCCGTGTTTGTATGCCTTGTCCGCCCGCAAGATATCCTCTCGAGCCGGCCCTGGCACGTGGCCCCGGCCCCGGCCGAAAATAAAAGGCCGCCGGGAGCTTTTCCCCACCCCCGCCCCGTCACCCCCAGCCCGCCCTCGCCCCGCGGGGACACTTAACGCGCACGCACTTAGTAATGTTAATAGGCATATAATGCCGCTCTCCTCCGCATCTGCCCCTGGGCTCAATATCGATCGGATTTTGGTTCGATTACTCGAAATTCGATGTGTTATCGGGAAAACTTTCGGTCGATTTTGACCGAGACCATCAGGACAAGGGAGTTCGCGCATAGGCGGATCCAGCGGCTCGATTGTTGAAATTGATAGATAAAGCCATAGACAAAGAAGACAAAAAGGATATGGAGGGATCCTATTGGTGAACTTGGGTGGTTGCAATGAACGAAGAAGATGGGTAATAGACTAACTAACGGCAACCCACGAGGGACCCTATAGTTAAGACAGCATTTTCTCGCTTAGTCTGTAAGAACCGCTCATTTCAACCAATACGATCTCTCCATAATTTCTAAGTCTTCTTTGTATATAGCTTTGTCCATCAATTTCAATAATCAGCCCGCAGAGGGGTAGTGTAGGGAACGTATACCCCCTCCCCCTCCCGGTCGCCCGAATAAAGGAGGAAAGAAAAAGGGAAGAAAGAAAGAAGGAAGGTACAGAGGAGAGAGGAAAGAAGGACACTTTAATTTGGTAATTATTCATCCCAAAAATTACCCAAACTGCATATCAGACGCCTCAAAATTTCGAAAAATGTTTAGAAGAGGCCCCCGGACCCTCTCTTTACCCTCGTTTAAAGGGTCCGGATCTGCGTATGAGTCTACAGGTGTCACGTACACTTTTCGAAGTTTTCGGTGGTTGAGTTGGTCCGTGCTCACGGGTCGAAAGTAAAACTTACAATAGTTTTTTTTCCCTGTTATTTAATGGCTTTGTGTCAACTTACAACAGTTTGTTGAAGTGCATATCTAATAGCAAGGATCATGATGGAAGAAACGATGATAATTTAATACTGTTTTTGGGAGTGACACCCTCGCTCGTGCTTTCACGTGTTTCGCACAATAACAATCGAAGAGCGAGAGAATGTTTCGATTCATCGCTGTGGCCCGAGCCGCGAACCACATGCATCACGCAACTTCTATTCGATTCCTCCCGTGCAATTCATTACCAGCGTAATCCTCTTTTATTGTTTTATTTTCAACACTTCAGCTTCGCCCCCTCGCAAACATCGCCCCGTTGTGCCTTATTTAAGTTTAATCTGTTTTTGAGTGGCACCGACGCCACTGGACGTCGGTCCGCCTTTTTTGCTGAGATTGTTTAGGCAGCGAATGTTCCGATCAAAATGACAGGTCAAAGAGTTGCAGTGATGAGCTTTAAAAACCATTGCATCTCGGCAGGCTAAAAAGTTTTGCTACTTCTTTTATGAGCGTCCCTTATTCTGTTAAGTACAGAATAAGGGACGCTCATAAAATACGAAACGCTTTATGGGGAGGGGGTTTGCGCCTACGTTACGGGTGCGTTACAGCAGGCCGATTTTTGAAACCGAATAGAGAAAGAATAGATACCTCGATTGCAGGGTTGGATAATTTCGGAGGCGTCACACGGCATTTCAGGCCACTCCCGCCATCTTTAATTTTTGAATTTTGAAGATTTGACTGAAAATTCGACTTTTACGTCAAATTATACTACCCAACACAAGGTTTCACCGAAATCGATCCGACAGGAGCTGCCATAGCATTTTAGCCCACTTTTACCATCCTGAATCATTAAACTTTGAAAATTTGTGTTGCATCTCAAGTTTCCCGTCAAAGGATGCCACCTGCACCAAGTTCCACAATAATCGATCGAATGGGAGCCGCATATCGGTTGATCAGTAGGGCCTTACACGGTGATTAGCGATACCAGTCAATTTACGACATGGCAGTGCGCCTTCATTTTCGTCTGATACTGTGCAACACATCCGAGGCGGAATAGTTGCTCAGAGCGCCGTTAACGGTGTCGCTTCGACTTGATGGCAGAAGATTATGATTCCCGCTGACATTACAACGTACTGCTGTACTAAGGAAAAACGCCGTATGAGCACTCAAATGTTGCCAGATTTCTTCTCAGAAAATTTCTATTTTGTAAGGAAGTTATTAATATATTTTCTTGAAATTTACAGACTGTTTAGATTAAATTTCGAACAAAATCCTTTGCAAAATCCGAAGAGAAATATTCACACATATTCCTGAAAATGTGTTGTTTTTCGAAGGAAATTTAGCAACGTCTGACGGCTAATACGGCATTCCGCCTTAATACGGCAGCGTAGCGCTTTTACAATTTCACATTTTCTCATTACCGTCGGTGAAGTGAAAACAGTTATATCTTAAAATCTCTCAAAATTTCTGACGTAGCAAGTTTTCCATTGACTATTTTGAGCGGGTAAACCAATCGAGGGGAAATTTTCCAACAGTATACGAAAAATTACCCGATCCTGGCAAAAAGCTGCCGTAGTTTGTTGGGTAATGCATTAACCTGACGCCGCGCCGGCAGGGGCCGAAGTTTGTTGGTCCTTCCACCGTTATTAAATATGCTTAGCACTAGTCTCGACTGCGCTTAGGTCCGGCTTAGCGCTTCTGATTGGCCGGTGATGCGACTTGGCCCTATCGATAGATATTGCACCTCTACGCGAAAGGACCGACAAAATTCGGCCCCGGGAACATCAGCGGACAATGAATGTTTCTCTGGAGAGGAAGTCCTAAAAATTGCAGGGGAATGACTAAACTACTAACTAGGCTCTAAACATGCAGAATGCGGAAACCGTTTGATTTTTTTCAATGTTTTCTTATCATTAAAAAAGTAAGAAAGTTCCGAATCTTTCTTTGAAGAAGCCGCCTCGTATTCGGGAAGAAAGCAGTGACATTCACGGAACGGATTCGGCGTTTCCACAGAGAAACGGAACTGCTTTCGTATGCAGCGGTTGACTGTTTCTGGGTGGTGGGTCTAAGTGTTTTCTGATGCTTATGAATCCAACGCCTTGTCTATTTTGTTTGACACCGTGCGCGTGAACATTGTCACGTGCTTCTCATCGACACGTGTTGCCAAGTAGACCTCATTTTGCAATTAAGAACTACAATTTCTAGTTCGTCAGTAAAAACACTTGTGTGCACAGGGAAACGAATGGTTCCTACGTTGTTTCTAAACTGAGCCAAACATTTTAGTTCCGAATTGCAAAATGTAGTCCAAGTATGACGTGATTTTCTGGAGAGAATCGCGTTCTTGGACTTACTGCATCTTGGCAGTAGCACTGGTTCTCTTGTTGCAACGACTGTCTAAAAACAGAATTAAAGCTTTTGAGAAACTCGCAAACTTTTCAAAAGACACATTTTTAAAAAAAACCGTCTAAAATGCTCTAGGAAATGAGAAAATGTTATACAGGGGTTATAACATTGGAGTTTTTAAATTTTACCAACTCAAGGAAATCCTTTTTTGGTAATTTTGGAATACAATTTATTAGAGTTAAATTTGAAGTGAAAAAGTGTGAAAAACTCTCACAAGATCCACTGATATTTTTTTAAACACTGATATTTGTTAGAAAAAAATGTTGAAAATCTCCTTTGAGAATAAGTAGTTTTTTTATAGACGTCTCCGCGTAAAGAAAAGAAGCTGACAGTACAAGACAGCAGCGAGAGTCTTAGTACTTGCACTCGATGAAATATGTAAGGCGTGATGATACAACTATTTTAACTCGACGGGCGGTAAATTGCCTACGCGACGAATTGAAGGAAAAAATTGGTGCGGAATCTTCCTCCGCTAGATATCGACATGGTAGTTCATATAAGAGGTTGCTTATAATATTGCTTAGGCAGTATATTAGAGTACTCTAATATACTAACCATAATACCCTATTTTATACAGAGCAACCTAATGTATGAACTACCATGTCGATATCCAGCGGAGGAGGATCCCGCTCCAATTTCTCCTTCACTTTTTCGCGTAGGCAATTTACCGTCCGTCGAGTTAAAATAGTTGTATCATCACGCCTTGCATATTTCATCGAGTGCGAGTTCCAGGACTTCTCGCCGTCTTGTATTGTTGGCTTCTTCTCTGGATTTTTATTTCTCATCCTATTTAATAATAAAACTTCATACATATAATGGATTCAACAATCTATCATTGTTCCAATTCGAGGGAAAATCCTAAATATTCTCAGTATAAATTTGCATCACACAGTAGTATTTTGAGCGAATTTTAGCTTCTGAACAGACACTTTCCTTGAAATTTTCAGCATCCCCTAAAATACAGAATTTTTAGAATTTCAACATTCAAAAATATGAGAAGCGATTGAAGAAGAACCAAAGAAAGTTCGTAGGTTTGGTGAGTTATTTTTTCAAAAGTAGTGAAAACTCGTGAGCTCTTCGCCATTAATTCACAAACTTGTGTAGACCGTCAAAATTTAACTATCTGCCCCATTTATAATTTCCCGCCGCCTGAACTTCAAACATGCCAGCAAATATGGCAGCCGTGGTTTGTAGGGCTGCACACTTGTTCCTGGGGACCCAATACGTTATCCGCACAAGATAATCATGTGTCGTTGATCTTGCTCGGTTTGAGAGTCGAGATCAAAGCGCTCGCGACAACGCGACTCAGCTAGTGCCAGCCTCACGCTTGGCTTCCTTGAAAATTAACCGCCAAACGCTGACTGCTGACACCCCCTCTCCTTTCCAGGTCCCAGCCCCCGCCTGGGTGGTGGCATTTACCAATAAAATCCAACCTCCATTCCTCCCCGATCGGGCCTCTACCGGGGGTAAACAAGTTTATATCCGCGGGAGAAGATGAATCCCTCTGCGAAAGCTTCAGTGGCGGAGCGTGCTTCGCGATATATCTGTCGAAGGCAAACAGTAAAATCAGGCATTTTGTCAAATGCTTAGGCAAATAGTCAAATATTCTGACCTACAAAAAAATTTCCGACTCCTCTCCTAATTACAGACAAAAAAATTCATTACGCCTGAAAGAATGCATTCTCTGTAAAAATGTGCATCATACAAAAGTATTTTGTTTATTATCAATTATTTTTCCTGAAAGAACCTTTATCTTGAAATCTTCAGCATGTCTTAAAATACAAAATTTTTAAAATTTCAAAATTAAAATGTATGTAAAGCATTTGTAGAGGAAGTAAAAAGAAAGGAACACTGGAACAATGCAGTTATTTCTCTTAGCCGCCAGCCCAAGCACCTAATCGGGATTGTTCCATCCTGCCAATTTTTTCACTTTTTTTGGCATATTGTCAGAAGCCTGGAAAACCCAGAAACACTAGGATCCATGAGTGAAAGAAAAATATCGCGAATAATTTTGAAGTTGATGCGCTGTTACAGATTTTTCCCCTCCTTCCACCTTTATCTTCGTCTTTACCCCAATGGCAGAAAATTATACTGGGAAGTCTCTATTCTAGATTGCGCCAACATATTTTTTTTCATTTTTGCCTAAATATTGCTAGTAAAAATTTTAATTTAACCTCATTCGACGTGTTTGTTTGTAGGATCAGCACTGTTTTGAGTCAAGTAGAAGCTATTGGAGATCAGCCCCATCTATCAAAAGTAAGTGAGTCGTCCATGAAATTAATTTTTATAATCTGAAGAGGGATTTTAATTTTCTCACTGATTATATTCCACGATTGGTTCCGATTGTAACTTTTGTCACGTGATTCCCATCAATAAAGTACATAAAATAGAATCAGCGCAACAGTCGACATTTTTAATATGGTTCTTTGGAACGATACAAATGTGAGCCATTCGGGCTCTTGCCAGGAAGGTGATAACATAATTTGTGGTATGAAAAATTAATGGCATAGATAGATGATGGCTTTCACCAAAATGTTGGTGTAACCCGTAATCACGCAATTTTTTGGAGGCCTGTAGGGCACTCGTGTGAATGTTCAAAGCTAGACGAAAAACATCGGATACTATTTTCTTTTAAATCAACAACCGGTTAACCATTTTTTGTGTTAATGTCACAGGATGTTACTACCATCACGATTGAAGTCCACAAACCAGTCCAGAAATCTGGAGTCGATTTATTCCTGCAACGAGTACTATGGGAAAAGTTGAACAACACCACCGGGAAACCTATCACAGTGTTCCGCCTCAAGGTAAGATTTAAACTTAAATCCACAGATTTGATTTTCAAAGTTTTGAAATTGAGTTCCCTCGATGAAGATCAAGTTATATTTTCTTGTGCTCATAGTTTTTAAAACAAATGCCCTTTTTTTTAAGAGGAGATTTTATCCGCAATCTCTCATCACTAAACGCAACGAAGATGCGATTTTAGGATTCATCGGTTAATATTCATTGTTCAAACCAAATAGTCGTACTCGACTTTTGCTTTGTTGCAGTTTTTTTTTTTTTTTTTTTTTTTTTTTTTTTTTTTTTCTTTTTTTCTTTTACTTTCCTTGTTCAAGTGTTATGTTTCGCCATCAAGGGCCTAACAGACGCAATTGAAGAGAGGAGAAGAAGGATACATGAAAGAGAGTTAACATCCATGTCTCTTCAAAGTGACAACATCATCGTTTGTCACCCTAACCGGGATTCGAACTCGAGACCTTTGGGTCAGTAGTCACTAATCATTTGCACCAACTCGTTGGGCTAACCAAGGTTGGCTGGTTGTAGTTTTTTGGTATGAAATTATGATTTCAGGACCTCTTTAATTGTCGACTTAAGCCCTTTTCCCCTCCTCCTGCCGGCCCTCGAAAAGTGCAAATGAGAGAGAGAGGAGCAGGAAGGAGGTAAGCCAAAACGAGAAAGACATGGAGGGGTAGTCGCGGCAGAAAGGGATAAGCGTGTACGTACATAATCAGCGGAGTTGATAACGGAGTCTATAAATGTCACAAACATCACTTGAACCGAAAGGGGGAGGATTCAGCCAGCATCGGGCGGCTCAACTTAGAGGATCCCAAAATAATTGTTTAGTTATATTATGGCAAGGGTAACAAAGATCTGTTTTGACGTATTATTTAAATGCCCCTCCCCCCTCCCCTACGCCCCTCTCCGATCGGGATCAAACACCGGCCCATTGAAAAAGGAGAGAAGAATAATAAAAATAAAAAATACAATTTACAAACAGACATGTTTGCGATCACGGGCGATTTGAAAAACGGGATTAAAGGTAAGCGTAAGCAGTGCATACAATGCGGGATATTATAATAATACCCAGCTGAGGCGAAGCGAAGGGAGACGGACTCAACATCCGAGGAGGGGCATCTAGTCTCTCTATCCGCGCTCATAATTATTCTAGCTCGCTTTAAGCAGTTTTCTATTGGCTCGCGCTGAGGGACCCGGGACTGGCCCGCGGGCCCATACAGATGTTTGGTTATAAATAAAATTGTTTGCTTATAAATATGATCGGGTCACAAAGCCGTGAATAGACGCCGCGAGTCCGCGCAGGTAAGCGACATGCCAATGAAGGAGAAGATTAGCGCAGGTAAGACGCCGGAACTGCCGTGCTAAGGAAGAACGCCGTATGAGCCCTCAGACGTTGCCAAGTTTCCTTCGATAAAAACCGAATTTACTGGGAAAATCATGAATATTTTTTTCTAAAATTTTTATACAATTTTGTACGCAGTTTAATCTAAAATATCTGAAAATTTTCAAAAAAAAATGTTCATGAATGTCGCCAAAAATGCATGTTTTATCAAGGTAAATTTGGCAACTCTCGGAAGTTTTTATGGCGTCCTTCCTTGGCACGGCAGAGAACACCCCAGATTGCAAGCTCAGGCTGAGAAACCCCTGATATTCATGGCTAATTGTAGCCACGCTTCGTGCAGTTTGGAAACTACGTTGATGTGTCAACACAAACCAATTATAAGGTTATTAGGTTAGGAGATTTCGACATAACCTAAACAAATTCTTTTACGTCAATTGTTCGCACCGCCGTTTGGATTTCCTTCCTCCTTTTACCCCTTTAGCTTTGTAAGACACTTATTCAATTAATGAGATGCTTATTCATTAGTTCCTGGTTCCTTGTTACCCCATTTTATGTAGTCAAATTGTATCCCGAGTGAAAAGTAGAAGGTTGGTTGTATTTACGCAAATTAATAACCCGGCCCAACCGTAGCCTAATAAGATCGAATTTCTTATTAATCACTAAAATTCCCATAACGTGCTTTACAACGGTCAGTTGAATAATTCGTCAGTGGATAAATTCTGTAGGTCAGCTTGTCAAGCAGATTTACTAATATTAATTAATACAGTCGAATTTTCAATGCGGAAATAAGCTTGTGAGAAGGGCACTCAATTAGTAAGCCTAATTTCCGTGAAGTACCTGACAGCGGATATTTATTTGTATTAAATACTTTTAAGCCTCATTTCATTCCTCCATCCAACCCAGTTCATGCACTTCAATGTTTTTCGCTCTCTGTTTATGAAGACATAAGTTGGACCACATTTTGCAGCAAGGAACTACTATTTCTGGCTCATCGATGAAAATACTTTTCTGCGGAGGAAAATAAATAGCACATATGTTGTTTCTAAATTAATCAGAAATAATTAGTAATTCTTTATTGCAAAAGGTCCAGTCAATGTTGAAATCCATAAAGGCCAAATGCGAAATCAAGTCGAAAAAAACTTGGCATTATTTTCTCCTTCAATTTTGCGGATAGGCAACGTCACCAACGGTTGAGTTGAAATAGTTGCATCCTCCGCCTTGAGTACGATCCGTGGTATGTGGTGATCATTCCGTGTGACCAAGTATATCAAACACCAAAATTACAAGCAATTTAGGTACTTGTTGAAGCGAACATTTAGTTCATCCACTATAGTCCGTCCGAATCTTGCAAATTTTAAAAGGCCCATCACAGAATTGCTATAACGTGAGGAAATAGTCAATTTTCTATGAATTCTTTAAAATTGCTCAGTTTTAAGCGAATGATAAGCTGTTTTTTTACTGAAGAGCATTCAGAGTAGAATCATGATCCACGATTGAGGCGTGAGCCGCGTAGCGGCCAGGGGCCGTACTCAATTACATTAAATTTCGCACCGTGTTTAGTGATCCATTGCTTATCTTGGGAAGCTGAGAGAGGTGGAAAAAATAACAATATTTGTACGATTCTGCTTGAATTAGGTGTTAAGATGTCCATACTAAATTCGCCCACTTCCCCCCCTCCTCTTGCTCGGGACGTAGCCCTTATCACGCTCTTGTAAGTCGCTTTGTTGTTATGGCTCATTACGCCCCGGCCGCTCTTCTGCACGGTTCTCCTCCTCTGCCGAGTCGAGTCCGAATGAGGCTCAACAAAAGATATCGTTCTACTTCTGGGTAGATCATGCTGAAAATTGACAGGTTTCCAGACTTGTTCCCGCATTTAGTCTCCTCACCGGAGAACCTTTATACTCCCGTTGGAAGGAAGAACGCCAAAAATATGTTGGTAGAAAGAGGAATTTTCTGCGAAACTCGTAAATTATCATTTTTTCCAATTTTTCACAGAATTCCGTTCGCAATGCACCGCTTGACAAGGTACGAGCAACAGCATGCATCAAAATTTCACGTAGAACATGATTAGCGCAACGAAAATAACTGGAGTCACGCGTCTGAATTTTTAGATGGCACCTGAGAATTTTTGAAAGTAGCTCCCTCCGTCTCGAATTTTGACCGTGAATATCTCGGGAGCAAGAAGTTTTCTCTTCTACCTTCTTTTAAATTGCGTTTTTTTTTTTTTTTTTTTTTTTTTTTTTTTTTTTTTAAAAAGGCGTTGCTATTTGAAAATAGTCAGGACCCTCGTAGGCGCCTGGGGTGAACCCTTATGGAGCCTCCATTGACCGAGAACCATCCTAAAAATTTCATTTTTGTGGGTGGGCCCGTTTAAAAGCTAGCTGTCCGCCATGGAAATTTTGGCTCACCCTGTACAATGTTCTTACGTCGAAAAAACTTTCTTGGCGGTCTATCGTCATCACCATCCGCGCGCCCTTCAGAGCCCCTTTTTTTACCCTCTTATTTTTTTTCAGCTCTTTCTTCCTCCACACTCGGTCGCGTGGCGGTAGTGAATTCTCATTCGTCACCAAACGCCCTTGACGAAGTTATTCGATTCGCATTTTCCAGACGTTGTATTTTAGCTAAATGTCTAAAAATGACTCGTGAAGATCGGTATTCATAGTAATGTTGAATGGCGAATTGAAGGATTGAACATTTGATTCTTTTTTGGTGATTATTGAGCGATGCATCCAATTCAATCATAACAAAATTCTCTCAGCACATCATTGCACTGTCACTGAAGAGACTCGAAAGTTTTATTCACACGTTTTTGAGAATGCAATACTGGGTTACCTCAACCCCATGTTTTCGCCCAAAATGAGAGGCCACTCTCAAATAGAATATGTTTAATATGTTGTAATAATGAAGAATTGTTTCAAGTAGCATTCAGCGCTGCTCGCGCCTTCAATTACTGAGTTATGTATCCTCACCGACCGTTGAGGCGAAATAGTTGCATGTTCATCCTTGCCTATTGTGCAACCTCATACTGCTCGTCGGTGTGAACCTTAAGACCGATCTTTGATAAATTCAGAAACTAAAATACGGGAACCAATCAGAAATGGATTCGCATTGTTTTTACTCTCACTATAAAGGGACTCCAGTCGAACTGGTCGGAGGTCTGCTCAACGTGGCAAGTGGAGCAGGGACGGGAAAAGCAAACTGTGTTGGGAACGGCGGAAAAACAACATGGCATTGCATGGCAGGAGCTTTAATATGACATTCTTCTTCGCGCATTATTGAGACGCCGCGAGCGGGAATGCGAATCGACGCAAGCTCGCCCATTCGATACCGCAAATGTGGACCATAACCTAGCTGACAGTTGCCGGATTTAGAGCCGGATCCGTCATTCCTCCCCCCCCCCCTTATCGTTATCCTCCGGCAGTGCTCCAATTCCACAGCCGTCTAAAGTTCCGGGATTCGGAACTTTTTTGTTCCAATTTCTCCCACCCCCTGACAGTCAAAAAATCTGGGATTTTTTTTAGATTTTTTCAAAAGTTCCGAGAAAGTTCCAGAAAATGCAGAAGATCCGGAACATTCCGGGAATTTCAAAAGTTCCAATTCGGTACTTCCTCCGGTAAATGGAAGCACTGCCTTCCGGCCAAAGTATATAACGAGCGTCATGCGATGTTTCAAAATTTCCGCCGCCATTTTATTGTTTTACGGAGAAATTGTTGGTTGAATCTGCTTACTTTCACTGAATTTTACCGGCAGAACAAAGAAAATTCAGTGAGATTTTCGGACAGCTTCGTTGAACAATTTCTCAGTAAACAAATAAAATGGCGGCGGAAATTCTGAAACGTCACATGGCTCTTGTGATACTTTGGTCGAAAAGTGACCATATGGTTTAAATTTTGATTAAGAGAGGTTAAAGGGGATCTTTGTATCATAGCATCATGAAATTGAATCTCGAAAGAAATTCAACCGTATGTAATTTGGACATTGTTCCCTGAAGGGATTAAAAATATTTGCCACTGCAAAAATATCTTAAATGCGGAAGTTCTTCGATTTTGAAAAGCTTTAAGGTCCGTGTAAGCCTATTATTTCAAAATTTTCAAAACCGGCAAAATGTTTCATTGTGCATTTTTATGTTAAGAGCCGTAGCAGCACGTTTATCGCACATGTATTAATGTGCGCAGTCTTTGCTGCATTGCAGGCTTCGTACGTTTTTTACCGAAGGAGTTTGCAACTTATTCAATTTTAGAAATCTCTCAATTGATAAGTTCTGATCTTTGCAACCTCCCCCACCCCCTCCCCCCAAAAAATGTCAATATTCATAACAGGGTGTAACACATTGAGTACTTTGACCAAGAAACTCCGATTTTCGGTCAAATCTGGGGTATACGAATACCTGGCGCACCACAGTGTGATGAAACCTTTGGACATTTTTAAAAGAGGGTTTTAAAATTTAGAAATTATCAGTTTCTTGATTAACCATCAAATCGTCCTCGAAAGTGCTGAAGATTCTCCAAAAACCCAACCTGATGATTCGTCTATTTTGTCGAACGTCTTGTGGCTTGCACGCAAAACCACACACGGAGAAAAAAAACTTCGTGCATGGGACCCGAAGTTAAGGTCATATGGATCTCTGAAGTTTTCTGATCACGCATCCGAAAACTTGAGGTCGAGCTGCCGAAGTTCGGCTCAGACATCAAGGCACTTCGGTATGTACCGGAGTACTTCAGATGTGTGACCCGAACCCTTCGGTATATATCGAAGTACTTCAGATGTCTGACCCGAACTTCGGCAGCTGGACCTCAAGTTTTTAGATACGTGATCCGGAAACCTCAGAGATCCACATGACCTCAACTTCGGGTCCCACGCACGAAGTTTTTTTCTCCGTGCACATTACCATACACAGGGTTCTCTGGGTTCTCTGGGTTTTTCTCTCCTCCTTTTTTTTTCTTGTACTCCTAATAAGTTCTGGTTTTCCTTCGAGGTATATCTTCTTGAAAATACATTAAATTGCGAAATCGTTAAATATTGCTCGCATGTAACAACCACATTTAGATTTGCAAAAAACACTCACATTAATTTAACCGTCGAGCTTGGTATGGTTTTATCATACTTTTATCCCATCAATTGGCGATAATATTTTCTCTGATAAAAATGAATTCACACCGATCATCGGATTATTAGTTTTGAGACTCGATGAGAGTGCTTGATAACTGAGTTTGCAGTATTTTTCATGATTTCTTTTTTGAAATGAGAAATTGTGGATAAATAGAAATAAAAGTAAGAAAATGTGCCACCTCTGACTTCATCTGGCAACATTTCCCATTTAAACATATGTAATTTAGCAGATTAGGTAATTTTGTCATATTTCCTCAGAAACCTAGGATATCCGTGTTCTTGGTTCTCTTAGCAGTTTCATCTCGAACGTGTAATTTTCAAAATTTCAAACAATTATTCTCTCGATAATTTTCGTGCATGGAAAGTTTGTATCGCGG
Source organism: Bemisia tabaci (assembly GCF_001854935.1). Taxonomy (NCBI): domain Eukaryota; kingdom Metazoa; phylum Arthropoda; class Insecta; order Hemiptera; family Aleyrodidae; genus Bemisia; species Bemisia tabaci. The sequence goes on along the minus strand of NW_017564582.1, from coordinate 2,699,086 downwards.
CTCGCGAGATCGTGTGAAGGTCAGGTTTTTTTACATCTCCCTCCGGCACATCAGATTGCTGGACACTTCGTAAGAAACACTGTCTGCAGGTGCGGGAGACTTATAAAAGCATGTTGCAAACCACGCTAAGTGCGTGCCGAAGAGTGGGTTCCAGACTTTTTTTACGTACCTCTCGAGATTTATGCGCGATTTTACCTGTAGAGAGTCTATTCGCTTGGCCCAGTGGCGTGGCGTGCTTTGCGATATATCGCTGTTCTGCCATTTAAACCTAGGGTAAAGAATTGATTACCAAGGTGTTCGCTGCGAACACCCTGATTATCGATCCTTTTACATAAGTTTAAATGACATAACAATCGATATATCGCAAAGCCCGCCACGCCACTGGCTTGGCCGTATCTCTTGCGCGCAACCGACCCATTCTGTGATACTTGTCACGGATCAATGGATCGTATTCAGTAGTGGTTCGATGTATCGTTTAGTTCAAAACAGTAGAACATAAACTCGAACAAAAATTTTAAGATTTAAGTTGGAAAAGCTGAAAATGAGAAAATTCTAAACAATTTCACTTTTCATCGCCATTTGGCACTCAAAATAGTTAAAAATCACAAAAAACCCGTTTTCTTAGATTTTTCAGTTGACTTTTGAGGCTACGTTTACACGTTGAACCAATTTATATTGATACAATCTCACCTATTTATTTTATGTATCGAAAACGATACATCCTAAGGTTTGAACGCAGCAATTCTAAGTACCCAATTTGTCATCGCACAAAACTTACTGCACTGTATTCCGCTTTCGCCGAAACAACTTTTTTCGTCAGTTCCTGACTACACCGGAAAAACTTTGACGCCTCTATAGACGAGCTCCAAAGGCACGAAGGCCACGATACCCGTTTCCGACTTGAGTTTCAAAGGATTCGCAGGACAAGGGAGTAGGTGGTTTGGAGTCGTCGGGAGATACAAAGCCGTGATCGAGAGGAAAATTGCAGGACGATGAGATGCTACAGTGAAAAAGGCAGAAAAGCAAAGAGAATAAGTGACAACTGAGTAGGCATGCGAGAACAATAACATGGCTGGTTATAGGCACCGCTTTGATCCATATTAAACATTCCATAGACGGCTGTTTGGCTGGTTTTAGCTTATGCCGAGGGTGTTAAACAGTGCGTGACCAAATTTTACACTCACCCGAACCCTTGCATACCTCCCTTTCTCGTGTCTTCATTCATCGCTACCAGTCAGCATCCACTCACACAGGGTTGTCGATTGTGCCGCGACAAACGCCATTTTTTTCTTTTTTACTTTTTCATGTGAAAGGCATCTCGAATGCACTTTCAAGATCGAATGTTTCGTATTAGCTTTTTGTTCTTTTCGTAAAGAAATCACTCTACAGGATTCGAAAATTTACTTTCTGTTGAAGATAAGTCCATCCTTTCGTAGCACCCTAAGCATAACTGTCAATAGGCATACCCGTTAACTCTTATGTAGCATGGCATGCTTTATGGAATATTCTTTTTTACTAAAAATAGCGCAAAATAGCTGACAGTACAAGCGCAGAAACGTTCGCTCTTTTTGTTAAGTTTTCGGTTTCGGTAATTGAACAAAACCGGGCCATAGAAACCGAACTTTGGTTCAGGTAACCAAAATTTTTGTTGGTAGTACTGTTATGCCTGTTTTTACCCAATCGAACATCTAAACCTTAGTTTAGTTTCTATGATCGAAAATCAGCCGAAAACATTGGTGCACCGCATGAACCAAACCCCCTGCTAGGGTGACATCAAACGTAAGGAAGAAATGAAAGATTGGGAATTTCAGTGAAATATTTCATGAAATTCCACGAGGTATTTCACGTGATATTTCAAGATTTTATTTTTCACAACATTTTGCCACCCTGCTCCATGCTCGTAACCGCATATCTTTACGCTTGCCCAATTTGTCAACGTCGATCGCTACTCGCCCCTCTCTCACCTTCCCGTGGGCCGGTAATAAAAAATACTCGATGGCGAGAAAGTTGCACGTTTCCCGAAACAGCGGTGTCCTGAACATTGTACACATATTATGGTAGGTAATCAATTCATATTAAAAATATTTCTCACCAAAAACAGCGGTAGCGGGCGCGGCGGCCAGAGCTTTCGAGTTTTATTAAATCTTTTCCCGATGGCGCCGCGTTGCGTCGTTGGCGGATCTCGGTCCGCCCCTCTGCCCTCGCACAATGGGCCCCGCCGGGAGATAACCATCGGACCGTTTACCCGGACTCAAATTAACTAATCTGCGTTAACAGTGGGGGACAGTTAACACCTCGACCCTACCGCGGATTTGCTCTCCTATGTGTGCAAGAAAGTTGCGGAGGCTCCCAGACAGCGCTGCCACTTTATTTTACCGAAAATTCCCAGGCTCCTGAAAATAATTCTTATTTCTTTATAGAGTTCCGGGGAAAATATCCAAAATCGCCCGGATATAGTTCCGAAAATCATCAAATTCGGCAAAATTATATGCAAATTTGATTAAATAATCGGTCAAACTGACCGAAAATCCCCCAATCCCGGTAATTTCGAAGATTTCGAGTAAAGTTCTGAAGTTTTGAATTAATTGTGGGAATGGCAGCACTGTAGAGGGATTTTTGATTCAGCGAAAATCCACCGATGACGTCATGCTTGTACTGATTGTCATCGGTTAAAAATCAGGGGGTTCTTTCCGTCTCTCGACGCAGCCCAACCCTCAACGGGTGTTTTGAGTCTGTGACCTTAGAGAGCCACCTCGCGGCAGTATGAAAATTGGGTGGTAATTCAAAAATCTGAGAACCGTAAATTCGTCCAGAGATCATTTCCTAGAGATAGCTGGAAAATCCAGTAGCTTCTCAAAGAGAAACGTTAATAAAAAAGTTTGGATAATGCGGGGAGTATAACACAAAATAAACCTAGCCTTCGGTTGACAATGTCAAGAGAAAATGTCAGCTAGTTTTTCCGAAGATATTTAATAAAACGTTTGATCAATACAAATGTAGCAATCGGAGGAATACATTTTCCCAGTCTCTCTATTGTTTTCTGCGCTAAATTCACAGCAAACTGTACCGAAATCAACACAAAATTTGTGTTAGTTTGTGTTTCACTCCCTATATTAACCAAAAGTAACACAAGAATTCCACTTATTTTTATCGATGCAATAGCCAAAAGCCAGTGGCGTGGCGTGAATGATCGATTATCGATATCTCGCCATTTGAAGCTATGGTAAAGAATCGATTACTAAGGTGTTCGTTGCGGACACCCTAATAATCGATCTTTTTTCATAGGTTTGAGGGGCGTATCAATCGATATATCGCAAAGCACGCCACGCTACTGCCAAAAGCTAGTTAACATTTCGACTGAATTTCTGGCACGACCATAAACAAATATCCGACCGAAAACGCAAACTAATTTTCTTAGTCCAAAATAATTTCAAAGACGAATTCGCTCCATTGTGCGGAGGCCAATCGCCCCTCCCCTCTTCTGTGATGTACCCGATCAAATTAAATAATCATAAACAGCCTGAGCCAGGTTCAAAGCGTGAACCGAGCGTGCTCTTGACTGTTCGCGCGCCGGAAAATTTGCTTGCCCTCCCAATTTGTTTCGCGTGTTTGCCCTCTTAATTTCTTCACCCTCTGCCAGTTTGACTATCTCTCAATTTCACGAGCGCCATGTAGAGTGAGTCTTTCTCTACCGTTCGGCCTGCCTTAATCCTTTGTATACTCACATTTCTCTTGGGTTGTCTCGTTTGCTTATATCACTTGTGATTTTACTTAAAATATCCAATCACGTGCCCTGCGGACTGACAGTTGAAATTGATAGACAAAGCAGTAGACAAAGAAGGGATATGGAGAGATCCTAATGGTGAAAACAGGTAGTTGCAATGGACGAAGGAGGTAGGCAATACGCTAAACTAACGGCAGCCCACGAGACCCTGTAGTTGGTCCTTAATTTTCTCCCTTAATCTACAGGAACCACCCATTTCAACCAATAACATCGGAACACACAACAAATGGATGTTGTTTGTATTGATGGTTGTTTGGAGATTATTTTTAAAGATTTCAAAGTTTTAGTACAACAGCTTTTACTGTTTTTTAAAAATTCGATCGTTTCATTAAAATTGTATATATTTTCAAGTTTTATCATAATCGAACCGACCCGCGTGTTTACGTTTTTACATCTAGAAATAATCTCCAAGTGAAAGCATGGGGTTTTAAATATTTCAAAGTTTTAATACAACAGCCTTTACTGTTTTATAAAAATTCGATCATTTTTATTAAAATCATGGATAAGTATAACAAAGTCGAAGAAGTTATAAAGGATCACACTTTTAAGTAAGCAGTTTAAGGTAATAAACAACAATGTTCTAACCAATTTGGAAGTCACAAACTCGAGTAGAAGATTAGGTAATTGGCATAGTCTTCATCAGTCTTCAAGACGGGATTTTGTGGCAAACTTAATGCCGAAAACCACGAGTAAAGTAAATGATGTAAAGTATGAATGAGGTAAAGTAGTGAAGTGATGAGCGCGCTAGAATAAATCTATCAAAGCAGGTGTATTATTTCGTTTTCAATAGCTTTTTTCCACTTGATCACTCATAACCGCGCTGCACCATGTGGGTCCTTGCTGTAGCCCCCCGCCCGACTCAACTTGCATATTAGCCGAGGGATCGGACACTGCAGGGGACATTTTAATAAACGGGATCGCCTTTATATCATAAATCCTAGTTGTCAGATTGCACAAATACTTGTGAGTTTTTGTCTGCTTCTATTTCATTATAAATTATTTTACTCATTTATTGCTTATACTTTGAGGACTAGTCGTGTGTCAGCCGGTGATATCCCTGAAATAAAATATTCTGTTGGCTCGTTGGAGATAGGCTGATATATCATGCCGAGCCCGTATGTGAAGAAGGCAGAAGAACGTACTTATATCATGCCGAGCCTAGATGTGAAGAAGGCAGAAAAACGTACTCGAGAAAAAGTTTATAGAGTTCACGTTAAATAAGTTTACGCACTTTTAGACTGCGACTGAAGATCCACCATTTTGATTCTTGCATCTACTTTTCCACGCTTAAATGACATCAGACGATCTTCTGTAGCGGTCTAAGAGCAGGGTGGCATGAAACATAAGAAAGAAATGAAAAATTGGAAATTTCAGTGAAATATTTCATGAAATTTGACGAGGCTGTAAAATATTTCACATTTTTCAGGGGCTAGAGTATGCAACCCGCACTCAAACACACAAAAATAGGGGAATTCACAATTTTTATATTTTGTGAAAAATGAAAAGGAACCGGTATTTTTCAATATACTTCATATAAATTTCTGAAATTTCATGAAATATTACACGAATTTCAAGATTGTATTCACTGGAAAAAAAATACATTGGATCTAGAGCCCAGACTCTTGAAAACATTGACAAGAAAAAATACTCTTAATTAAATCGGATTTTTGCTGGAATCAAAACGAAATCCGTTTAAATTAAGAGGCTTGGTTCTTGATTTAAGCTAGATTCTGATTGAATCAAGAGTACTTCTTCTTGTCGATGTTTTTAAGAGTCTGGACTCTCGATCCAATGTGTTTTTTTTCCAGTGTTTATTATGAAATTTTGCCACCCTGTTTGAGAGTGCGTAAACTTATTTTGGGGTGGAGCGGACTCCACTCAGATCGGCACCAACCATCGGTTTAGTTTTGCGAACCTTTGCAAAATTTGGATCGGCCGTCAAAAAACCGCAAATTTAGCGTCACCTAATTTAGGGACGGTCCCTTTGTTGTCAAGCTTACTCGTTTAGAATTTTCCCCAAGTTGGCAACGCGGAAGTAGACGTAGGTCCTCAGAATTAAACGCAGTGCGATCACCACTCATCGTAGATGCTCCGCAATCGACAATCGACGGCCACTTATCGGCATCGGGCATCGAACATCACTTGTTTTGTGGCCGGGAAACCAGAACCTTTACAAATTACTGGATAAGTGCGGGCTTTGTCCCCAGCCTGACCCATTTATTCCATCCCTCCAAGTTCCTTCTTCCCTGTGTCGCCCTTGGTTGGGGGATGCTGTCTCCGCTGAGGGCAACTTTTGTTCGACACACCACTTCACTGTATACAGTGCTTACGAGGTGTGTCGTGGGCTGTTGATTAGCTCCATCTACCTATAAATCAACATCGACGAACCTGAGGACCTAAGCCAAGGGAGTTTTTTCCCCGTTTTGCCCCGCTTTGTCTCAAAAATAATGAATCGGAACGTGCGAAAACCACTAATGTCCATATTTTCAGTCTTCAGTTTTTTTAATTTATAATACTTTTCAGAGTTGGATGCAACCACGAAAATGATGTTAATACTCGTTACCGGGTTATTTTAGTCCCAAAACGAGTCTTTTCGTCACTTTTATGGTTGTATCAACTCTTTAAAACTATTATTAACTAAAAAAAAAAAAACTGAAGACTGGAAAATGGACATCAGCGGTTTTCGCACGTCCTGATTCAATTTATGTAATTATTTTTCGTCGATTTTTACACTATAAAAACTTGTAAGTTAAGGCTCCCTTAAGTTACAGTGCAACGAAATGCAGTGGACTACAAGATCATGAAATAAAGCGCCACAATACTTGCATCTTCATCAACATTTCTCACGTCTGTTTTCCATGTCTCGTCTTAGTCTCAAAAATTACTAACGTGACTATTTTTCGTCAATTTTTACTTTGTAAAATCTTGTAAGTTGAGACTTCTTAAACTTACCGTGGAACGAAATACAATGCACGAAATGATTATGAAATAGATTAGAAATTGGATTTTGCGGCATGTTAAGTTGGGTTCACTGCTGAGTGTGATCTTCTGATGAGGTCTAATAAGGCCCAAACCGGTAAAGATCTCTCGGCGTGACTCCAACTTAATATTCCATTGCAAACTGCCTGAGCTGAACACTCTCCCCCCCTCAGTTTCATACTGGTGCGCATTAGAGTTCTAAAAAATTTAATTTTGACTCTAATTTTAATTTTTGGTATTTCTTGGCTTTGTTTCCCCGTGAAATGGTGTAGACCCAGCACCATTTCTCCATCTTGTTAAAATTATGAAATAAAGCGCCACAATACATGCTTCTTCATAATGATTCCTAGAGCTCACGTGGAAATAGTAAGACGCTGTTACGTCAGAGGAGCTACGATCTGATCCGATCCACGAGTCAATTAATACTGTCTATAGAGAAAAAAAGGAGGTGTTTGCATTTCGGGCATATTGTACTTTTTTTGATGACGTAGGTCGGTACGGCGACTTTTATCATCGATTTTCTTGGACATGGTGTAGTTGATGGAGAACAGTCATTCTATATTATATATTTGAAATCATATCATGAGTAGATTTAAGCAAAAAAATCTGACGTTTTGGTCCGTTTTTCATATTTCTAATTCCGGATTTTGCTAACCAGGTTGTACCGACCTACGTCACAGGGTACACAATCCTCAAGATGCTAAAACCTCCTTTTTTCTCTATGAATACTGTTTATCTCCAAGAACACAAGAACACAATACTGTCATTTCAGAAGTGGTGTAAAAATGTAGGTCGATTTGACGTCAGAGGACCGAGAAAGTGTGCGTCACGACGTCACGTTCTTCCGGTTGTCCTATAACGTCGAGACGGAAAGTTTCTCGATCAGTGTTGTTGGATCGCAGAGCCGCTTTTTACGTGTAGATATACTTACGTCACGCGCATCGATTTCGAATCAAAATTCGATGTACTTGTCTAAAACGGTGGTGCGAAAGAAAAGCGTGACTCACTCGACGACTCGTCTGTCAGTGACGTGGCGTGCTTTGCGATATATCGATTGTTCTGCCATTTAAATCTATGGTAAGGAATCGATTTTTAAGGTATTCGCCGCGAACACTCTGTTTATCGATACTTTCCCATAGGTTTAAATGGTCGATCAATCGATGTATCGCAAAGCACGCCACGCCACTGTTTCTGTGTTATTTTTCAGGGCGTCGTGCGGCCGTCGGATGAGGACGGATGGTACTTGATACAAGCCGTCTATGACGTCTACGATTGGACGCCCGTCAACGTGGATGCGGAAAGCTCGAACGTCGCATGTCGCCTTATTTTAATCGGTAAGTATATTGTTTACTCGTAATTAAAACGGATGGATGGAGGAGGATGGGAAAAATCAGTAGGGTACTACGTCTTACGTACGTAGCATTGACGTTTTAGGATTTCTTATACAGCTTCAGCCACGAGGTAAAACTGAAAACCCAAAGCAATCATCGTATTCAGTAGTTCTTTTTGCAGGAAATCATATCGATAGCAAATATTATTTACCCGTAGTTAAAGCGGATGGATGGAGGAGGATGAGAAAAATCAGTTGGGTACTACGTCTTACGTACGTAGCATTGACGTTTTAGGATTTCTTATACAGCTTCAGCCACGAGGTAAAACCGAAAACCCGAAGCAATTATCGTATTCAGTAGTTCTTTTTGCAGGAAATCATATCAGCCTGGAAACAAGTTCCACGCTTACAAGGCTTACTTCGTACATTGTGTGTATTTACTGACGCCTCCAAAGACTTCACTCGCCGTGGGGGAAAAAATTATTATTCATACTTATTTTTCGCAGATCTATGCGATTGGTTTTCGGTGGTGCAAACCTTGCCAATCTAACATTTGCTTCTCGAATCTGCTGTGTTCAGAAGAGGTCGATTTATGAAGGGCTGATATTGAAGTTCAGTTTCTCATTGTTGAAGATGATGATTAAAGAAAGTAAATATCGTTTTTTTGAAGATGTTGATTGAAGAAAGTAAATATAATATAATGATGGTTATTTTTGTCACTTTGTGCACTTTCAAATGAATTCAAACACAATCTCTATGGGAGTAGAATCCTTCCCATACAAACGGGTCATTTTTCTGTCACCTCAAGCGAATTATACATATGCAGGTGAACACTCATCAAGAAACTCATTAAGTATCATCTGGCGAAAAATATCGTATATGGGTCTCGAAACTTAACATTGCCTCATCCTTTTACACTGCTTATGCTTCAAAATAAATGTTTAGCAAAGATTTATTTTGAAGTATAAAAACTTTCCGACAAAATATCCAATAATTATTTTTTTTTTTCAGAATAACTAGGTTTAATTCTAGGTATGTGTTACTATTTTTCTCTGATTTTCTCCGTAGGAAAATTCTTGGAGAAGGAGCAATTAGAAAAACTGTTAGCAACATGTTTGGAAGAAGCGGAAAAGAACTGTGGCTCCTAGTTTGATTTGTCATTCGATCGCGATTTGAAGTTTCAATATTTCAAGATGTTCAATACTACACTCACATATTCTTTACTCGAATCCAGTCAATTGTTCTTAAGTCAAGCTATTCTGTGATTTTCGTGTCCCTCAAGCATGAATAAAAAGTATTATGATTTTCATGTAATCAGTGATTTTTTCATTCCTCTTCCATTTTTTAAATTTTATATTTTCCTACGTATTAAAATAAGGGAAAAAAAGGAATTTTATTGATTCCCTCCTTAGATTCATTTTAAATCCTCTGCTTTGAAAAATTATTTTTATGAAGAATAGCTCTGCGACCACATACATATCTCCACATGTATTATATTTCAGTCTATAACAATTATTCATCCAGCCCATGCACGTCCTCAATATTTATCTCATCTAGTTATACAGAGAAAGAATATCAATTATTGTAATTTTGATGATAAGAATATTACAGCCTCGTGTGTTTTGAGGATCTACTCGGAATGTTACCCGAAAAACATGTTCGTGTGCTTAGCCACCTCCTCCCTCACAGGAAAATGTTACGGCGATTTCTACTAGTTTCTTCTTTACACGTTTGAATTACAGTAACCAACATCGAAAGCACTGGCTCTTAGAGAAAAGTGTCAAAATGAAAAAACTTAGCAACTTGAACTTCTTGATTTATTTCCCTTGCAGACACGCTTCAAATAGTTTAATACTGTGCTTTCAAAGTGCACCCAGTAGCGAGCGTCACAACTCCTTCATTTAATTTATTTTAGAAGTCAAACAAATCGGACGCTTTTTCAACGAGCACTTCGTCCAGGAAGAGCTGAGCTGCTCTGCCGTACTAAGGAAGAACGCCGTATGAACCTTTAGGCGTTGCCAAATTTCCTTCGATAAAAACCGAATTTACCGGGGAAAACTGCGAATATTGTTTTCCAAAATTTTCAGACAATTTTGTACGCAATTTAATCTAAAATATCTGAAAATTTCCAAGAAAAATATGCATGAATGTTGTCGAAAATACATGTTCTATCCAGGGGAATTTGGCAACTCTCGAATTTTCATACGGCGTTTTTCCTTAGCACGGTAGTACTGTCGGAAGGCCCGCATTCCTCCTCGCTTGAGTGCAACGCAACAGAACCGTAGTTGCAACTTGAAGAGCAAAATCATTTTGAGGGTGAGGAAGAGTGCCCCAAGTAAAACTTGTAGCAACATTATTTTCCTGATCTTCAAGGTTTAAGGCATGGTGACGGGTGATTGAAAGTTGCGAAACCTAACCTCTAAAGTCGACTTTAAAACAGAAAAAGCATAAGCTCAAGCTGTACGCAAGCAAGAAAAAAACACTAAGAAACGTGGCCCGCTCCGTGGGTGGCACAGTGGATCGAGTCAACAGCAGAGTTCGAACAAAATTTGGAAACTTTAAACGCTCATAACTCCATTTATACAAAAATTGGATGTTCTAAAAGTGGTTTAATTGGTTTCCTCGTAAAATTGTGTTTCAGAGGCGCCCCTTGAACTTTAAAATGTGACGAAACAAACATCAAAATTTGCAGTTTTAGTCAAAATTTTTATGTCCGACGTCTAGCTCTAATTGACTCGATCCACTGTGCGTGGCTCCCGTTGAGAAGAACGCTCATTTATGAATATTAAATTTTAATGCCAATTTGACTGGCTTTCATAGAACACGGTAAAATGATTGAAAAAACAATCTAGCTACAAGCCAAAAATAAATTAAACACATTTTTTTTAAAACTTTTATTCAACAAAGCATAACGTTGGGCTACAAAACACATACAGTTGACAAAGGAATGAAGTTAAATTGATTCTCCTATAGTCAGGGTCCACAATCAAAATTATCGTTTTCCAAGAGGAGCAATAAAAATACCTGGGGAGTTATATATTAAACAAATAATATTTCAGCCTACCCAGAGATGAGAAATAATAAAGAAGTTGTTGGCGGTCGAAACGTTTGTTTCGTTTTGGCTCTTGTGAGTTTTTTATTATTTCTGATCTCTACGTAGTTTGAAATATTATTTGTTTAGTTTATTTTTGGCTTGTAGCTCGATTATATTTTCAATCATTTTACCATTTTATAAATATTTCTGGCCATTTTGGTTTGATATTGGAATCTGGAGTTCGGCAGTGACTTTTTTGTGTCACGAAGTTGGCTGTCTTTTTGGGCGCTAAAAGCTCCATATTTCGATATGTGCGCACTCTTGCTATAATTCGTCCCATTTTAGATAAGGTTGCGTCAATATTTATTTTCCACACCAAAGTTTGGCAATAATGGTTCCCCGCGAGTGAGCGTTGAGCACTTGAACGGCTTCCGTCTCAAAGGAGCCTTTGAACGCCCGTGATTTTTGTACATAAACATTTTGATTTTTTTCAAGACTTTGCAGAAAATCCTCGTCTCCGTGCAGTGCGCGTCCTTTTTCTGCTCGCCCAAACTTCTTGCTGACTAATATTATTCCTCGCTTCTCCCCTCCCGCCCACCCCCGACCCTCCATCTTGCTTCTCGCCCGTGTTTCATTTTGATTCGCCTCTCTTTGAACTTTCGTGTAAGCAGCAAGCGTAAACGCCTCCTCATTTTATCTGTGTCGCGGGAATTCTTCCCTTTTTTCCGCGCACATTTTCGTCTTAGCAGCCATGATTCACGACGTTTTTCTCCACGTGTCTTGGATAGATAGACGTACTCGGTTGAAACGAAAATCTTTTGCTGTGCCGCAGAATGTGCCTCTGTTTATGCAAACTCCGTATTCTTCATCACTGCTCCAGAGCCGATTATCATGATTTTTCCAACTACTTTTGATGCCTTTGGTGAAAAAAAAACCTTTTTATGTTTATTGAGGGCTGATTCATTTTCAACTATTTTTACAAAATTTCAACTTGCCTCCAATTTTCTTCAAAGCGACATCGTTAGGAAATTAGTATTTGTTCGTCAAAATAGCGTTCATGCCTTGTGTTCGCTTTTTTTGCAAATTGTATCACAGATTACATACCTTTTGTGTAAACCCTTGACAAAACACTACCAGCCATCGTTGACTCTCAACCGGCTGTAAAGGCATCATTACTAAGCTTTCTGAACTCCTAAATTTTTAGTTTCGTCACGGTTCGTTCTACGATTGTACTGGGCCAATTTTCGTGTTTTTCCATGCAGAACTTTTTTATCATGGTGCAGTCGATGCAATCAGTTGATTTTGTAGACTTACGCAATGTTACCATAAACTGATTCAATTCAAAAAGCTAGCGTTGGATTACTGCGACGCGCAGTTGTTTTCATCGGTCAGTGGGATAGGCTATGACAGCTTGTTCGCCTTCAAACTCCTGGGTATGCAATGTAGACATCCATCGAGTACGAATAGTTGCATCCTCACGTAGTGTCTCGCTCAAGTTGCGTCTGCGTTCCTGGGTCGTGCCACGTCGATCGGCTGATGCACCGTGACCCGGACGCTTCATCGGTCTTTTTATTCTACCTTGCAAAAACAAATCCCTCCTCTTTTAATGAGTACAGTATTCCTCTAATTATAACGACAAAACCTATTTTTAAAGATAGAAAGAAATTAAAAATTCGACAAACGAATTTCGGGAAAATGGTGAACATTATGAACATATGAAAAAATGTGAACATTATTTGAGGGGCTAGAGAGCTTACGTGAATACTTTTTTTGTGCAATTTTTGGGGGAATATCCCTTGAAATACCGTGTACATAATAGAAAAAACGTTCTTCCTAACTACCGCTTTGCCCAATATGATTCTCACGAAAGGCGCAATTAAGCATTCGCTTATGCATGTGTGTCCTAATTATTCCCCGGAATGGCCACCCTGCGTCATTGCAGTTATCAGTAATGTTTCAAATGACGAAGGACGATGCCTAAGGGTTATAAGTTTACTATCAAGTATACAGACGGACCATTCAGTTTCCTCTGTTCTTTGAAGAATCTATTCTTTTTCTTCTTACCCTTGTTTGGTTTTTTCCTCATGTTTTTCTGGTCCTTTTATTCTGTTGGCGAAAGCCAGAGGCACTCAAAATCATGTTTGCTTATTTTGTTCATGTCGTAGCTCAACAACTTCATTGTTGCCATTAGACCGATGGAATATTTACTTTCTCCTTCGCTGAAATTACGTATTTTTACATCATTTGGCAACAACTCCACGCCCTGGCGTATACCTGTTCGACCTATTTCCCATCATTTGTTCGAATCATGGTTTCATTCATTATTTTTTATTTTATTCTGACCCGATCTGCGTGGAGGTTCTTTCTGAGCGGCGGGATTTTTCTTTTTCTCTCTTCCCTCTCTCCTTTTACATTACCCCCGCTTCTCATTCTGCAATTCGGCAAACGGTCTGAATGAGCGATTCTAAGTTTACTTATTTAAAAATAACATTATCAGCTCATTCATTCCCAGGCATGTATGGTTATCTTACCCCTGGATGAGTTTGTTATTATGTGAGACTCCCTCAAATACAGGAGGACCTTTGCTCTTGACTCGTTTTGTCATCCTTGCAAAAAGAAACACCGCACCGTCTCAGGCTTAGTGCTCGAGTCATATGCAATGTTTTGTCATTGATGACTCGAGATAGTGTTTGCAAGGGTAATGAAGTTATTTTTTTTTATATCTTGAGCCTCATGATAGTATGGAACTTCAGATCTACTTTGCTCAGTTGCAAGCTGAAGCCTCTGATTTCGAAATATCGTCAATTATTACTGACACAATTCTATCTTTTAAAATCTAGATGTGGTCTATCAAAGCTTAATGAATTGAAGATGTGATTAATAGATCAAGGTTTTATAACATAATTTTCTTTTCTGCGATGATGCTTCAAGGAGCGCTTTTAACCGAAACGAAAACTTTTCAGTTTATTGTATTTAAAGACTGAACGATACTGCAGTTAGGGAGATGGAAACGGAGGGGTACAAATAAATCTAACAATAAGTCTAAATGAAGGAAAAGAGCTTCCATTTTCACTGCACCAGGCACCTACCTAGAATATTCAACCGAGGAGTGAACTCAAATCCCCGGCGATGATGAAGGGAAGAGATAATATTTATGAAAAATAACAAATGAAAATGGAAGGTACCTTTTTAGCTTTCATGATATTTCTCGAGAGCGCTGTTTTTATATCAATAAAAAACTTGAAACGCTTCAAAAGCTATCAGCGCTGAAAACCCAACAAAAACATCAAGTTTATCTCAACTTTTCCTGTGTACATTTCAATACTCTAACTAATTATTTCAATCTTTGTCTTCTTTTATTCATCGTTCTCAACGATTTCAAATGCGGATCGAAATATTTTCTACTCCAAAAGCCCAAGAAAGAATGATTTTTCATCTCCTTAGAATTTATTATACTCTACTTTGCTGCCTGTTAATTCAACTTCTCTTTAGAAACAGGGCCGGATTAAGGGAGTGGCCACATGCGATGCGGCCCATGGCGGCAAATCTAAGGGGCGGCAAAAGTTTGCAATTTTTTAAAGTGTAGGAATAAAAAAAATCGAATTTATAAAAACAAAATTACAAACGAGAAAAGGCGACAAAATCTCTCATTTCCTGAGAGAATAGTAATTTCTCATTTTGTTGTCTCTTAGTGATATAAGAGACAGCACCTTCAATAAGTCGAGTTAAGAGAGTGACCAACCAAGCAATTTGGCCTGGAACAGCGCGACTTAGAGAGAAATGATAACGAGGACTTGCGATGAAAAGAAAAAACCCTCGGCGCGGCGATCGGCATGTAACACATATTAGCGCCTACATGCAAGACTGTACGAATACTTCACGCATTGCAACAAACACAATACGGTCATTGCGGTCAGCGTGAAACGAATAGCGCCTACAAGAATGCATGAATACTTCACGCATTGCGCCAAACACAGTGAGGTCAGCGTGAAACACAAGGCGCCTACAAGACTGTCGAAATACTTCACGCATTGCGCCAAACACGGTGCGGTCTGCGCGGCGCAGCGGCGCGGCGGAAGTTAAAATCATTGATCCACATTTATGTTTGTTCTTTTATAATTTTTTCGTTCATTTCTTATGAAATGAGGGCCTTGTCCACACAGAGATAGGTTTACGAAACTTAACTTTCGCGCAAAGTTCCGTGAACTTTTGCTAGTAGTGTTGACAGGGCTTTCACAAAAAATGTGTTCAACAGAGTAAATGCGTTTTATGCACCCCTCCCCTGCTGACACGTTCATTTGATGGTTTTTATGGAGTTTCAAAACGAATGAGAAGGGGGCGGCAAAAGACAGGCGGCCCATGGGCGGCAAGTAGGTGAATCCGGCCGTGTTTAGAAACAGTAAAAATACAAAAGTTCATCCTAATCATTCATCATCTCATAGTCCATTTTGCCCATTGTCAGTTTAATTTAAGTCAGGTAATATTTCTCTATGCACAGCGATAGTAAAAATACATTATAGTTTTTCCTGACAATATTTCTCATTAACTGTTCGCCCCATTGTTTTAAACTGAACCACGCATTTTCCTGTCTGTCAATCTTCATTCCCGTTTTTCGAGTAAGGTTGGGGGGGGGGGGCTTAAAAGGCACACACTTTGATACTTTAAACACATTTATTACATCCTCAATATATTTGTTTCACGTAAGGAGGAACATTTATCCATAAGGAAAAAGAGTACCAACATCTTGAGAAACTCTCCTCGATATCAGGAAAATGTTTTCTGATTAAATAAGATCTCATTGTATCGAATTTAAGAGACTCGGATCTCATTTCGAGAGCCTATATCTCCACGTAAAGACGATATAACCAGAGATCCAAAATGAAATGAAGAAAACTGGCCGTCGGATTGTTATGATCAAAACTCAGCAGGGAGCAAAACCAATTGAATAGAACTAAAATTCAAGGAAAAGCTTGAATCTATCTCGACGCTTGCAAAAAATTTGCTAACTCAAATTAAGAACACAGTGTTCAATTGATATAATCGAAAAACCTCAGTAGGCACTAAAACTTCCCGAGTAGATACAGAGCAGTGACATGGCGTGTTTTGCGATTCATCGATTGATCTGTCATTTTAACCTGGAGAAAGTATCGATGTACAGGGTGTTCACAACGAACATCTTAAAAATCGATTCTTTACCATAGCTTCAAATTGGGGAACATCGGTTTTCGATCATTCACGCCTCGCCTCTGACACAGAAGGAGAGAAGAGAAATGGCTGGAAGAAGGAGAGGAAGAATTAGTTGAAACGAGGACTTTCATCGAGCACAGAGATGAAACCCATAGAAGGAGTTTCTAAAACAGGGGTCAGAAAGAAAATGGGGTGGGGGGCGAAAATAAATGGAAATAAAGAACCTCAGTTCATGGCCGGCAAATGTATTCGGCCGCGAGGGGAGCGGAGAAAAAGCGATAAATGTAAGTCTATCCCCAGTGATAAATTGTGGATTGGAGTAATGAAAACTTGTTTGGTCGGGGAGGACGAAGGGGACAAAAAGGGGGACGCCGAGTGGGGGAGGGGGAGGGGTTGATCAATCGAGGGCGACTCGGTGAAAAGCGAGA
Organism: Bemisia tabaci; assembly: GCF_001854935.1. Classification (NCBI taxonomy): domain Eukaryota; kingdom Metazoa; phylum Arthropoda; class Insecta; order Hemiptera; family Aleyrodidae; genus Bemisia; species Bemisia tabaci. The sequence goes on along the minus strand of NW_017564582.1, from coordinate 2,682,344 downwards.
AAACTGTTTTATTCTTACTGCAAATTGTTTTCGGTTGGATCTAACATTGTCCACGTTCGGGGAAAGTGTGTTCCGGGCAGCGTTTCCGAATTTGAGGGAAATTCGCCTATTTTTTCTGCAAGCTTGCCGTGCTGAGGAAGAACGCCGTATGAGCCTTCAGACGTTGCCATATCTCCTTCAATAAATAAAGAATTTACCGGGAAAATTGTTTACATTCTTCCTTCAATCTTTCAGACAATTTTGCCAGCAATTTAATCTAAAATACCTGAAAATTTCGAGGAAAAATAAGCATAATATTCCTAAAAATTCATGTTTCATCCGGAGAAATTTGGCAACTCTCGAATGTTCATACGGCGTTCTTCCTTAGCACGGCAGATGAGAAGGAAGTTTCTCGCGGGAGCTGGCAATGGCGGATGAACGAAGTTGTGCCCTAGCCGTTAGCGCCCAGTCGAGAAGTACAATAAATTATCCTTCCAGTCCGCGCTCCTTTTTTCTGCGCTGCGAGAAAATTGTTTTTGCTTCCGAGCTGGATGCTTTTTCCTTGCCCACCATTGCTTTTCTTCTCCGCGGAGTCGCGGGAAAAAAAGTTGGTACTCCCATATCCAGGAAAAGTGTTACGTGGAATTTTCCTCGCCCCTTTTCAAACTCAGTCCGTCGAAAACTGATGGTGGTCCCGAATCGCCAGCACACCAACCATTGCATGTCGGGGGCTGGCGAACAATACTGCCATGCAACGCAAAAACGCCGTAAACGCCATTTTACATTTTTTGGAAACGATGTATCATAGCAGAAAAACTTGTGTACCTTGGAACCATGTTTTCACAGAATTTTTTCGCAAATACTATCAAGAACATAACCTGAAAATTTGAGATACACGGATGAACAGTTTTTGTCTTATAAAGTGTTAAGTTCCAAAAACCGAGGGAAAATCTTGACGGATTTTCGGCGTTCTTGCTTAGCACGGCAGAATACCATCTAACTGACAATTTTGGCATAAATGAGTCATTGACTTTGCTGCATTCTAAATTATAATACATATTATACGCGATCTCATGATTTTAGTTTTTCTCCAGTTCTGTAAGGGAGCGCCACGATGATGCTGTAATGCATGAAAAAATTGCAAATTTAACATTAAAATTAAAAAAAATGGCGAAGTTTTCTCTTCGCTCTGCAAAATTGTAGATTTACAGGTAGGCGGTATCTTTGGTTAACCTTCGATGTGCATCATATGCACACTCTTATTGTTAAAAGTCTCGGAGTGAAATTCGCTAAAACTAGAATAAATTCATTCATTCGTTCAATCAATCATTCAATCATTCATTCATTCATTCAATCATTCACTCATTCATATATTCAGTCTGGCTGGACTCGAGGTATCAATTTAGACAATATCCCTCTAAAATTCGGCAAAATACAAGCTGTCAAAATTTCCAATGATCATTGTTTAGTTTTCAGTAATAGGATGCTGGTTTCGAGAAGAGTGCTGGATCCACTCCATTCTGCGGAGAAATCAAGAAGAAACGGTCCAAAAATTTCACAGATTAAAACATTTGCGCTGTATTGATTACCAGTGCAAAATTGCACTTAGTTGATTTCAGATTGAGGACGGCTATTCGCTCTCTTTACAATGAAGTGTACAAAAATGGGTTCACGAAAGTCATGAACGCATTCGCTCTCCGTCCTAAAAATATATTCACATTTATATATCAGCACAAAGTTGTTTTTTTTTTTTTTTTTTTTTTTTTTTTTTTTTTTTTTTTTTTTTTATTATTCTGCGCATTTGAGAGGAAGAGCCCACTGGAAAAAAACACACATTGGATCTAGAGTCCAGACTCTTGAAAACATTGACAAGAAAAAATACTCTTGATTCAATCGGATTTTAGCATAAATCAAGAACCAAGCCTCTTAATTTGAGCGGATTTCCTTTTGATTTAAGTAAAAATCTGATTAAATCAAGAGTATTTTTTCTTGTCAATGTTTTCAAGAGTCTAGACTCTCTAGATCCAATGTGTTTTTTTTCCACTGCCCAAAGTCACTTTAAGGCAGACCATCATTTTTTAAATGTTTTTAAAGACTTTAATCAGATTGCCGAATCGATTCAGCTTGTATTTCAAAGTGAGAAAGTAAGAGCAAACTCCAATTTCATTTTTTCCCTTTAATTTTGTGATCCTCCTCAAAGGGATGTATTTATTCTTTAATCAAGCTGTTAATTTTGCTGATGCCGTTCGATTAATTCTTTATTATGGCTGCGCGCCACTCAATAATCGCCGCTGAAAACGGTGGTGATCGTTGTCATCGCGTCTCCGGGTTGGAAATTATCGCCGTGAGGAGAAAAAGCCTCTAATAGTTCAAATAAGTTTTTAAGCCGTTTAGATTTTGTCACGGGAGATTATGATAAAAGCGTTTTGTATCTCTTCGATCCGTCTTTTAATATAATGAAAAGTTATAATCAAGGGATGAAAAAGTTTGTGCTTGAAGTTGTCGAGTCCCGCGGAAAAACAGCCCGCAGCGTTCACAGCCCCGTCCTCTTCTAAGCGGTTTACGTAATTGGTCTTAAGTGTTTTAACCATGCTGTCTGCTTATTATGATTCAGTCATTTTTGTCAAAGTAATTTGCCCGCAAACTTCACCCTACGCTTAGCGAAAATTAGCGGACAGGGGATTGGAAAAACTCGTCTGGCGTTTGGAATTTCCTCGTTTTACTTCATCAGCATTTCAAATCACGCCCTCGACGTTTCAACATTCACGGAACTGCCAGTCATGGAAGTTTAGTGCCCTCGCTTTTTTTTCGCTGAAAATGTTCACGCCGAATTTCGGATGTAGTTAAACAGAATTGAATGTAGTCGCACCACGCAAAAAATTGAGTCATATGTAACTATGATATTGACTATCTCTCTCGCTTTCGCCAAAACATTGAATGCAGAATTTTTAAGAGACCATATCTTCGATACCTTAAACCGGGACTTGAAGTCCATTTCCTCATTGATTCTTGTGGAAGAAAACTTCCTATAAGCATCTTTTTCTCTTTTTTAACTTGAAGCAACCTCGTTCCTCTATGCTTTAAACTCATATTCCACCTGATACATCGATAGCCAAAGTGCGAAACCACTGCTGTGTTTCAAAATTTCCGATCCCATTTCATTTTTTCGGAGAGAAACAAGCCAAATATATGGCTTGGTTACTACACAGAATATTCTGCCTATCAAGAAAACTATTCAAGGAGGTTTAGGGGGAAGGATCCAGATGCACCCGTCTTATATACCTACATTAAAAAATGAAGGCGAACAATGTCGATGACAAAGACGGACGAGGAAATAATTTTAATAGGTCCTATTGAATGTGCACGTAACTTACCTTTCTAGAAAAAGTGATTTGATGGCGTTTTTGAAATATCCAATGATGATGTCAAGTCTTGACATCATCATTGGATATTTTAAGTGTGTAAAAAATGTAATGGCCCTACCAGACATACCGGTAATGAGGCAAGTCGTTCCAGTAATAGCGACTTACGTTGAAACCAATGAGGCTGACGCCAGTTATTCTTCTGACAACTTGAAATGACAGATATGAAATTTGATACACTTTCCTTATTGTACCAGAGAATTTTTATTCGCCCTCGGATAAAAAAGGAATCGATTTGCTTTTTTCGAGAAGCGTCCAATGTTTAAAAAAAAAATATTCTATAGAGAGGAATAATCTGAGTTCAGCCGATTTTTTTCGGTGAGCGGAAAATGTTTCAAGTGCATGTTAGCCAGAAGCCGTGTAGCCAAAAATATGATTCTTTCGATTGGAATTTGTGCGGTATGAACGTTTCTGAACCTTGCACGTGCTCTTTTCGAAACGAGCAAAATTTGTGCCTATATATTCAATGTAAGCTGAAAAGAAAAACAAGAACAAATAAGAAAAGAAGTAAATTAGAATGAAAGGTGCCTATGGTCCGAAAAAACACTTTTCGGTCATAACCTTCCACTTTCTTTTTTTTCCGAGTTCGGTAATTTTCAAAGCAAAATACTCACCTAGTATGCCAACACGAAAGATGAGAGGACACAAGTTCCTTACGCCAAGGCCGGAAGCGCTCAAGTGCCTGGGAAGCTGGCAGGCATACAAGGGGCCCGCACACTTTCGGGTCGCATACTCTCTGAATTGAAGGCGGTTCACGTTTGTCAAAAACCCAAGGGTTCATTTACGGCTATAACCTCCCCTTCGTCCCAGCCCCCCCTGCCTTCCTGCCGTTATTCTAGTCAAAGGCAGAAAACATATTTAAATAACACTCGAATACCGATTTCAGAGGTTACACTTAATGTATCATGGAATAACATGGAGATTAACTACATAATATATAAAGAAGCAGGAATCTCTTGAATTCTTACGAAGAAGCAGCAACCCAATCGATGATTTTTTTCCACGACGGGTGGGCAGTTCTTTCGAATGACAGAAGAAGTAGGAATTCAAGAGGGTCTCTTAACATGAACTCACTAAATCGATTTTTAATTATCAGTCGACGAATCAGTTGATTTCCTGGTCTCCGGGTCAATCGGAAGAATCCATCGAAATCGGCTCACGTGCATCGAGCCCGCGAAACGCTGATTTCATGAATTCATTGCAATTTTAGTAACAGGTTCTCAGGTCCGCAGGTCCTCAACGGTCATTAAGAGCCCCAAATTCTTAAATTTTAGGACCCCATGACACCCGAAATTTCAGTCTTGGGATCCCTCTAAATCTGTCTTTTGGACTGCAAGGGTGCTACGGGATCTAGTCGGATTTTTCGCTAAAATAAATAAATCAACATAAAACAAATTGCCTAGAGGGGCCCGGTAACCTGGTCTTGTTTGTGCATTACTTACGAATATAAACGCTCGGTTCGACAATGATGATCAAAAAAAAAAAAAAAAAAGAAAAAGGAACACAGAAAAATTTTGGGTGTTTTTTTCCTATGAAAGCATCGTGATCAGTCAATAATGTGATCAATGTCTATAATGGTTGATGATATGCATGTGATCAATGTCTCCCGGCTGTTCCGGTCCATATTGACGGGATTACGTGACAGTGACTTATTGTTGCCCATCATGTCTGAAACAGAAAACATTTTCCTCCTTCACTCGTGAACACTTAATCACTGTTTTCATCTGCATTTTTTTACAATAATAAAAAAAGATTTTCTTTAGTTTCCGCATTCACATTTATTTCATGGCCCCGAAAGAGGCACAAATATTTTGCGGACTTGTTTTCCTCGGCATCATCAAAAAAGATGAGAAGGAACACGCAAATTTTAAGGCCTTGTAAAAGGCTCATTTGACAATAGCGCTCTTTTATATCGCGCAGGCGTGCACAACGCAAAAATGCTTATGAATGAAGGAAGGATAAAGGGGCAACAAAGGATATACAAACAGCGAGACTGCGCGATCTTGGATCTTGGGGATCAAGAGTTAAGGTTCGAAGTGGCAAAATAAACGGTGAGGTTATCCGGCGCACATCCTGCGCGGTGGAGGCCTCGATTAATTTGCCTTCTACCTTGCCGTCGCTCAGTAGGCGCTTACTTTCCAAATTAGACTAATTTTTAGCTCAAACTTAAAAACTGGGGGCAAATGAACATTTGGGACGAATTAAGAACAATAATAAAGGACTGAAAATCTAAAGCGTGGACTTTTTTTCGAATGTTACAACTTCAAGCCATTTCTCGGAATTAAATGCCTTTTATTGTCTCATAAAACAAAAATTAATGACAGAAATACAAACCAAGAAAATGTGATGCAGCCTGTATCTTTATCTCACGATTAATTTTTTACTGCCATTCTTTTAAAATCTCATTGTAATTCGACCTTAACCATGTTCATTACCTAATTTTGTTACCGTTTCTGTCCAGCATACTCGTGCTCTTTTTTCAGCAATTCAATGCATATACTTTCGAAACGCTCTCCAGATGTTGGCCTTAATGTTTATTTAAAGCGAGTGGCCATATTTGATTCATGATTATTTAATTGTTTTTATGTCGGCTTTACTTTCAGAAAAAAACATAGTTAAAATGACCAAATCAGAGGTGTTTCATATGAGCTCCTAGTAGCCACAACCAATAGTAGTGCTAGGTTTTACCATTTAGTGGTAGTTTTACCAAAATAGTAATAAAATCACCAACATAGTAATGCAATTATCAGTAGATATTAATAATATAACTTATCGACTATCAATACCAGTCTAATCATAGGTTCACATGAAACACAACTACCATGGTAATATTAATTACAGTTTTTCCTCAGTATGAAGTGTTTTTTCTTGTGGTCAAAGATTAAAATCCCACTTGCTGCTTTTCTTCTTCATGTTTTTTTGAAGCAACCTGGCTTTTGAAGTATGCGTCCAACTCGCTTTTAATTTTTTTTTTAACAATATCCAGGAAACCGAAGACACGAACCCACCGTGCAGTGGCTAAGCTCACCCCGTTACTCGGACACCCATACCCCATAATGATAACAGGTGTGTGCCGGCACTCAAAGAGGCCCGACGGCTCGTCCCGGGTGGGTATCTGGATCAGAGTGGTAACGATCCTGGCGGCAAAGGGTTACAAAGAGGCCTGGGTGAAGGGGCGCGGCCGGCGGGTGGTTTTCCATCCCTCCGACTCATTCATGCTCTCGTTACGACCGAACCCGTTCGAACGGATTCGATTTTGACCGCTGCACTGTGCCGTCCATTCAGTTTCCTCATGTTTGCATTCACCTAATTCCCTTAAATCACTAGGGGTACGCCCCCCTTCTGGCTGCTATGCAGCCCAACCCCTCCCCTCTAGGGCACTTCGTGCCCTCTAAGGTCTGCTTCGCGGATCCCTCTGGGTTAATCTATACAATTACATGCAATTAGACAAAGCTCTAGATTGAAAATTTCGATCGGCGACCATATTCATGATAGTAAGGCAAAGCGTTTCATTCATTTTCAGTAGTTCCTAATACTAGAGATGAATTATGAAACAATTCATAATGTATGCTTAGAATTATCGATGAATTCAACAAGAATGATACTGTTGAAAAAGAAAACACTTTTATTTTTTCTGATTCGATTTTTTCAAGAAGATTTTCTCTTGAATCTCGAAGAAAAAAGCGAATATTGCCAAGAAAATATGATATGTCAAGAAGGAAGTAGCTTGTATCAAGTAGAAACCAGCTTGATTCAAGCGCTATTAAAATTTTGACCAGCTAATTTTTCTAAAACACAGGGGCCGAATTTTTGTCGGCCGCACTTAAGTGTATTTAAGATATCGTCCTAAGTAAATTTAAGTACGGTTGAAGGACCGACAAAATTCGGCCTCTGTAGCTCAAGACCATCAAGATTTAGTCCAACTCTAAGTTTGTGAAGGTGAAAAAAAAAAAAAAAAATTAAAATCTGAAAATGGAAATCTACTCGTTTGACCCCAAATCGGTTTTTTCCATTGTGCGGAACAATTTAAATTTCTGTTCCTTTCAGAACGGAAAAAATTGTTGTTGTTGTGTTTTAATTGTTTAATTGTAACGGACTTTCATCCGTTTTGTCCGACGTCATCACATTATAGGCTCGTCAGAGATGCATGCAAGAACAAATTCAAATCCCAAGGAGCATAATTCCTCGTAAGTTTCTCCCTAATTAGACACCCGGTAAAAAAAAACTCGGGCAGGAAACGGAGGAAGTTTTAATGTGAAACACAAACACACTTTTTCGTGCGGGGGTAAATTAGTAACGTGTGAATCTCGGAACTTGGTCGGGTCGGGGACACCTTGTCCCTTTTTCGGCATGAGCATCCTCTGAGTATGAGGGGGGGGGGGTGTTCGGCGGCGTTGATCGGCAGTCAGAAGCGTCAAGCAGTCTAGCGTAGAAGGCAGCCTCGCCCCCGCCCCAACCCGCCAGGGCCGAATAGTCCCGTGTTGGCGGGCATATGGGCAAAAATAACATTCGCCCCAAACCGATCCAGGACATATTCCTCATTCCTTCTCGCTTATTAGTCATTAAGAGCAGTTCACGCCTCGGCTCATCTCCTTCGTCTCACGCGGCAGTCCCCATCGTTGCCGATTTTAGAGATAATTATATCCTCTCTACTCTAATAAAATAATTTTGAAGATGCTCGATGGATGGGGTGAGGAAGGGGAGTAAGACGGGAAAATTCGTATAAAATCATTTTTAAGACGGTCGATGGACAAGGCGAGGAAGGGGAGTAAGGAGAGAAAGAAGCAGCATTATATGGGGCGCGCAGGGTTGGACTGCGTAGCGGCCAGGGGGCGGAGCTCCTAGTATGTATGTATGAGCCGCTTTTACGGCGCGCTAGGGCGCTCTGCGACGCCTATTCTCCACAGGAATCTGTCATGGTAGAGATCCTCCGGAAGCTGGCATCTCTCCATCTCTTCACGGATGCCCTCTACCCACCGTTTGGCTGGACGCCCTCTCCGTCGCCTACCTGGGGGGACCCACTCCAACACCTTCTTCGGCAACCTGGTATCAGCCATGATATTAAAAAATGAGTAAATAATAAAATGATAAAATGAGTTCAAATTTTTGAATTATTGACGTAGAAATCTTGTTTGTAGTCGGCATGAATTTCTAGATGAGGAGGGGTCCGTAATGACAGGGTGCGTCAGATCATGGAACTCAAAAAAGACATATTATTTGACGTTATGACTAAATATCTAGTCTGGTATGGTCATATTAAGGGGATAACGGAAGAAATTCTGCCAAAAAAGATACTTGATTGGGTTCCGCGGAGGGGGAGACGAAGAAGACGCCAAATGAAAAGACGGCGCGGCGAAAAGGGGTTTTAAATGAAATTAAGGAGTGCCAACTCTCTGGCCTGGAGGGCTGTGGGGCAACAGGGTACGTACTGTGGCAGTTAAGTGTCGTAGAGTGCCCAAGAGCGCTGTAAATGCGGTTCTTTTGTGTGAATGGACGTTATATGCAGATGGAGGTCTCAATGAATCAACAAGCGACCTAGTTCTAACTTTGAAAAAAAAAATTTAAGTAAATAAGAATACAATCAAACTCGTACTAAAGGTAAATTTTTTCGATTGAATATGATGCGATGTTTGAATTGGTAAATGGTCAGTGATGCTGATGCCCAATGAATATTTCTACCAATCATAGTCGTGAATCGACGAAATTTGTGAGAAAATAAAAATGAAGGGGATTATTTGATTAGCAAAGAATAGGCGGGGAAGAAAATGACTTTCATCCCACCTGGAACTATAGAGTTTTTCCGAATATGGACCGATTTGGTCCATATTCATTGAGAAGTGCACCATACATACCTTGAAAACATGATTCGAGAGGTTTTTTTACTACTAATGAATAAAGACGGGATTTTTCGAGGCACGCCCACAATGCCTCAACGTTCGAATTTTTCTCAATTATTTTTAATGACATTCTATAAACCAATTAAAGGGAATCTGTTCAACTTTTGAAGAGAGAATAAAAAACTTCAAGTTTAAAAAAATTCCTGCAGCAAGTATTTATGCAGTAAAAATTCACGTTATCGATGGTTGAACAAGTAAAATGACCTCTTCAATTTTCGCCTTTCCAAAAATAATCTTCAATATTTCATCCTTATTAAAGGCACCTTCAGTCAAAATCATAGGATACTATGATCGATGAAAATTAGATTAATTCGAGGAAGCGGAAAATATATTTCAGCAAAGACTGAAGAAACAGATCCCAATCAGACATACACCAACACCACGCATTCACATGCATGACCACGGTCACTGTGAGCAAGCTAGCCGTGCACCCGTAAACTGTCGGGTAGATAACTTATCGAGCTCGCTGGTCGCTTTTTTGCCTATCTTCTGAAATGAAGGCGAAATGCAAGGAACCGGTTGTATCGACAACTCCGCGATTCTGCCTTTATATAAGTAGTTCAAACTGCTCTCCTTTGCCCGGAATAACATAGTTACGCATTTTCGTGAACAATGACGACATAGCCCTGATGAATCGCGGTTCCTAGAGGGTTATTACCCTTGCACGTGCATTCATACGTGCTGTTTTTGGAATGATTTGGTGGGAAGAGCCTTTTTAAACAGAAGTTAGCGACAGAGGAGTAAAAATCCTTTCCGAGAATTAGCGCGGAAAACTCGATGAAAACTACAATAAAGGAAGCACGGATTTATTGAAACCGTTCTACCGCATTCAAGTTCGTACGTACGTTTTCATTTCTTGAAAATAAAATAATCCACACGCTTCGGTAAAAAAAAATAAAAATTCGTTCAGTCTATTATTCTTAGAATGTATATCAATTTTCGGATCATAGCGTTGAAAAAATGTATTTCCGCGGAGTGTATAGCAGGATTGGAGGATAAACAGCATTTAAAGCCTTATATTTCCCTTCCCCCTACCAAAAAAAAAAAAAAAAACTAATTTTCTCAAAATTTTTCACGTTCTAAATTGAGCGGAACGGGAAAAAGTAGTAAAAGTGTGTACTTACATCAAAAAGAACGTAGCTCTGCTCGCGTAACCCCCTCCCCCCTTACCCCATCGTTCCCGGAAATCATTCCTATTTTCAGGCCAAAATTTTGCCCGGAATCTCGTCTCATTGTATGCTTTCATTTGGGCCACATTTCATGCAAATCCACTTGTGATCAACAATCAGTAGTCGCCGCCTTTTTCTAATAAAACGCTTTATGATTTCAAGACGGTTCAATCAAAGCAAATTGATGATTTACAAAATATCGTCAAATGCATCAAATTTGTCTGTGCCGTATACCAGTAGACTTTTTGACGCAGAGAGTGAGACATTTCGTCGTCCGACGTTGGTGTTGCGTGTATTGCACTGGTATTTTTAAATCAAGTAGTTTTTACAATGCATGTATCTCGCTGACAGCTAGTTTTTGTTAGGACTTAAACCATCTTTTATTTTTTAGTACTTCCCTTTCACCCGTCACTCTTTCGCCTATAATGAGCAGAACAGTTTGAAATGCAGCCTGAGGTACCGATATCTGATTCAGAGGCGTAATGGCGACAATATTGCAAAGTGCAGGCTGAAATGGCCATGCAACGCGTAAAACATAAAAAAGTGCGAAAGAAAACCTATGAATTTAGCATTGTACCACCAACTCTTACTTTAAAGCTTAATTTTGGTAGAAATTTTCGCAGGAAGATGTTTTTCTTCGCCCAACTAGCATGCATTTCATGAAATAAAGTCGCATATCTTGAATACTGCTCCACAAACCTCGAAGTGCTTATCCTATACGGCAGTCGTTGGTGCAGAGCTTGGTAACTATTCTGACCGTTTGTTTCTTGTCTACCAGATCCAACCTCCTGACCTCCCTCTTCCTCCTTACTGCTAACACCCCCCTCAGTTTTGACGTATACGTATTTTTTTCTAGCCAGAGTATTTTCGGATGTAACTGTTTCCCGTTTTAAACCGAAAAAAATGAAGGATGCGCTCCTTCGAAAATCGATCCCACGTAACTCCTCCTTACTAGGGGTCAGGCCCCCTGACCGCTAATCGGTCCGACCCCCCCCCCCCCCCCCNNNGGAGCGCTTTGTGCCCCAGGCTTAACGCATTACTCTTTATGATTTTATATTATCGAGTAAGTAAGTTACTCGTTTTTGGTCAGATTAACCAAAAGGATCCGGTTTTGATTGATGGCCAAATTTGATTGGCCAAATGTTCGGTTAAATTAACCGAAACCGCAGGTTACTCTGAGACATCTAAGTGTACCCTGCTGAAATAAGGTATTCTCTCTCGATAAGGTATACTAGTTTCCCTCGATGTCACCGGCTTTCGATTGACAGATTGGTTAGCCCATTAGACTGTCTCCAATTCGATCCTAATTCAATCCTCGTAAGGCACGCCAGATTGTCAACGAGGTTGCAAATTTTCAACACCAAGATTGGGTCAATGGGCCGTTCAAGTATACGTAACGCACTTAAAGGGGGGGAGGCAGTTTGAGCCAGCGTCATGGTGCGTTACGAGGGGGATGGGGGTGTCAAGCTTAACGTTACGTAACAAATCCGAGCGGGGGGAAAAGAAAAACTTTGAAAAAAAAACGTGCAAAAAATTGATTACCCTGCCCTTCCCGAATGAATATTTTCGGTTTATTTATACTTGAACGGCTTCCAATATAACCTAAAGAAAAACTAACCAAAAAATATTAACCACACGTTTGGGTAACTTTTTGTTCTACCTCCCACATTAGCGCAAAATGCGCCGGTTACTTTTTCTTACCGTGCGTGACCGTTACAAATTTTCTTTTCTACCATCATACCTCCAAAAATTCTGAAACAAGGACCCCGTTATGGATATCTGTATGGATACGTCATCCGTATCCTTTTCCTATGATGATGGGACAGTTTATGATTAGTAGGATTTTGTCCCTTCGATGTCGGCTCCCTTTGATGTCGAGCTGTGTATGCTTTAGCGCTCGCGCTCACGGTTTCCTGAAAGCTGAAAGGGTCCTCTTCTTCCGTCTAATAAATTCATCCCTCACCCATTAATTGCCAAATTTACGTACCCTAATGACGTGCAGCTCTCCGACCGAAGGTCACACCTCCTTCTTCCCTCTCCAGATACTTAGCGCGTTTGCGTCATTGCCGCGATGTGCTAAAAAACAGCATTACCTCCCATGACTGCCTAATCTGCGGTGTTAGTCGGTTGCGCGTGGCATAGATCGTCGTTCTTCTGACGTAAGGGCACATCTTCGAATCCACGTGAGCCCATGCCCCATGTAGCCCCATCCTTTCCGGGTTTCACGTGGAAACAGAGATACGTCCTTACGTCAGAGGAGCGAAGACAAACGCGAATCGTTATGGTCAAATGGACTGCATTTTGCAATTTGGAACTATAGATTCTGGCTCTTCTGGAAAAACACTTATGTGCATAGGTACATAATGGCACATACGTTGTTTTTAAACCGGGCTAGAATTTATAGTTCCAAATTTCAAAATCTAGTCCAAATGTAGTTCAGCGAAAAACAAGAAGATCAAAAGCCTCCGTGTTCGACGAGCAAAATACGACAGAATAAATGGACCACATTTTGCAATTAAGGAACCGCTATTTCTGGCCCATATTAGAAACAACATACATGCTTTTGGTTTCCCTATGCAGATTTGCGCTTTCATGAGAGAGCCAGAGATATTGGTCCCTTATTGCAAAGTGTAATCCAAATGTTCCTTCCGGTTCTTGAACATTTTTCTCTCTTTTTTACTTATGATTTTCCAATTCAGAGGAAATTACATGACAGAGGCTTATCGCAGTTCACAAGCTCCGTTTTAAAATATCATTTAAAACCACCATTAACAAAATGAATTTATGTAATACTTATCGCGCGTAACAATCCAGGTTACACGGAACTACGTGGAAATAAATTGGAAGGGAGGATAAATCACGCGAATTCCAGTTTGTTTGTACATCGATCAACTTCATTTGATCAATTTGCGCATAGTCGAGCATAAATACGCCCAATGGGCTTCTAAACAAGGTTTGAATAAGAACACTGTGTAGCATATTTTTTCGTCAAAATTGTCCGAGAAAAGCGAATTACACAATGAGTCATCTGGAAATCAACGTCTAAACAAAATAAGAGTTTTTAAATTTAACATTAACTAAATGTTTTACTACAAATGACGTCATTTGTATGATTTAACTCTGTTTAATCTACATTAAAGGTACTCGTTGATGCCCCGTATAGGAGTTGATTCCCGAATTTCCTGTTTGTGAATCTTTTTCTACTCAAGATTTTGAAGAGAAGATATTAAATGTTTTTTCTCCTAGTTCAGACCTTGTCTAGCGGCCCATGAACTGACCACGATCCAGATGCACTGAAAAAAAAATCTCGGTGTATTTACTAAGAAAAGGGTAAAATTACCAAGAATTCAGGGTTCCATTTGATCCCTGTTTTTTCTTGGTAAAATTAACATTTATGGAATTGGTAATTTTACCGAGAAATCTCGGTAAAATCATTGAACTCTCTCGGTAATTTTACTGGACGTTGGTAAAAATGCCAATATTTTTTATCGACTGTGGTAGAATTACCGAGATAAAATGGCAAAGTTACCGGGAATTGATTACCAATAAAATTAGTATTCTTACCTTAAAAAAACAGTAAAAATACCGGTTTTTAGGTAAGCTTACCAGTCTTTCTCGGTAAAATTACCAATAATTGGTAAAAAAAAAGAGAGTTGGTAAAGGTACCAACGGACCGTGGTAAAGACGCCGAGAATTTTTTTTCAGTGTGATTCCTGTGTCCTATAAACTGACAATTCCAGAAATTCGATAATTAATGAAAGGATCTTGCAACTCATCCGTTTCTCTCTCGTTACTGCTTAAAATTTTTTCCACGCAGGGGTTTCCGTTTTTTTCGAAATCAGGCATATAAATGCCCCATAAATTTCTCGGCTCAACAGTGTAAGTTTTATGCCTGCGCTTAGCCCTCTTAGCTTTTCGCGGGAACCCGGACCACCTTGCGAGCGCTATTTTGAAATTATGAATGGTGTCGATGGGTGTCATCCGTGCACCGTGTGACGTCACCCGTGACCCGCCTTCGCCCGACAAAGTCGCCGCCTCGCACACTATCGTCCGTTGACACTGTGTCGTTAGCTCCGCAACTCGTTTTTTCCCGTAATTGCGTCAATGTTTGTGCAATGTTCCATGTGCCACGGTAGCTTCATTGAAACGCCGATACCGACCCCGCCTATGCCAACTCTGACTTACGCAGGCAGAAGGACCTAAAAAACCCGGGGTTTTCCGCTACCGCTTGTTGTATAAGGACGTCGACCGCACTAAGGGATATTCTAAGAGATATTCCGAGTCACTAGACGCAGTAAAAACACCATCCTATATATATGCTTTTTTTAGAAAAGTGTGTAGACTTTTTTGTTTTTCCTCTGCTAAATTCCTTGCCAATTTTTAAACAAAATATAAGCCTTGGGTTCTCTCCTCTATGATTGAAAGACTGTGACTGTAGTTTCCAGGGGCGGATCCAGCAATTTGGCAACAACGGATTCCCTCCATTTAAACCTATGTTAAAGAATCGATTCTAGTCGGGGCACCTGGCCCCTCCAAAAATCGATACATTTCAATAGGTTTAATGGAGAAAAACAGTGTTGCCAATTTGC
This sequence comes from Bemisia tabaci, assembly GCF_001854935.1. Classification (NCBI taxonomy): domain Eukaryota; kingdom Metazoa; phylum Arthropoda; class Insecta; order Hemiptera; family Aleyrodidae; genus Bemisia; species Bemisia tabaci. Next base: position 2,667,288 of record NW_017564582.1, on the reverse strand, counting down.
TAGATCCGGCAATGGTAGTTTCAGCTTCTTTTAAAACTTCCTAGGGTTTAGGGGGGCTTTAGGGAGGGGGGCTTAACTTTTAAGGGTATTCTACACATTAACATAGTAGAGTAAATTTATACTTATTTTCGTGCATTTTTTAATTTTGATTGTAGTAAAAGGTGTTGTGTTTTAAACAAGTCGCGGATTTGCTAACAGCAGTGCGGAATTTTTTCTCGACTATCCTCCCAAAGTTCAAAAATATCAGAAAAACAGAGTTCACTGGTTTGCTCCTTTTTTCCTCTTTCCGTTTTATACCAACGTAATCTGGGGTATCAACATTTTTCATCATATCCGCTGGAATGCATTAAAAAATTAAACACTCAACAGGATCTCCGCGAGCAAATGGTCATCGGTCAGTTAAGTGGCGAGGCGTAAATGATCGATTATCGATAATTCCCCATTTGAAGCTATGGCAAAGAATCTAATAATATTGTGTTCGTCGCGAACACCCTGTTTATCGATCCTCTCTGTAGATTTAAATGACAGATCGATAGATATACCGCAAAGCATCGCCGCACGTCATTTCCATCGGAATGTTCTGTAGTAATTTTGCAATACAAGTTTCGACAATTTCAGCATCCACTCCGCGGCGACAATTTACGTTACCTCACGAACACAGAAAAACGCAACCACCAAAAATACCTAAAAAGTCCAGACCGAAAGAGTTGAACCAATGTACCGGTCCATCGCACCAACCGTCTCCATATTAATCATCAAACCATCTCTTAGTTTATTGTTCGGCTTTGCATCCTCATTTCGCTTTTATCACGTCGCTCTCGATTCGAGGGTTGTTTTGATAGCCGCATAAAGCGGAGCTGATCATTCAATCAGTCCGACAATGAGCGGCAGGGAACACCACCGGAGTCGCGGTCGGAGGGGGCGGAGAGGGAGGGAGGGGGCACAGGTGAGGAGGCAAGGAGGCACAAAATGGCGGCCTGCTCGGTGGACGATCTCAACTGGAAATGTCAAAACGAGGGAAAATATTTACGTATAACATGCTGGATAATTGTAAAGAGTTAATGTGCGAGTAAATAAATACAAAGGGCCGGGGCGAGGCGGAGGAGGCCGCTGGTCGGATATGATTTAGAGTGAAGTTTATGATTTCGTAGCGGGGCGGCGTCTCTCATGTGTTGGCTCCTTTGCGGGGGATGAGAGCGGCACGAAAGAGCGGCCGAATTTGTTAGGGGTGGGTGGGCCGGCCGGGCGCAACAGCTTGGACCAAGTGGTGTTGGTGGCGAATATACACCGAGGACTTCCGTGGCGGTGCGTCTTGGCGGTCCTTTGAGCGGCCCCGGCTGTCAAGGTCTCTTTGATCAGGACCTCTTTCGCTCGTTCAGCGACCCTGCTGCCGGATTTTCGGCAACAGGCCGTTGGGACATCAAGAAAAGAAACCGGTGGTCCAGGTCTAATATTTGGGGATGAGAAACATCCCCAATTAATTCTCACTAATCCATTCATTGGGATTCAGCCACAACGAATTGCGGTTCAGCCGCAACTTGAGTCGAAAGTTCAGACTCGATTAATCTGAAATTGCCATTTCATTCAATTTCATGGACCTAAAAATTAGGGTTCAGTCACAACTAGTTACACTCCTCAGCATAGACAATGTGCTGCAGCAGCCGACGCAATGTCTCTCGGGACAGATTCCGGCAGTAACCGTGCAGACAGACTAACGTGAGGATGTTATGTTTAGTCAGGTCGGCTCGATCCCGCCCCTTGCTCTTAATTTAAAATTCACCTTTCTTACTTGCTACCTGTTTCATTTAATGTTTCTAATAGACTTTTCTGTTCATCATGCACAAATGGTGGAACGTGCAATATTTTGCCAGTTATGTAAATAATCAGCAGCTTGTAAAAATCTTTGTTTAATGGTTTCTGTAAATAAATGTAAAAAAAAGAAAAGAGGAAGAAGAAAAAAACAACTAGTTACACCATGTTCTTTCCCATGAGTCACTTTGGACTTTCGAGGACAGCCATCTTCTGCTGAAGCCGGGAATGGAGATGTGTATATTACCATCACCGTGTCCTGAAAATATGTTTTTACGACCCCGAAATTACTTGTGTTCATATTTGTTTCATATTTCATTTTTTGTTTGGTTAACGGTGATTAACAATTTTAATCGGCCATCATTTGACCATGCGCTGAAAGAAAAACTCCGGTTGTGGAAGCCGTACGTACTTACGGGCTATATAGACATACCGCCCGCGTTCCAGGTATAGCGTCCGAAGCAGTCGAAGCTACGGCTCCAGCACCCGGAACTCGCTGCCTCAGAACCCGCAACGCGCGGTATGTCCACAGCCTGTAACTTTTTTTTCAGGAAGTGTCGTTACAAGATTTCAATGGTTAAATTTTAAAGAGTATTCAGATCTTCTCATTCGCATTTTATTTTTAAGGATTCAATCCGGAAACTAGTCACACACATTTCCGAGCAGTTCTGATATCATTATCTATCTTCTCTACTTTAAACTAGGTATGTAATCGTAGAAATAAACTCATCAACTATACATATCATATATATCTCTCGATTCACTCGATGACATCTAAGCCCATTAAGCCCCTTCCCTCAAGAAAATATATGAGAGGGAAAAAAAAAATATGTAGAGGGATATTATTGTTACGATTCATCATTTTGAATCAACCCTGAACTATATCTGAGGTTGTCGATTTGTCTGATTCGTCACTTCAGTCAAGAGAAAGATGTGTGATGAGATCACATAGGATCGAACTTTTAAACTTTTGCATCTCCTGCATCTCCTGATATGCAGATCCATATCCTCCTGTTATTCCATCCAATATGTTCCATACGTTATTCCATATTTCAATAATGTAGTCTCCATCAAAAAACTTTTATTTTTTTTCTTTTTATTTTCTATCGCCACGAGACAAAAAAAAAAAAAAAAAAAAAAAAAAAAAAAAAAAAAAAAAAAAAAAAAAAAAAAAAAAAAAAACATGAAAAACTTGATCGGTGTAGTAGGTGAGAGGTTTTGTTGCTATCGTGCCGCCACAAGACAACTATCCTTTGAATGGGTAAATTAAGCTGGCAACTCTGCACTCGGCAGTTGGAGACTAAATCGCCCTTGATTTAGAACCTAGGGATTTTGCTACAGTTGATTTTGGTCGTAGTTTCAACTCATCACCTTGTTATGCTAATCCTCTATGTTTTCATACTGCTCCCGTTATTGCTGCTAAATTTCGTTGTGTGCATGCTTGATTTTCAGGATCAACCAACGAGGTTTAAGAATTTTTCTACAGTTTTTTCCCGTTTCAAGGGGGGCCGCGAGCTGTCTGCGATAAGTCATAGTCTATTATTCAATGTTAGTTCCGTAGCTGAAGTTATTGTAAATCATTTCCACGTCTTCAGAATTAACGTATGAAGACACCTTGGAATGCGCTATTGAAGGGATACATTTCTTATTTGATGGTCAAGCGAAGCATATTTCTAGATGTCACATTAAAAGGAAAACCCACTACTTTAATTCTCAAAACAAAATGAGCTGAAATTTAGGAGCGTTCTTTTAATATCTAAGATATCGACGGTGAAACTACCAAACCACGTATCTCGGTTTGCGACGTCGCAGACTGCCTGTCATACTTTATTTTTTAAATGAAAAACTATACTTAACATCCAGTCTTGAAAATTTCTGTGATTTTTTTTCTTTGTGCGGAGAATATTCCGTGAAAATTTCAAGGAATGATATTGATTTGGTCTACTTCAAAAAAATAAAATGTGAGCGTAGATTTTTAAACGCCGCAAACGAGATACGTGGTTCGGTAGTTTCACCGTCGATATGTTCCTCTCTTTCTGTTTTCATCATATTTTTTTCTATTTTTCCGTTTTTATATTTTAAAATCTTCAAACGGATCTTCTAAATTATCTCATGTTTTTTCACCTCTTTTTTTTATTTAATTTCAAAGTGGAAACTTCTAACTGACAAGAAGTTAAAAGCACCGACGACTTCATCACCCTCAACAACTTTAGATTGGACCGTCATAAGAGCTATTTCACTGCGCTGAATAAAGGTATTCCAATAAATAATGCATATTCCCGAGGATGAGAAGTGTAAATCACAAGCCGGGGAAATTTGATTATCGAAATTTCAGTTTCGCAGAATACGTCCACTGTGCAGCTTGTGAAGAGTCTAATTTAATGGAAAAAAGAGTAACTTTGACGAATCGTCGTTGAAATAAAATTGTAGAATTTTAGTGGCTATACTTGCACTTAGTGTTAATTTCCGTTAAGTGTCTCGGAGCTATGCCTAGCTCCATTTTCTGCCGTTTTCAGCTAACTTTAATGCCAAGTGCGAATGAAATTGAAATGAATGAATTCGCAGAAAACGGCTGATGGTGGAGATGGATATAGCTCTGAAACGTATGTATGGTCAAAAAAAACCATGTGCTAGCGAGTGTTTGCATTTTACCATTTTATTCTAAGGTTTAACTTGCATTGCGTCATTAGGTAATACAGTATATCATTGTTTCCATTTTCCTTGTATTCTCACCTCAACAATAACTTTCAGCCCAGAATAGTCTGCGAACCGTCATAACTGAAGTGTGCGAGCAGTAGTGTATTAACGGAGGCCGGAGGGGAGGCAATAGTTAAGAGTGTTAAGGGTAGCGACCGGTAAGGAGATGCTCAAAGGGGGCGTAGGTGTTTTCATCCCCCTCAAGCGATTCGCGGAGTTGGAGTTTAATATGAAACAAAAGGCAAGCACACCGGTACATACGTTGCGAAATTGGGACACATAATAGCGAACTGAGGACCTGCGACCTGCGTCACATTCAGCGAACGTCCACGCGGTTTTTTTGAGAGGAAAAAATATGACGTATCATGAATGAGAATGAAGTAGATTTCACCATGAATGGGGGAAGAACATCTACGGTTTTCTTTAAAAAGTACATCGAGTTTTTTCTGATTAGTCCGAAAATGAGTGACAATGGCAACTAGGAGAAAGACATGCGATGTGAAATAGAGTTTTCTGTCGATGCTGAGTCGCCTTTTGGCGTCTATCCCTCACGATTTCTGAAATGCAGTACGTGCAGAATGACATTTTGTTTGTCATATCACCTTTCGTCCCCCTCTCTCCCTTCTCCCGCTTTTATGAACAGGATTTTCCACGACGAGATCTTCTCACCTATAACGTCATACCGTCGAAGTTTCATTAAATTGCTTTTACAGCTGAATCGTCTCTGCGTCTAAAAAGAGAACTGGTAGCATATTTATGAGCACTTGCAGGTACGAATGGAACTACATAGTTGCCAGCGGTATATCGAACCAAAAAAGGAAAATATTATAAAAGTACGATGGAAAAGCGATGTATTAGTTTCATTCAACTGAAGTGATTGGGAAAAATCATCGAGTTAGTGTACTTGAACTGTGAATTTTAGCTCGACAGAGGTCGACTTCATTCTGATTATTTAGGAAGTATACCTAAATTTGCCACTATTTCTTTCGTGATAGAAATCGTATGCTTCGATGCGGGTTTTTCTCGAAGCACTGTTTGAGTTTGTGTATTCCACGGACGATCGGAATGTATAATCTCTGGAATACGCTCGAGGGAGAACTTTTGTCCCGTATCTCAACATTCAGTGTTGGTCCAACCAGAGTTGCGACGTTCTACCAAGGTAGGACTTTGAAGGTGGTGATAATGTCGAGAAAATATCTCATTCTAAAATGAGACATGCAAAATTCTTGCAATCCATCAAAACCTCCTGATCCTAAAAAAAAAAAAAAAAAAAAAAAAAACGTTGTCCTAAAAAAGTAGCTTCAACGGAATATTTACCGGAAATGCTTAACATTTCCAGTCACGTCAGCTAATCGCACGGAACGCCTTCTGATCGCTCGCAATTATATATAGCGTCAAGATTAGCCAGAAGAGTTGCATTTCTGATACATCATCTGATCGCCAGAAACATTCATTGGAAGAAAAGTCTCTTGGATCCAGAGTCCAGACTCATGAAATAATTGACTAGAAAAAAGACGCTCGATTCATTCGGAGTTTTGCTTGAATCGAGAGCCCATCCTCTTAATTTAGGCGAATTTCTTTTTAATTTAAGCAAAAATCCGAAATTTTTTGCTTGAATTAAAAAGAAATTCACCTAAATTAAGAGGATAGGCTCTCGTTTCAAGCAAAAATCCGATTGAATCAAGAGTATTTTTTAAGAGACTGGACTACATTTAAGAGACTTTTATTCTCAAAGTTCTCTGATAGTGCGCGAAAGTTACAGTGTCAATGGAATACCTACCGGCAATTGCATTTCCGGTTACATCAGCTGATTGCCGGAAACATTTTCTGAATGCACGCGAAAGTTACAGCGTCAAGGCGATACTTATCATTTCCGGTTACATCGGTTGATCGCCGGAAACACCCTCTACTTGCGCGCGAAAGTCATAGCGACAATGGAGATGTTGCAGGTGTGAGGGATTTGCGATTTGACCATTGATTCTGATGTAAAAGTTCGCGAAAAACACGATGGTGCCACTGGTTTTCTCTGAAATCATCTCCCAAGCTCAAAAAAAGCTCTCAAAGTGAGGCCAAAATGGAGGGGATATCCCACCCTGCCCTGAGAGTCCACGTCTACATCAAAACAAACTCTCCATGCAAAGATAGGGGCAAATACATTAGCAGGGTTATGCCGTGTTTTCAGTTTTGGAGTCCCCAAATAAAGTGGCAACCCTGCTAATGTATTTACTCCCTATCTTTGCATGGAGAGTTTGTCTTGATGTAGACGTGGACTCTCAGGATAGTGTGGGATATCCCCTCCATTTTGGCCTCACTTTGAGAGCTTTTTTTGAGCTTGGGAGATGATTTCAGAGAAAACCAGTGGCACCATCGTGTTTCTCGCAAACTTTTACATCAGAATCAATGGTCAAATCGCAAATCCCTCACGCATGCAACATCTCCATTGAATGGAGTGGAAATGGGAGCGACTTCCCGCAAAAGCAACGGTACTCATCATTCGGCAACTTCGACGACGGGAAAAATGGCGATGGCGAATTGGAAATCGGGTTAGCACAACAAGCCTTGCGGTGGCGCTCGATCCCGCCAGCAGCCATGGTTCCTCGCCCCGATTCTTTGCTCGGATGCCACGTGATATAAAATGTCGAAATTAAGACGCATCATAGAGCTGCTTCAATGTGGAACCTCCTCTAGCATTCCTTTTAATGATCTGAGATCCGGGGGCGGCCTGCCCTCAAATTTTCCGGGGGATGGGCCCCTCTAGGAATAGGATCGAGATTTTCTCCGAATAAAAGGGGAGGGGGCTTATAGACCCCAAGAATCTCTGCGAGATTATTCAAAGAGTGTCAAAATTGGCCTCTAAATTTTGCCCAAAAAAACCGTCTGGAGGACACTTTTGGCCGGAATCTAAGGTTGATCGCTCCTTAGCCCTCTACGCTGCGCTACTTCTAAAGATCCGATAGGATTTTTGTCATGGGATTATGAGATGATCCTTGATTATGCTCTTCTGATCATTTCGGACCGATTTTCAATATTTTCAAGTACTAACTATAAAAAAAAGTATCTAGGAAATCAGTATTTTTTTAAAATTTTTGTCAAATAACTCGTCGTTACCCCAACGAAGGAACATAACTCAATTCTAAGGTTGCAAAATTGACTCTTGCAATTCAATTTTTTACAAGAATGCACCTGAGCAATTTATTTCAAAATTTTATTGATCTGTACACGAGATCAAAAAAAAAAAAAAAAAAAAAAAAAAAAAAAAAAAAAAAAATCAGTGGAATTTTCAGTAGCCCAAGATTCTCCTTGTTAAAATGCAATTCGTGAGCAGAAATTTTACAAAAGTTACGTCCTCTCGTGAGGGAAACGACGAATTGGAGTATTAAAAATCTACTTGTGTGATGTTTTACGATTTTTTTAAACGATTTTTTACTTAAATCTCACCCTCTGTAAAATTTTCTTTAAAAAAATACCCAATTAAAAAGTTTCGTGAAACATAAATTTAACAAATTTTACGACTCGTCTTTTCAAAAGTTGTTTTAAATACGTTTTCATCGCCGATGCTACTCGGGCAAAACCTTAATTTTTTATTTATTTTTTTTTGTTTTATTATTTTTTTCATGGAATTTTATTTAATTACAACGTAACTATACTACACGTATCCGTGTATCTATCTACACGGTTTCCTTTTTTCAGCGTTAAACTATAACCATTTGGCAGTGAATTCTGCGGAGTCCGGATAGGCGGATAGTTGAATTCTTCCACTTTCTCACGGGCATGAGCTTCTAATCCGGCGACTATGCTTATTGCTTGTTTGTTCAGTTCTTCGCCTCCCTTTTCCTTTGCCCGTCCCTTCCGGCGCGGCGCAGCGGCTCGGCTGTTTTCCCGCGAGCTTTTCCGCTCCTTCGTCGGTCCCGCCCGCCTCCCGTTTTCGCCGCCACAGAAACCATTGTTTAAGGACCGTCGACCCAGTAATCTGACTTACCCACTTCACCTCTGCAACATCCTCTTCCTTTTTGCAATCCTAACTTTTTTATCTCGACTCATGACAGGGTTGGGGAGCGATGGAATCTAAACGAGTCGTTTGAATCCAAGTTTCGCAATCGTCTCCATGCCGCAAAACATACCCTAAGGAGCAATACAATAGGTCTGATTCAAGGTTGAGAAATTGTGCTGGGTCCTCACCATTTCGCGGGGAAGACAAAGCCAAGAAATTCCAAAAATTAAAATTAGAGTCAAAATTAAATTTTTTGAACTCCAATGCGTACCAGTACGAAACTCTCCCCCCTCGGTTTCGTACTGGTACGCATTAGAGTTCAAAAAATTTAATTTTGACTCTAATTTTAATTTTTGGAATTTCTTGGCTTTGTTTTCCCCGCGAAATGGTGAGGACCCAGCACCATTTCTCCACCTTGTTACATACAATTCGGGCCACTTCTTAGTATTTTTTCTCATCTGATTCAAGATATACAGCCAACTGAGCAGAGGCGGATCCAGAAATGTGGTAACATCGGAGTCCCTCCATTTAAACCTATGTTAAACAATCGATTCTTGTTCGAGCACTCGGCCCCTCCAAGAATCGATATATTTCCATAGGTTTAGATTGAGAAAAAGAATATTTCCTAATTGCTGGATCCGCCAGTGCAACTGAGTAGAAGTTTGGAAGATGAATTCCAACGAAATTCGCCCTAAACACACCGGATATGTCTAACATCCACATTATGGAAATTATGGATCTCCGAGCCATTTTTTATGGGTCTCAGAGTCATACCTTTTTTTGAGTGCAGAGTGGTATATATGTTTTCGCAGAACCTCAGTTTCATGTAAAATTCATCATCGCTATCGCTAACCGAATCTAGGACATCGTGACCAGGAGGCAATCGGAGAGAGAGAGTCCTAAAAAAAATCCAACCTAAAGAAACGAACGTTTTTGTGTAAAATGTTTCTCATCCACGATTTAAAACCTCGAATCTCTTTTTGCTGCAGGCAAAATAAAAAATGCTTTAAAAACGAGTGACATCACATGTAGCAAAGACATATAACATGCAGCTCTCAAGATTTTTTTTTTTTTTTTTTTTTTTGGTGTGTTAGACTTTAGGCCTTATTTCCACGGGACGTTTTCGTGAGATTTGTGCCAGGATTGAATTTGTGGGAACGAAACCTCGAGGATTTTTGCAGTTACCGTGTCCATGGGACAGGGCTCTCATGTTCTTACGACAAGTTTGCGTTGGAGGATAATTGGTAGAAAACGAGGATTCAACCAGAATACAGATAATAATTGAACTTAATTAACAACTAAACAAATCATTTTAATTTATAAACTAACATGAATAATCGAGTGGACAACTCACGCACTTTGTATCACACACTTTGTTTTCTTTTCTTCCTCCTTAGTTGGTCTTGATCTCTACAAGGATTATACAACGACCCTATTATCTGTGTAATTGACATACTTCTATTCAGTTATTTGTCTACATTTAAAGATTAGATTTGAAAATTCTACATATTATAATATTATTTATTACTTGACTAAATCTGCTGTCAACTTATTGAAGCTAATTAATTTTTTTAACTCCAAAGGTTACTGTAAATGGCACTGCGATTAATCTTGAGTCAGTCAACATTAATGTCAACTTCGCAAATGAGACTTTTCCGTGCGACAAATCTCACAAATACGTCCCGTGGAGACGAGGCCTTACATTTCTCAATGGGCAAACTTGATTGTCAGCGGTTGAGAATAGGCGGCCGCAAATACGGTACATTTGACATGTGACTGGAAAATGTGCAAAATGGCAAAATGTGCATTAAGAAGTGGATATCAGACATTGTCAATGTACCCAACATGATTTTTTCCAATTTCACCCGTAAAAAAAGTTTCAGTTGGCCGCAGGCATCTCTTGCACGCAACTTATTGTTTAAAGCCATTATTTCCTGCTTGATGTGACGTGGGTAGTCGCGTCTATGCGTCCTCCCTCGGAAAATTTTTAGTTTTCCTTCCCCGAAAATTTAACTCCTATAGAAATGATCTTCCAACACGGGGCTTAATTTTTTACGTAGGTACCTGACATCTCCTGGCACCTACTGTCACCAGGGCCGGATTTATCTACTTGCCGCCCATGGGCCGCATGTATTTTGCCGCCCATGGGCCGCATGTATTTTGCCGCCCCCTTCTCATTCGTTCTGAAACATCAATAAAAACCATCAAATGAACGTGCCAGCGGAGGAGGGGTGCATAAGACGCGTATACTCGTGTTGAGCACATTTTTCGGGAAAGTCCTGTCAAGAATACTGGCAAAAGTTCACGGAACTTTGCGCGAAAGTTAAGTTTCGTAAACCTATCCTTGTGGACAAAGCCTTCCTTTCATAAGAAATGAACGAAAAAATTATGAAAGAACAAACATAAATGTGGATTAATGATTTTAACTTCCGCCGCCGCGCCACGCAGACCGCACCGAGTTTGGCGCAATGCGTGAAGTATTCAGACAGTCTTGTAGGCGCTATGAGTTTCACGCCGACCGCTGCCGAACGCACTGCGTTTGACGCAATGCGTGAAGTATTCATGCAGTCTTGTAGGCACTATGCGTTTCACGCTGATCGCACTGTGTTTGCCGCAATGCGTGAAGTATTCATGCATTCTTGTAGGCGCTGTGTTTACGGGAGAACGCTCATGTATGTACATTCTCGGTCATCTTATCGGCGCCCCCCCCCCCCCCCC
>NW_017564582.1:2635348-2656064 GCF_001854935.1 Bemisia tabaci | reverse complement strand
CCGGAAAAAAAAAAAAAAAGCTCCGGCCGCGGAAGTCGCACTTACGGGCTTCATAGACACAACGTCGGCGTTCCGGGTGGAGTACCCGGATTAATCGAAACTATGGCTCCAGCACCCGGAACTTTCGGCCTCTGAGCCCGGAACGGATGATGTGTTTATATGGCCCGTTACTTTTTTTTCTGTGCACTGTAGTTGGTTAATGAGGGCGAATCGATACATCGGTAAATATCTAAGTTTGTGGATATGGTGTTCGTAGTTTGTTTGTTTTTTTGTTTGACCCGGAACTTTCGGCCTCTGAGCCCGGAGCAGACGATGTGTTTATATAGCCCGTTACTTTTTTTTCTGTGCACTGTAGTTGGTTAATGAGGGCGAATCGATACATCGGGGAGTATTTAAGTTTGTGGGTAGGGTGTTCGCAGTTTGTTTGTTTATTTGTTTGACCCGGAACGGACGATGTGTTTATATAGCCCGTTAATTTTTTTTCTGTGGACTGTAGTCGGTTAATGAGGGCGAATCGATACATCGGGAAGTATTTGAGTTTGTGGATACACTGGAAAAAAAATAATCTTAAATTTGCCGCCAAGAAGTATTTCTTCTTAAATCAAGAATTTTGCTGGTTAATATAAGCTACTTTTTTGCTTAACCCAAGCATTATTTTTCTTGAATCAAGAAAAAGTCAGCTTAAAGCAAGATAAAGAAAATTCTTGGCGGCAAATTCAAGAATTATTTTGCTTGATCCAAGCTACTTTTTTTTTCAGTGTAGGGTGTACGTAGTTGGTTTGTTTATTTGTATGACACGGAACTTTCGGTCTCTGAGCCCGGAACTTTCGGCCTCTGAGCCCGGAACTTTCGGCCTCTGAGCCCGGAACGGACGATGTGTCTATATAGCCCGTTACTTTTTTTTCTGTGCACTACAGTTGGTTAACGAGGGCGAATCGATACATCGGGAAGTATCTAAGTTTGTGGATAGGGTGTGCGTAGTTTGTTTGTTTGTTTGACCCGTGGCCTAGCCGGGCGGCGGAAGGAGAATGCGGAGCCGACATGCGGCAACAGAAGGTGCTACGGAAGCGGCGCTTGGGCGAGCATGTGCGCACTCGAGGCTCGAGCCGGATTTGGAGGAAACAAGTGTGTTTTGATGTGTGATAGCTCGACAACAAATCAAAGTGTCGTAATGAATAATAATTGCAGGGGTCCAGTCGTCAAGTGCTCGAGTGCCACCGTATCAGCCGCGATCCTCCGCTCAAGTGCCTCGCTCGCCTCTCCAGTCTCCAGGCCAACTGTTCATACTTCCACCGGGGTTGTCAAACATCCCTCCCCAATTCACCCGATAGATCCCCGGCGGCGCGGCGTTTACCATTATATTGACGTATTTCTGCCAATGAAATAAAAATCCTGAAATAAAATCTCGGTGTATTTACGAAGAAAAGGGTAAAGTTACCAAGAATTCAGGGTTCTATTTGATCCCAGTTGTTTCTTGGTAAAATTACCATTTATGGAATTGGTAATTTTACCGAGAAATCTCGGTAAAATTATTGACTTTCTCGATAATTTTACTGGACCCCGGTAAAAACGCCAATATTTTTTATCGACTGTGGTAGAATTCCCGAGATAAAATGGCAAAGTTACCGGGAATTGATTACCAATAAAAGTGGTATTCGTACCTGAAAAAAACAGTAAAAATACCGGTTTTTAGGTAAGCTTACCAGTCTGTCGTGGTAAAATTACCAATAATTGGTAAAAAAAAGTGAGATGGTAAAGGTACCAACGGACCTTGGTAAAAACGCCGAGAATTTTTTTTCAGTGAGATCCCCGGCCTTTACCATCATATGGACGTATTTCTGCTTAACGGAACTGTGTGCATTATGACGTGAGCCCTGTCATGCATATATTCTTATGGGTCTCAGGGCTTATGTTTTAATGCACATAGTTCCGTTTGGCAGAAACACGTCCATATAGGCCAAGAGTATTATACTCAATGAGTAAAGTTGCATCGAACGTAACATTTACTTAGTTCAATTCAGTAGGGTTTTGATTATTCGCGGTAGCTCCGTATAATCAAGACTCGCGGAGTAAAACACTCGTAAAGTACGTGCATTATAAATACTTGTCATTATTTGATAAATCTGAATAAATTTTACCTTTTAAAGAAGTTCCTTTCTCTAGCATAACTAGAAGAAGTTTTTTTTACAGAAGTTTGAGCTACATCCCAAGTAACAGTGATCGCGAAAAATGTATCCCGATTTCATCAACGTTAATTTATCGTAATATTACCGGATGATAGATTACGATTTCATCACATATATTTGCAATAAAATCGTAATTTTATTTACGGCGATGTATCGTGATATAATCGAACAAAAAATCGTGAGGAATTGAGATAAAATTGCGACAAGATGAAGGATAATCGCTCAAATGTTGGTGACCCTGGCGTGTTTCCGCCCGAACATCGTAAAAAATAGCAGCTTAAATTTGAATTATCGCGATTTTTCCGTTGGAAAATGCTACTTGAGTGTCGCATTGCATCAGTTTTGGGCTGCGATCTTCTCTATGCTTTTGAGAAAAATATCCCTAAAGTTGAATAGGTTGACCCCCAACTTTCTTTCCACCTCATGCAAAAAGCTATTGAAAAAGAAACCGCGCGGAAAATCAGGACTCTACTGCTCTCAAGGGTGTTTGCATCATGTCTCATTATCATATAGGTATATGAAGAATTAGTCTATAAAAAGGTTCATTTATTTGCACCATTCGGCAAGCTTGAAGTTCATTGCGCTCCTATCCTGCAGAGCTCCTAGCTTTCTTCTCTTATCAAATTATGCTCTTTCAAGGGGTTTTGAACATCCCCCATCTCGCCTGATCTGCCTTTGTTTCCTAGGGGCTCCAATCCTTCCCCGGGTCGGATTGAATGTGTTATTATCTAACCATAAATCAACTCGGTATTGACAGAAGAATAATACTTTTTTAGTGCTAGAAGTGCTGTGGTGTGCTTTACTTTTCGATAGATTTTTTTCGATTTGTTTTTTTCAAAAGTGTGATTTTCCATGTTACTGATTTTGGGTATTTTTTATTTTTGTAAACATGATACTATAATCGTAGACTCATGCACGAAAAAGTGCCTGCAAATTATGATGACTCGAATTGTGACGTGTACGCACGCATGCTCAAAATTTATAATATTGTTGTTTTTTCCATGCTCTTTTTTTTGTCTTGTCAAAACTTTCCATGTCAATGCAATTTGTTTTTAGGTGGTGATAGTTGTGGCTTCATTCACTAATTTAACAATGTGTTTATAACGAGCGTTTCCTAGAGTTGAACATGGTTTCATCTTTTTCTGAGTAAAAGTGTGAGCAGCAAATTAGTATGCTTTTTATGCAATGCAAATTTTTGTAATGGAAACCAAAAAAAAGTATTTACTTTAACCGTGGCTGAATAATGTACTGAAAAAACATCCATCGTGCCTAACTAAAACGTGAGAATGCTGTATATGCTTGCCAAGTGATGAGCGGTCTATACTTTGGAATGGATGAAGTTACGCTCCTACCTTGCTTTTCGAGTCAATTCTGCTTTGATTCTTCTATTATTAAGTTATAATCCTTCACTAAATCCTTCCATTCCATTCAAATGTGATAAATAACCTAACACCAGCTGAGAAAAAACGCAACGTCTGGATCTGAGTCAATCGCAAAACTCGGTTCGCCTTCATTTGAAAGAATAGGCAATATCAGATCCTATGCGTCGAAACAGTCGTATCATCGAAGAACAATTGGATTGCATTTTGCAATTTGGAACTATAGATTCTGGCTAATCCGAAAAAACTCTTATGTGCATTGGGAAACCAAAGGCACTTACGTTGTTTCAAACCGGGATAGAATTTATAGTTCCTAATTGCAAAATATAGTACAATTCACGTGCTTTGCGTTCTTGTAACTTGCGAAGTGACAGATTTGAACTAATGCCTTGCAATATGGTGTTTATACGAATTTCAACGTAAAGTACCCGAGTCGGAGCTGAAGGCTTTCGCAATGGTAGACTTCCGAAGGCAGTCATTGTTTAGTGCTCTAAGTTCCCGTTTTTCGAACTTATGGTCCTTCATTAATTGCAAGAATAATTTTATGTTTGTTTGCTTAATTTTCTTGCTGTTAAAAATAAAAGTGGAGAGTGAATAGGATGGTACCTTTTTACGCGCGAATTTAGTGTGTGCCAATGAAGTATTGATTTTTAACAGCATCGACATCCTAAACCTGAGTATTGGAAAATAATATTTCAATAGAAGACACAATTCGATTCTTCGATCAAATTAATATTTTTCTCCATTTTTAAAGTTGACTGCTCACAATTTATAACTTAATCTCAACAATTTGCATTAAAAATGTACTGAACTGAACACTCAATTTTGTTAAGAATTTACGCAAAACGAGTCCGTTCTCCACCCACGCCACCGAGCTTCAATGAAAGTAAAATTATTTTTCACAATTTTTCACATTAATAAAGCATGAGTAACCTTCTATAAATTATGGGTAACGTTGCAACCTACCTCATTCGTGTACCCCCTCCCCCTCCCTCCCTCCCACACCCCAGAACCCTCCAATTTATCGTGTACATTCACTGAAAAAAAATATCGGTGTGTTTACCAAGAAAAGGATAAAATTACCAAGAATTCAGGGTTCTATTTGATCTCAGTTGTTTCTTGGTAAAATTACCATTCGTGGAATTGGTAATTTTACCACGAAATCTCGATAAAATTACCTATTGAACTTTCTCGGTAATTTTACCGGACCTTGGTAAAAACGCCAATATTTTTTATCGACTGTGGTAGTATTACCGAGATAAAATGGCAAAGTTACCGGGAATTGATTACCAATTAATAGTGGTATTCTCACCTGGAAAAAACAGTAAAAATACAGGCTTTTAGGTAAGTTTACCAGTCTGTCTTGGTAAAACTACCAATAATTGGTAAAAAAAGTGAGATGGTAAAGGTACCAAGGGACGTTGGTAAAAACGCCGAGAATTTTTTTCAGTGCAGAACCCTCAAATATATCGTGTACATTTTACCGAAAGGGTGGCAACCCAGAGCCGGTAGCTCCGGTGAGCCACCAAGGGTTTCAATAGACTAAACTTATTTCACGTTTTACACAGGAGAGCATAACAAACTAATAAAAATGTCGATGGCGGAGGTTAAACAATATCGTGCTGAGGACAGCCGAATCAAGAGCATATCACAGGAATTCAAGGAGCTCGCCAGCGCCAGCACGGGCCCGAACCCAGTCAAGGAGCCTTCGTACCCATATCAGCGTCATCAGTTTTTTTATGTAAACACTCTCTCGAGAGCTCGAGGGCACGAAATGAAAAGAAAATCTACTAGTCGGTCTACCCGTGACATGATTCTCGTCCCATCCCGAGCCTCCTCCTCTCTTTATTCACCGTCAAACAGTTTATTAAATTTCCTCCTCCCCACGAGCCCGGCTCCTTTCAACCCTTATCTCGCTCCACTTTATTTCTTACCGTGATCTCGTCACCAGATGAAGAGTTCTATTAGTTTGAGCCCCTCTCGCCTTCTACATGCATGCATTTTAATTTGGCCCCGCTACAGCCCACATTTCCTCTTATCGGAGACATAATTCCCTACGAACCTGCGTTAAACGTAAATAGTCGAAAAATTAAAAAATTTAAAGAGACAAATTTTGCGTGAGATGAACATTTAAAGAGACAAATTTTGTATGAGATGAAAAATTTAAAGAGACTTTTGCATGAGATACATACGAACCGATCAGGTATTACGTTAGCCACTAGGAGGGGATCTAAGCTTACCTTATTGCATCTTGCAAGTAGGTATAGGAGGGAGAGCCCTCTCTAACGTTACATGAGCCTCCCACTTTAAAAAGAAATGAAATAGTTACCAATGAAAATACATTTTTTGGCTCATTTTAATGTAATACATTCCGAAGCGAATACTCTGTAAATAACGCTTTCTTCGTTATTTACTGGAAAATTGGGAAGGAGAGGGTCAGGCCAGGCGAGTCTCACGTAATTCATAAGGGATTTAGGGGATGTTTTCCACTTTTCCGGGAGACCCAAAGAGGAGAAAGGGGAACCGACCATATTGTGAATTCGTATTTCCATTTAATGTCATACACCAATTCAAAATGCTTTAATCAGTTTTAAATTAGCAGTCTATCAAAAAAAGAAAAAAATGGATCATACTCAGATTCAGTTCCCCCCCTCTTCCGTTGAAAATGACTTTTTAAAGAAAAATTAACCCCGATCACTCAGTACATTGAAGTAACTCCCGTTACCAGAAACTTACTTTAAGTCTGACAGCTGAGAATCCACAATTTACGGGCCACTCACATTCTGTCCGCTCCGGGCTCAGAGGCCGAAAATTCCGGGTTCTGGAGTCGTAACTGTGCGATTGCTACGAGTTCAGAAGCTGGAGAAACAAGTGCTGTACCCGGAACTTTTGGCTTCTGATTCCATAACGGACGGTATATCCTCATAGCACGTAAGTACGGCTTCCACAGCCGCAGTTTTTTTCCTCAGTGTAGTACGGAGAATACAGAGATGATAAGCTTTTGACATATTACGGAAGAAAACCATAAGTGCATTTCGGAATGAGCCTCGAGACACATACGAGCATGTGCTAACCATGGCTCATTCAAAAATGCACTTACGGCTCTCTTTATCGAAAGCGTTGAACTCGTGCATGGATCCGACTTATGGTTACAGTGGGAAATCATCATACCTCAAATATGCATGCAATCTAAGAGCTTCCAGGACTTTATGTCCACCTACCTTTCGTCCATTAAATAAATGTCCACCGATATTCATGTCCACTAAACGTTAAGTCCAGTCTTTATTAAGTCCACATGATTTAATGTCCAACCATGAATATGTCCAAAATTTCCAAATTGTGGACATGTTATGTCCACATTTTTTTCTTCTCATTTAAATGACAGGAACCACCTCAAAAGTAAATGCATACTACTACAACCTTCATTCTTAAAAACATTTCATTCATGAATCAAGTCATGAAAGAGAACAGACTCTAAGAGCAGATAAAAACATATGTTCATGTGTACACTGTACGGATATGATAAGATGAAAACCAAAGCGGGAGCTTAGGAAACGCTCCAATGCCAAATTAAATATTTTTCAGTAACAGATGCAGCCAAAATTAAAAGTCCTCTTTAACTAGTTATTTCGCGCACCTTCAATCTTGTAGGATACTGTGCAACGCCTCTGAAGCGAAATAGTTGCTTTAAAGCACTGCGGCGCGGCAGACAACCAGCCTGACACGCGCATAGGAGCCTATAAACCTAACGGGATACTTCACGCGTTGCGCAATGCGTGAAGTATCCCGTTAGGTTTGTAGGCGCCAGCTAACACGCCGCTCCGCTCTGTGTCAGGTGCTAATATTTAAACCGCGGTGCCATTGCTTGGAAAAGGTTTTACAAATATTTACCACGTTTTAAAAATGTAAATGTTTTTAAAATGAAGTAATCAATTTCATTTAAAAAAAGAATGCACATTTAAGGCATATTTTATATCGGAAATTTCAAGGATAGAAATGAAAACAAGTATTTACCAAAGACAATTTGAAAATATGAATCAAAAGAAGAAATTAACATTTCATTTAAAATATGAGTTACGATAACAACATCTCACTCTCTCTTAATTTTCTCATTTCGATATTGTCAATATAATTTTACACACGGACTAAAATATGACGCTTGAATTTGATTTTAGTGGACTTTACATTTGTGAACTTAACTTGGTGGACGTTAAAGTAATGGACTTAAAAATAGTGTGGGCTTTAGAACTGTGGACGTAAAAATTGTGGACGAAAAATCTGTGGACGTAAAAAAAGTGGACATAAAGTCCGTGTACCATCTAAGAATTCTCTCTTACTAAGTGGATCGCTTTTGATAGTGCGAGAGTATATTCAGATAGTTAGTTAGTTAGTTAATATATTTTAAGACATTCAGCGTCATAGGCTATTAACGTCTTTACAGAGAATTTTGAAAATGGGTGTACATACGAAAATTTAGATTTTTAAATTAAGAGAGGTGAAGAGCTTCAGAATTTTGGTAGTGACATTGGGTTCATCGCATGTAAGTGGGTTTGTATTTCTGTTGTATTCAGATACTAAAGCTTTTGATCGCTCTTGTTTACATTCATCGAAAGCGTTTAACACGTCGATGGATTCGACTTACGGTTACACGGACGGAAATCACCTGGCATGTGGACGTAAACGGAGAAAAAAATCCCGGAGCCAGCAGTTCAGTCGTGGAAGGGTTGGAGCGAGGGGAGGACAGGAAGATTAGGCGATCTCGTTGACGGTATTTAAACATTTTGATACGATCCATTGAAATATTTATAGAGGAGCCGCATCGATGATCCTAGCTCCGAATTACGCTGAATAAACCCTCGGCATTCAGAACGTGCGACCAATAGGATTTGTACGGGCTAAGTTCCTCCATTGTGGAAACTTTGCCCGCCAGCAGCGCCGCCAAGTTGGTGATAATAATCCGTATTTTACCACGAGGATCACGTTCGAAGGGTCTAACTTTCGTTTAAGGGAAGGCAATGTCGCTCACCAGTTACCGATGCGCCCCGTGTCCCTGTTTCTCTCCTCTCCTCTCACCTATCATTCTCTCGACCCCTCTCCTCGATCATTGTCTCCCCCTCGCCTTCTTCCTCACCCTCACCATTAGCCCCTCGTCGCTTGTTCCGTTCTTTACGCTTCAACCTCATCGTGGCCCTTTCCGACGACCCCCCCCCCCCCNGTCGATGTCTTCGGAGTCGCCCCCCTCCCCTTCCCTCCCTGCGATTCTCTGTATCTCATTGATGAATGATTGAATCAAAGTCTCCCGTTCCACCGCGGAGACTGGATGAAAAAATCAAAGCTGAATTTGCAGAAAAAATGTATGCTCTGAGGAAGACTCCATTAACTTCTTACGGATTCTTCCTCGTAAACGGAGGGAATTTTAGGTCTGGAAATTTGAAATCAACAAGGGAATGAGCATAAATCGAACTGTCTTTTTGCCAATAGCAATTTGGGAGTAGGAGATCAACATTTTTTTGTACAAAAATCAAAGGCTAACTTGTCAATGTGGTGTGCTCTCGTTGTTTTCCATGATTCCGATCGATCATATCCCTACTAGCACAAGTCGGATTGAAAATGTTTTTAAAATGTGTCATTGATCTGAAAACATATCTTTGAAACATTTCAATGAAACATCTTGAAAACATATCATGTGTCCAAGCGGTTTTGAAAAGGTCACTAAAACAACTCTATGTCACCCCTAAATTTTCTTTCACAGAAACGTCCGATAGATGTTTCTCATACTATTCCAACACATTTCAGTGAGGTATCAGCCCCATATATTCGTCGCAGAAACATTCTGGAAACATTTCGGTGAAAGGCATGACCTTGTTTGCAATAAGGCGTTTGTAGCCCATTGAAATTCGTGTTTTTTTCATCTTCTTTTTCTCGATTTTTAACTTTATTGCATAATGTATGCTATTAGTTCTTAGAGTGTATCAACTTATTTTGTAGGTTGAATCCTCAAACAGTAGTATCATTCGTCCAGAATTTTGTTAGTGTTATAAGATTTTTATTATTTTATTTGCAAATGCAATAAGTTCAAAAATAAACAAATATAATAAAAATGAACACGCGGATAAATATCTCAATAATTTTAAGAAAAAATCCTTTTATATTTTTACTTCGTAAAGAGGATGTCTTCCTTGACGGAGTTACTCCCGTCATTTATCAAAGGAAGAGAAAGAAAATTGCATTTTTCGTACTACGAAAAATTGCTTTGCTACCGCCCGGCATGGAGAAAAAAAGAATAGTTAAGCCTACAATGCCTATAGTGAATTTTAGTTGCCACCTCCTACTTTTCTTCTTGTCGTTACTCAGGGTAGGACTGGCTCGCATCTGAGGGCGTAGACCCTTGGCTGGTTAAAGGGTCGTAATGTTATATTTCCTGGTAGGGCATCCCCTACGTGGAGAGGAGTTCAGAAAATTTTGACAAATCAGCACATCGAGAGCTCACGCTTCGCGTCATCGCGCCTTAAATTTTTCAGATGCAACACGGACGTCCATCAAGTACGAATAGTTGTATCTCTGCGCCGTCGTAAACGCGTATCTATCCATTCCCTCCCTCTATTTCCACATTGTGTTTGTTTCCGTTTGTCTTATTCGTAATGGTGCTTCAAGCACTGCATGAGGAACACAGCCGAAGGTGGGAGAGATGTGCTCGGGCCTCTTTTTTAACTTTTCTCCCGAATCTGAGCGACGTCTCATTGACAGCGACAGCATGTAGCAGAGCATAGAGAGCTCACACTTCGCGTCATCGCGCCTTCAATTTTTCAGATGCAGCACGGACGTCCATCAAGTACGAATAGTTGTATCTCTGCGCCGTCGTTTACGATCATCCTTTCCCTCGCTTTATTTCCATATTGTGTTTGTTTGCGTTTGTTTTATTCGTAATGGTGCTTCAAACTATAGTAGTATAGAGCAGAGCATGACGAGTTCACGACTCACGCCATCGCGTCTGACATTTTTCATATGCAATTTGGACGTCCATCTTGCGCGAACAGTTGTATCGCGTTTACACCGTAGATGTCTCTTATTTTTGAATTTCGAGATAAATTAAGGTTAAGTTTGCCCGAGATATGCTATGGTATGTGCAAATCAATAGTCATTTTGAAAGGGAAGAAATATGTTTAAAGGTCTCTCAAGAGGTCTATAAAGGATGCGTATGTCTAAAAATCGAACCGACCATCGCTTTTAAGGGAAATGAATGAAGGAGGGGGATGTTAAAGCGCCTGTATGTCAACAAATAGGTGAAAATTTCTTAGAAATTTGTTTACGTTTCAGAGAGTAGTTCTTGGACCTCTGCTCACCACTATCATGCGTAAAAGCACCTTTCTTTACTCCTCACTCTTTTCTCTTTCGTTCATTTAAGACATTTTCCGCATTTTATTCTCGGTCGTAATTTTTTTTCTCTTCTTATTTCGCTATCTGTCAGAGGAGCGCGTTTTCGGCACGCCGCCAAGAGGGCGTATCTGCCCATGGTAGATTGGCCTTATGGCTAGTCTGAGGTCCGAGCCTGGTTACAATGTAACTCGAAGCAAGAATGATCTCCGTCCCGATAACAATTATTGGCGGATCTAGCAATTTGGCGACGCCGGATTTCTTCCATTTAAACCTATGGAAATGTATCGATTCTTGAAGGGGCCAGGTGCTCCGTCAAGAATCGATTATTTAGCATGAGTTTAAATGGAGGAAATCCAGTGTTGCCAAATTGCTGGATCCGCCTCTGATAACAATGCAGCTTTCTTACCGGGACTGGGACTGATAAAATCGTTATCACATACACAGTGCCGGATTTACCTACTTGCCGCCCATGGGCCGCCTGTATTTTGCCGCCCCTTCTCATTCGTGTTGAAACATCAATAAAAACCATCAAGTGAACGTGTCAGCGGGGGAGGGGTGCATAAGACGCGTTTACTCGTGTTGAACACATTTTTTGGGGATGCCTTGTCAACCTTACTAGCAAAAGTTAAGTTTTATAAACCTATCTCTGTGTAGACAAGGCCTTCCATTCATAAGAAATGAACGAAAAAATTATGAAAGAACAAACATGAATGTGGTTTAATGATTTTAACTTCCGCCGCCGCGCCGCGCAAACAGCACCGTGCTTGGCGCAATGCGTGAAGTATTCACGCAGTCTTGTAGGCGCCATGCGTTTCCCGCTGACCGCACTGTGTTTGGCGCAATGCGTGAAGTATTCATGCATTCTTGTAGGCGCTATCTGTTTCACGCTGACCGCAATGACCGCACTGTGTTTGATGCAATGCGTGAAGTATTCGGGCAGTCTTGTAGGCGCTGATATGTGTTACATGCCGATCGCCGCGCCGATGACTTCTCCTTTTCATCTCAAGAGTCCTCGTCATCATTGCTCTCTGCGCCGCGCCGTTCCAGGCCACATTGCGTGTTTGATTTCTCTCTTAACTCGACTAATTAAAGGTGCTATCTCTTGTATCACTGGAAGACGACAAAGTTAAAAATTACTACACTCTCAGGAAATGAGAGATTTTTTCGCTTTTTCTCGTTTGTAATTTTTTTTTTTCTAAGTCCGATATATTTTTATACCTACATTTAAAAATTGCAAAATTTGCCGCCATGGGCCGCGGCCCATGTGGCCACCCCCTTAATCCGGCCCTGCACATACATTTCATTGCATTGTAAGGGCAACGATACTTTTCCTCCGTGAGTGCCCCACCAGAAAATGTTCGAGCGTCCCTCCAGGCTAGAATACCTGTACAGGGAGAGTTTGGACATGTCAAAGTATGGAGCTCTTAGGGCTCAAAAGGGTAGCCAATCCTCCGCCACAAAAATTTTCTCTGCCAATCTTCAGATTCCAATATCAAACTAAGATGGTCAAGAATATTCATAAATGATCGTCCTTCCGCAAAAATAAACGATTTTACTCTAAAAGTAAGTTAAATACGTGCTTTACAAACGACGGGTCGAAACAATCACTGGAAAAAAACACATTGTATCTAGAGTCCAGACTCTTGAAAACATTGACAAGAAAAAGGACTCTTGATTCGATCAGATTTGAGCTTAAATCAAAAGGAAATCCGCTCAAATTAAGAGGCTTGGTTCTTGATTTAAGCTTACATCTGATTGAATCAAGAGTATTTTTCTTGTCGATGTTTTTAAGAGTCTAGACTCTAGATCCAATGTGGTTTTTTTTCCAGTGAAGTAATAGTGAATCACTCTGGATAATTTGAATCCATAGGTTGGCTGCCCTTGTAGGCCCTAAAAGCTCCATGGCCTAACCTCAAAACTACTGACATGTCCGCACTCTATATAGACACTCTTCTTCAGGCCAAATACCCACATGAGGACAAATAATGAATATATGTATGGAGGGGATAATCTGTGAAAATCTAGTGGAAACCCACGTAATTTGTCAACAGGAAGTCGATTGGGCGAGGGGCGAGAAAAGAGGGAAGGGGTAAGTGATAAAACGAGGCGAAGATGATACCCCCGCGCGCATCTGTATCATGCGGAGTCGTGGAGAGTGAATTGATTAAGGGATATTATTGACGACGAATAATTGGGCCTAAACGCCCGAGTCGCACCCCAAACCCTCGCGGAATCGCCCCTCTTACTAATAAGACACCCTTTGAGCCGGTGTGCGAGAGACGAGGGTGGGAGGAGACGCCGTTTAACGGTGGGGAGTGATCGGATTCAATATTCATCTAATATATCGTTAATGTTGTTTACTCTTCGTCATTACTTGACTCCGAGCACGATCCCTTTTGTTCATTATGGGGCAACGTTGCTACCGCGAGAAAAATCCTTAGAATTCAGCCTCTAATGTGGACATAGGCGGATCCAGACACTTCGGACGGGGGGGAGGGGGGTAAGGGGAGCCGCGGGGGGCTCCTCCCAAAACAATTTCAATATTTTAATGAATGCAGTTGTAGTAATACAGCCAAAGTATGCAGTTAAAGTCAATTGCGTCATTGATTATTACCAAATTTAAGCGTTCTTCCTTCTTCTTCCCCCTGTTCCTTCCTTCTCTCTTTGTTCCCTTTTTATTCTTCCTTTTCGGGCGAGCTGGGGGAGAAGGGGGGCGTACGCCTTCCCTGGATCCGCCTATGAATGTAAAATATAGGCGCATCTGAGGGGATGTGGAAAAACACCTGAAACCCTTTGGCATGTCTTTTGCATAAAAAAAAGAAGAAAACAAGATAGTCTGAATGAGGTATTGCCGAGAAAAACAAGAAAAACCCCATGTGTGATTGCGGTATGACCGATCATCAGAAATAAATGAACCATGCAGCAAACTCCACTTCCGGGAAAATTCATTCTTTTTGTACGACACTCAATGTACATGTGTCGAATGTAACTCTTCACCTCTCTTAATTTAAAAATCTAAATTTCCGTTTATACTCCCATTTTCAAAATTATCTGTAAAGACGTTTATAGCCTGAGACGCTGAATGTCTTAAAATTATACCAACTAACTAACTAAAATCATAAGAGTAACGTGTAACGCGCAAAGTCTGAGGCGCGAGGATCCCGGAGGGTTAATTGAGCCGCAAAATGGTCAGTGTTTAACGAGTAATTCAGAATCCCTCCTAAATATTGCCAAATTAATGACCGGCTGGAAAGTGCATCGCATTTTATCTCCTAAACTTTTGAATTAGATTATTCTTCTTATTTCTTGAACTTTTGTTTAGAAAGATTCCTTTAAGGATACATTTCGAGAGTCTTAATTTGAATATGGAATTTTATTTCTTACTCATTCATTCTCTAATTTTTCTTTTAAATCGTTATTTTACTAAATTTTTCTATTCCAGTTTTTTTTCCAACGGCGTGCATATAATGTCCCATTTTTAAGTTACAAAATAATTCAATAACATTACCTTGAAAGATGTTGACGAGAAGATACTAACCACCCGATTCGAATTTCGTTTACTAGCGAGTAACATGCAACTGTCTGCGCTTCATGAAAGATTCCCTCTGAAAGTCGACTTCATATTTTGCGGTTGAAATTATTATACTGTTGTTTTGCAACGCCGCGAAGGGATATCTCGGAACTTAATTTACGCGGACGAAAGCGGCTGCGCGCGGGTGGCAAATTAATCTATTCTTCTGGTCACGTTTATTGGTGTCATCTATTGCCACCATGACCTTTGCCGGTCGTAATATTGGGCGGCTGGCGCGGCATGCTGATCATTAGCGGGACCACAAAGCGGTGGATTCGGAGCCCATAACTCATCGAGTGTTTGTTTAACTGGCTCCCGACGATTCCAGTGATAAATATTTTGGGGATGAAGGAATATTATATGTTGGGTATTCAATAAGCAAGACTTGCGAGGTATCTGAGGGGCTTGTTTGCCTGTGTGCAAGCTCTTTCAATATTTGACTTTTTATCTCTCTTCGCGTCTCAAGTAGAGGGGTCTAACTGACAATGAATGCATTCTGTTATGTCTCACTGATTAAGCTGTCCTTACGACTCCACGATTTCTGAAGCGTCAGGGTCAATATTTCAAACCACTACTGGCTTTCATGCAGTTATTCAGAATGAAACCTTTTTAATTTGCCGTGCCGTGGAGACTAAAAATGATCGTTTCATTTTTTTTAGTTTAATTTTTCCCCCATTAATTAATTGTTTTTATACGTGCAGATATTTAAAGGAACACTTAAAACAAAAGAGGAGGAAGGAAGAGAGGAAGAAAATTCTTAGTCTAATTCTTGTGATATAAATATGAGAGCCAAATCATTTACGCTTCTTAGGATTTTTAGTAGGTTTCAAATAAATATGTCACATACAAAACTGATTGTGTGAAGAGAAAGTTTTTGAAATTATAGGTGTTAAAGATCAATGTTTATTGTGTGTATCTCATTTGCTTGACCTCTGCGATTTTTAATGAAGAGTTCAAATTTTTCATGTGTTTAAAATTAAATGTTATTTGCGTTGCACATAGATGCGATCAATTCCTCTTGAAGTTTGTGCCAAAAGTGAAAGGGTTACGACCATGAATGACGTCATTTTTAGGAGCGTTTGACTGAATGACGGTCAGCTAAGAATGGAATAGGTATTTTACAAAAAAAAAAAAAAAAAAAAAAAAAAAAAAAAAAAAAAAAAAAAAATCCGTAGTGAGTTACGTCATTTATCAATGGCTCCCAAACCTGATGCGATTTTTAAGGTCATACCACGTATAAGTTCAAGGAAATTTTTTTTAAAAAATGCCCATTTACGCAGTACTTCAATTTTCCATGTACAAAATATGTAAAATTAATCGGAGAGAGCTGTACTAGTTCAACATCAGTGGAATTTTGGGAGGTCATATTTATGAGTCACATTTTGATCTTTCGTATCTTTTTTATCACACGCGACCATCGTTCCCGTTGATTTATTAATTTTAATAATGGTTTGTTCCATTCATTCGTTCTCCTTTACATATCCTAAAATCCAGAAATATTCAATTGGTTGATAGAGTATCGATTAGTTCCGCAAAGGGCTGAAGAACTATCTTAAGTATGATCGGATTATAGCGCTATTCTTCAGCTGGGGACAAAACAGGGCTCCTGCGGATCCTTTCGGATTATTATTTTGAATGAATGAATGATCGAAGAAAAAGACAAAGAAAGGCTGTTAGCATTTGCAGTGATCAATTATTCTAGGTACCAATCATAATCCATCTTGAAGGTTTATTTCCGATTCGAATTGATTATTTTTCTAACTTTTTCGTTATTTTTCTTTTTTCAGGTAAATGATTGATACCATTTTTGCTAGAGGCACCATTCCTATACGATAGTTCTGTGAGTTGCCATTAAATAATTTGATTGTTACTCTATCACTCTGTCAACTTTTTTTTCGTTGTGCCAACGGGCTACGCCCCCTTGAATGCTTCGCGCCTCAAGCATTATGCGTTACCCGTTACTCTTGTAATTTTATATTACAGAGTAGGATAAAGAATTTCTTAAGCTTTTAAAATCATCAATGTGGTGACTTAAACCTCTGTGTTGTGCAATCTGTACCTTAAAATATGGAGCTAAGTAGAATCTCCACGTAAGGACTTTTATTAACTTGATGGATGAATGTTTGCATAAGCGATTAATTTCAGGCGCGCCCATTTCCATCAAAATGTGAACGTCAACATACTGTCATATATCGCCTCTTTGAGAATATCATAATTCCATCCTGTCTCTGTTTACCTTTATTCCAAACTGCAAGGCATCGAAAGTAACATCAGCCTCGTCACGTATCTTTCTCATCATGGATCGCGGAAATGATTCGACTTCGCGCCCGCCAAAACTGCCCGGAGGATAAATATCTCCAAAAGAGCGAGTCAAGCTGATCCTATGATTCCATCAATCTAAGACTGAGACTGCCAAACGCTTACATTTTCAAAGAATTGTGCAGGTATACCGGAATGAATTTTGTTCGTGAATAACAATCATTCAATTTATGTGCAGATTTTCCCCCAAATATAGTTACTCAAGGGGCAATATTGTAAACCGCATTGTTGACTAATCTAATGCAGTGCGACTCAACAATAATCGCCTCATCGTAAAAATATTGATCCATTTCCAAAAAACTATTTAATACTAAATTGGAATTTTGGTTATTATACCTTTTCTAAACTTGAAGTAAAACCACTTATCAGTCCGGAGTGCAGATACTTCTATATATTTTAGGTATCATTTATTTTCCCCCTAAATTTTGTGCGCAGAATTTGCGAAAAACCGTCGACAAACCTCTAATCGTCGATGCAGCAGGAATTCCTAGAAAGTCGGTGATGCTTATTGATTACAGAATCGAACGTTTTTCAACTCATTTGGACTTTTTGATATGGACAGTCGTTCATTCATTGTGCAATTCTAAAGATGTCAACAGTCCAGTCTAAAAGAGCCCATCGTTACTACCAAAAAATAAATGAAAAAATAAAAATAAAAATAAATTATTAATTTGTCAGAAGGTTTGGTTGACCCTTTCCTCCGAATTCAAAGGAACTACCAAGCAGGTGGGAGAACCATAATTCAAAATTGGTAGAGATTGCTTGTAAAATGACATTCTTAGTATTTACAAAACTTCTACATTTCACATAAATTTGGAGAAAGCAAAAATTTGATACGCCTTTATCGATGTACGTAATTCGTGATGTTCGTGTATACCTGAAAGGACAGCACCCCGAACAATAAAAGTTCACCTCGAACAGTTGGTCATGAGGGGGCTCATACATCGGACGAAGATGCGTGAAGGCAGCCGAAGAAGGTGTGTTGGNAGGGGGGGAGGGTGGTATTCGGCGGGCAGTTATGATATGAAGACGGGGCGAAAGAGCGATGCGCGGGAGTGAAGCAACGTAAAACAAAATGACGGGGCATTGATGTGTTTGCGTTAGATTAATATTGAGACGAAGTTGGTTTTGCGGCAGGAGCCCAACGACCGCGCGCGCTCCGACGACGAGCGGGGCAGTGCAGCTGCAGCAACGCACCCGTGGCTCCGCCCCTCGCCGCCGCGGAGGACCAATGAGCGCGCTCCCGGCACGCCCCCCGAGGGACGTCGCCGCGACGCACTCGGCCCGCAATCAGTCAGTGTTTTCAGTTCCCCTCGTGTTCTCAGATGGTGTTAGATCAAATGTGTTTAGTTATGGAAGACACAGGTCGCCTTTTCCTGGGCTACCGCGGCGACTACCACATAGCGCAGCCCCACGCCGGCCCGGCGGCGCCCCCTAGCGCCCCCATGCTCACCCCGTTCGACGCCCCGCTGGACCTCCGCCCGGCGCCCCCCGGGGCCCCCGCCGAGGGCCCCCTCACCCGCGTCCTCCCCAGCGTGGACGACGAGTCCGAGGACATCAACGTCGACTCGGACGATTCCAGCGACTCCTCGCTCATCCAGACACAAGGCTTCCAGCGGCACTACGGCCAGACGGACCCGAAACCCGGCGACGAAGACGGGGCCAGCCCCGGACCCGACGGCGACGACTGCGACAGCAAGAAGGGCTCCTCCAACTCACTGGTAAAACCACCCTACTCCTACATCGCGCTCATCACGATGGCCATCCTCCAGTCCCCGCACAAGAAGCTCACCCTCAGCGGCATCTGCGAGTTCATCATGTCGCGCTTCCCGTACTACCGCGAGAAGTTCCCCGCCTGGCAGAATTCCATCCGGCACAATCTCTCGCTCAACGACTGCTTCATCAAGATCCCCCGGGAGCCGGGCAACCCCGGCAAGGGCAACTACTGGACGCTGGACCCGATGGCCGAAGACATGTTCGACAACGGGAGCTTCCTCCGGCGTCGCAAGAGGTACAAACGCCAGCCACCGGACTTCCTCTTGCGCGAGCACCACGCCGCTGCGGCCATGGCCTCCTTCCTCGGGCCGGACCCCTATCACCCGGCTCTCCTCGGCCACCACCCCCCGCTCCACCACGGTCCTTACTCCTATTTGTCGCCCCTGCCGCCGGCCGTGCCGCTTCTCCCGCCGGCCGAGCTCGCCAGGCTGTCCATCGGGCTCAACCTTCTGTCCAACTCGAACCAACCCCTGAAACCTATCCCTGTCTCGGCCAACCAGCCGCCTACCACCCGCACGACGCTCTCCAAGACCACGTCCGGCTTCAGTATAGACTCCCTCATCGGGAAGGGCGACTCCCGCGAGGATATGAAACTCAAGACGCCCAAACACGAGCCGGTCGCCCGGAGTCTGGATTCGGCTTTCACGCCGCTGACCACTTGGGACAGGTGAAACTTGTCCAGGTCATTGACCTGTGCGCGACCTCTTCCGTTTGACTGTGATAATTATAAATGAACTTACCGTGTAGTCTCTAGCTTTTTCGACCCGTGTATAGTCTTGTAAATAGCGTCGAGTCTAGTGAATAGTGCAAATACCAAAAGCTCACCTCCCGTCGATATTACCAAGTTTTCCCATTCAAACGCTCTTGGAAATAGTCGGAAAAGTGAAAAGTGTATCCAAAATAAACTTTCGCGTGAGCGGTTACTTCACAATTATCTTGCCCGTGGATTTCTCATCAGTCTGTTACGACACTATGGAGTCACTTCTGACAAGATGTCTCGTCACTCGCTTCTCATCAAATTACCAGGATCAGAATGTCTCATCTACAGGCAAACAACCATAATGGACACTCCTCCGATTCTTCCCGGCCGACCATCATCCACTGATCTGCTTCTTTTCCGAACTGAAACTGAAATCTGTTGGAAACCAGTAAGATTTAAGTCATTTAATAACCATTTCTTGATTTTATCTTTTAATTTTTGCATTTCTTTTTTTCTACTTCCGAGAGTGCAATGCAGAAGTCAAATACTTTCCCGACTCTTCTCATTCTCCTAATGGTTCTTCCTCGTTGTGAGGAATCATTTTCAACTATTCATACTATAGTATCATTATTCGGTGTAGGAATCATTCATTCCTAAAATATGACGCACTTCGTAAAAAAAAGAAGAAGATAGGATTGGTTCATTTTACTACTTTTACACCTGATTTTCGTCCTTTTAAATCTGTTTAAACCCTCATTCCAGTCATATTTTAAAAAAAGTATACGATGAGTTTATACATTTTTGAAAAAAATTCTGCCTGAATTTAGGTTCGTCACATCGGGCTCTCATGTCTGATACCATCAATGAGTCGAATTTTTTAGCACCTGCCTATCATTAAATGAAGGTCAAATTGGCTTTTATACGCACATGACGAACAAATAAAATTGAAAACCGAGAATATGTTTCGAGTCACTGTCAAGTTCTTCTGTTCTTAAAATTTCAATGTCTCATATAGCCATGAGAAATAAGTACAAAAACTCCCGTCAGTAGGTAATTTTGAGATGGCCGAAGTCAATCAATCCGTTAATTGTAGGCATGATAAATATTTTACTTGCCTTTGGGAAATACACCATTTAATGGCATCGGGAATAGCATATCACTACACCTATATTGATGATGAAACTAGAGAGCCCTGTTTCTCTGTTCGTAACGAGGAAAACTTTCTGTTACATTTCATTGACACTGCAACCGTTTTTGCCTCGTTTCTCTCTCCTAGAAATGTATTCTAAAAATTTCATGCAAAAATATCAGTTTTATAGTTTTCCATAGAAAGTAAGAGAGAGCAGAATTTTCGCAACAATATAATTTATATTTTTCTGCGATTTGCAAGGTGAACATAGAATTGCGC